>SJYQ01004561.1:0-14409 GCA_006410935.1 Redunca redunca | reverse complement strand
TGCATATCTGAGGTTATTGATATTTCTTCTGGCAATCTTGATTCCAGCTTGTGTTTCTCCCAGTCCAGCATTTCTCATGATGTACTCTGTCTAGGTCCTTGTTAAACCTTTCTTGCATCTTCTCAATCTTTGTCTCCAGCCTATTTATCTGTAACTCCATTTTGTTTTCAAGATTTTGGATCATTTTCAATATCATTATTCGGTATTCTTTATCAGGTAGATTCCCTATCTCTTCCTCTTTTGTTTGGGTTGGTGTTTATTTATCCTGTTCCTTTACCTGCTGGGTATTTCTTTGCCGCTTCATCTTGCTTATATTGGTGTGTTTGGGGTGGCCTTCCTGTATTCTGGCAGTTTGTGGAGTTCTCTTTATTGTGGAGTTTCCTCGCTGTGGGTGGGGTGGGCGGGTGACTTGTCAAGGTTTCCTGGTTAGGGAAGCTTGTGTCAGTGTTCTGGTGGGTGTAGCTGGATTTCTTCTCTCTGGAGTGCAATGAAGTGTCCAGTAATGAGTTATGAGACGTCAAGGGGTTTGGAATGACTTTGGGCAGCCTGTATATTGATGCTCAGAGCTATGTTCCTGTGTTGCTGGAGAATTTGCATGGTATGTCTTGCTCTGGAACTTGTTGGCTCTTGGGTAGTGCTTGGTTTCAGTGTAGGTATGGAGGCATTTGATGAGCTCCTATCAATTAATGTTCCCTGAAGTCAGGAGTTCTCTGGTGTTCTCAGGATTTGGACTTAAGCCTCCTGCTTCTGGTTTTCAGTCTTATTCTTAAAGCAGCCTCAACACTTCTCCATCTGTCACTTCCAAGGCGGTTCCCTCTTTTAGCTTCTTCTGTTTGCTGGTCTCTTCAGTGTCTAATTTCCACTCTGGCACAAGGGGGCGGTGGTGGACACTTTTTAAGGCTCACTTGTTCAGTCTAGCAAGAAGAGATAAGAAAGACTTCTTCAGCTATCAATGCAAAGAAATAGAGGAAAAGAACAGAATAGGAAAGACTAGAGATCTCTTCAAGAAAATTAGAGATACCAAGGGAACATTTCATCCAAAGATGGGCTCCTTAAAGGACAAAAATGGTATGGACCTAAAAGAAGCAGAAGATAGTGTGAAGAGGTGGCAAGAATACACAGAAGAACTGTGCGAAAAAGATCTTCACGACCAAGATGATCACGATGGTGTGATCACTCACCAAGAGCCAGACATCCTGGAATGTGAAGTCAAGTGGGCTTTGGAAAGCATCACTACCTACAAAGGTAGTGGAGGTGATGGGATTCCAGTTGAGCTATTTCAAACCCTAAAAGATGATGCTGGGAAAGTGCTGCACTCAATATGCCAGCAAATTTGGAAAACTCAGCAGTGGCCACAGGACTGGAAAAGGTCAGTTTTCATTCCAATCCCAGAGAAAGGCAATGTCAAAGAATGCTCAAACTACTGCACAATTGCACTCATCTCACATGCTAGTAAAGTAATGCTCAAAATTCTCCAAGCCAGGCTTCAGCAGTACCTGAACTGTGAACTTCCAGATGTTCAAGCTGGTTTTAGAAAAGGCAGAGGAACCAGAGATCAAATTGCCAACATCCACTGGATCATCTAAAAAGCAAGAGAGTTCCAGAAAAACATCTATTTCTGTTTTATTGATGATGTCAAAGCCTTTGACTGTGTGGATCACAATAAACTGTGGAAAATTCTGAAAGGGATGGAAATACCAGACCACCTGACCTGCCTCTTAAGAAATCTGTATGCAGGTCAGGAAGCAACAGTTAGAACTGGACATGAACAATAGACTGGTTCCAAATAGGAAAAGGAGTACGTCAAAGCTATATAGTGTCACCCTGCTTATTTAACTTCTATGCAGAGTACATCATGAAAAACGCTGGGCTGGAAGAAGCACAAGCTGGAATCAAGATTGGTAGGAGAAATATCAATAACCTCAGATATGCAGATGACACCACCCTTATGGCAGAAAGTGAAGAGGAACTAAAAAGCCTCTTGATGAAAGTGAAAGTGGAGAGTGAAAAAGTTGGCTTAAGGCTCAACATTCAGAAAACTAAGATCATGGCCTCTGGTCCCATCACTTCATGGGAAATAGATGGGGAAAGAGTGAAAACAGTGACAGTCTTTATTTTTCGGGGCTCCAAAATCACTGCAGATGGTGATTGCAGCCATGAAATTAAAAGACGCTTACTCCTTGGAAGAAAAGTTATGACCAACCTAGATAGCATATTCAAAAGCTGAGACATTACTTTGCCGACTAAGGTCCACCTAGTCAAGGTTATGGTTTTTCTTGGGGTCATGTATGGATGTGAGAGTTGGACTGTGAAGAAGGCTGAGCACCGAAGAATTGATGCTTTTGAACTGTGGTGCTGGAGAAGACTCTTGAGAGTCTCTTGGACTGCAAGGAGATCCAACCAGTCTATTCTGAAGGAGATCAGCCCTGGGATTTCTTTGGAAGGAATGACGCTAATGCTGAAACTGCAATATTTGGCCACCTCATGCGAAGAGTTGACTCATTGGAAAAGACTCATATGCTGGGAGAGATTGGGGGCAGGAGGAGAAGGGGCCGACCGAGGATGAGATGGCTGGATGGCATCACTGACTTGATGGACGTGAGTCTGAGTGAACTCCGGGGGTTGGTGATGGACAGGGAGGCCTGGCGTGCTGTGATTCATGGGGTCGGAAAGAGTCGGACACGACTGAGCGACTGAACTGAACTGAACTGTTCAGCCTGTGGGGAGTGTTCGCAGTGTCTCGTCCACACTGGGTTTGCCCCCGCTCACAGCGTGTGTACTTTCCCAGTTTACACTGCTCAGGCTCTAGGTTGTTCTGCCGGGAACTGTCTGAGGCTGGCCCTGGGTTGTATGCACCTCCCAGGTCTGTGCTGCTCAGTTTCAGGTACTCGAGTACTCCACAAAGGCGCAGACTTGGTTTGGCCTGCGGTTTGTGCCCTTCCGAGCAGCTCAGGTGACCAGGTGTTTGGTGAACATGGTCCCTGTTACTTATCGCCTCCCCGTCCCTGCTGCTCGGTTTTCTGGATGTACAACCGGCGCACCTTCTCAGGCGGGTGTTGACCATCCAGAATCCCAAGAAGTCTTGGTTAGCAACGAAGCCTGCTTGCAGTTTGGTAGATGATGCCTCTCTGGGGCCACAGTTGCCTACTTCTGGCTCTGGCTGACCTCGCCTGCCTGTTTCTGGTGGGGGATGGGCCAGTCCACAGCGGGCTAGCTCCAGTCAGTCCTTTGTTCTGTGAGCCGGTGTGGTGGTGTCAGTGTCTTAGGTTAGGACTTTTCACCTTTTCACGGGGTAGCTATCCCACAGTCTGCTTTGCTATCTCAGGTTAGTTCCCTCAGATTGCCCTCAGGGCATTCAGGCCAGGCCCTTACTCTAAGCAATGCAGCCCGCATCTCCCTGCCCAGCTCTTGCTTGCTAGTGGGGGGTGCAGGCATCTGCGCTGCTTTCCCGCTGGGAGTTAACTGTTGGGCCCATAATCTGTGGGTTTTATTTATTTTTCCTCCTGGTTATGTTGCCCTCTGAGGTTCCAAGGCTCGCCACAGACTCGCCAGTGAAAGTGTTTCCTGGTGTTTGAAAACTCTCTTCTTTAAGCCTCCCTTCCCGGGACAGATCTCCATCCCTCCCTCTTTTGTCTCTCTTTTTATCCTTTATAGTTTTTCCTACCTCCTTTTGAAGACAATAGACTGCTTTTCTGGGTGCCTGTTGTCCTCTGCTGGCATTCAGAATTTGTTTTGTGGAATTTACTCAGCGTTCAAATTTTCTTTTGATGAATTTGTGGGGGAGAGAGTGGTCTTCCCATCCTATTCCTCCTCCATCTTCCATTATATTTTTAAAATTAATTTTTATTGGCGTATATTTGCTTTACACTGCTGTGTCAGTTTCTACTGTATAGCAAAGTGAATCAGCTATACGTATGCATATATCCCCTCTCTTTTGGATTTCCTTCCCATTTAGGACACCACAGAGCATTGAGTAGAGTGTTATACAGTAGGTTCTCATTAGCTACTTGTTTTATACACAGTAGTGTATATATGTGTCAATTCCAATCTCCCAATTCATCCCACCCCTGCCCCCACTTCCCGCCTTGGTAACCATAAGTTTGTTTTCTACATCTGTGACTCTATTTCCGCTTTCCAAATAAGTTCATCTCTACTATTTTTCTAGATTCCACATGTAAGCAGTATTGTACACTATATCATTATATTTGAAGTCAGTTTCTTCTTTGTTTGTTTTTGGCAATGCTTGCAGCTTGGCCAGGGGTGCATGGCCATGGGTTAGTTCCCTGACCAGGGATTGAACCTGGGGCCCTGAAGTGAAAGTGGTGATTCCTAACCACTGGACCACCAGGGAATTTCCTAAAGCGAGTTTCTTAAATGCAGTATATTATTGGTTCATTTTTTTTAACCCACTCAATCTGTTTTTAATTACCAAATACATAAATTAATTATGTATTGAGATCATAAACATTTTATATAATTATTAGTATGTTAAGACATATCTACCATTTAATTTTTGTTATCCTCCCTTTTTAAATGTTCTTTGTTTTTCTGTTTTCTTTCTCTTGCTTTCCTATGGGTCATTTGTACCCTTTTTAGAATTCCATTTTGATTTATCTGTAGTGATTTAGAGTGTCTCTCCTTGTGTATATTCTGTAGCAGTTGCCCTAGATATTACATTAAACTGGTATCACAGTCTGCTGGTGTCGACATTTTACCAGTTTAAATGAAATGTAGAAAACTTTCTTTTAAGTCTTTTTTACTCTCCCTCATATATAATGTAATTATCTTTAATATTACTTTAAAAATATTTATTTTTATTTATTATTTTGTTTGAGTGTTCTGGGTCTTAGTTGCAGCATTTGGAATCTTTCAGTTGCTGCATTTGAACTCTTAGTTTCCGCATGTGGGATCTAGTTCTCTAACAAGGGGTGGAACCCGGGCCCTCTGCATTGGGACCCTGGAGTCTTAGCCACTGGACCACCAAGGAAGTCCCTTAGATATGGTGTTATTTTTGTTTTGCTGCTTTCAAGATTATTTTCTTCTTTTGTTTTTAGAAGTTTGATTACAATGTATATTGATGTAGATTTTTTTGACCTTATCTTGGGAGTCCACTCAATTACTTGAATCTGCAGGTTTATGTCTTTTGCCAAATTTGGGAAATTTTAAATTTGTCATCTTTGAATAGTTTTCATTCTCACACTTTCTTCTCTTTTTTGTAACTCAATGACAGAAATGTTAGATCTTTCATTATATTAATAGTGCCACTTTTGCCATCAAAGGTCCCTAGAGGCAAAACTATGCTTTTCCCACTAGTCATGTACAGATTGTGAGTTGGACCCTAAGGAAGCCTAGGCGCCAAGGAACTGTGGTGCAGAAGAGGACTCTTGAGAGTCCCTTGGACTGCAAGGAGATCAAACCAGTCAATCCTAAAGGAAATCAGTCCTGAATATTCATTAGAAGAACTGATGCTGAAGCTGAAGCTCCAATACTTTGGCCAAATGATTTGAAGAGCCAACTCATTGAAAAAGACCCTGATACTGGGAAAGATTGAGAGCAGGGAGAGAAGGGGATGGCAGAGGATGAAATGATTAGATATCACCAACTCAATAGACATGAGTTTGAGCAAAGTCTGAAAGATAGTGAAGGACAGGGAAGCCTGGCATGCTGCAGTCCAAGGGGTTGCAAAGAGTTGGACATGACTTAGTGACTGAACAACCACAAGCCACTGAGACTCTGTTAGTATTTTTCAGTCTATTTTCTCTCTGCTGCTAATATTAGATAATTTATATTGCTCAATCTTCAAATTTACCAATTCTTTCTTCTGTCATCTTCTGTTGAGCTCACACAGCGATTATTTTTCCTTTTGAAACTTTGACAAATTTTTCTTTTTAATAAGCTTATTTTTGTGCATTGACTTTAAATACAGATTTTAATACACTGCATTTTACAAAACAGTGTTAATTGTCTGCAATGTTATTTCCTGTCCCTGTACATATATTCCCTAAGTAATAAGAAAGTCAGTAATTCAGTATAGTAACTCAGTCTTAATGACAGTCACTTAATTTGCTGTAAATGTGGCTCATTAAATGTGTTCTTTTACTATGGAAAAATGCTAACGTGTTTATGCTCAGGTTGGCTTCTCACCTTCAAAGGTGGGCCCAGTGGAGGTGCTCCATCATCATGGAAGTCCCAGGCATCCTCCTGGCATGCCTCTTACACCTGGTACCACTTAATAATGATGAGGTGGCAGAGTTTTTCCAGTTCTTTCTGCTAGTGTTTAAATTCCTCCTTTACTGCAGCTGGATTCTTATTGAGCTAGTTGATGATTTCATTTTACTTGTCCAAAATCTTCTATTTGTCTTCATCTTTGATCTTGCCTTCAAGCCTGTCATCTTCAGTCTTTGCTTTCATATAGAATGCTCAGAATTCAAGTGAATTTCTATAATACATCTTGTTTCCTCTTCTTCTCATATGCAGCTTTGTCCTTCTAAGCCCCTTGGACCATACGCTCAGCCTCTCCTTTGCTCAAAGAACCCTTGTCATTTTTGATGGTTCAGTTTAGTTCAGTTCAGTCGTTCAGTCATGTCCAAATCTTTGCAACCCCATGAACCACAGTATGCCAGGCCTCCCTGTCCATCACCAACTCCCAGAGTCCACCCAAACCCATGTCCATTGAGTCGATGATGCCATCCAACCATCTCATCTTCTGTCATCCCCTTCTCCTTCTGCCTTCAATCTTTCCCAGCATCAGGGTCTTTTCAAATGACTCAGTTCTTTGCATCATGTGGCAAAAGTATTGGAGTTTCAGCTTCAACATCAGTCCTTACAATGAACACCCAGGAATGATCTCCTTTAGGATGGACTGGTTGGATCTGCTTGCAGTCCAAGGGACTCTCAAGAGTCTTCTCCAACACCACAGTTCAAAAGCATCAGTTCCTCTGCACTCAGATTTCTTAGTCCACCTCTCACATCCATACATGACCACTGGACAAACCATAGCCTTGGACCTTAGTTGGCAAAGTAATGTCTCTGCTTTTTAATATGCTGTCTAGGTTGGTCATAACTTTCCTTCCAAGGAGTAAGCGTCTTTTATTTCATGGCTGCAGTCACCATCTGCAGTGATTTCGGAGCCCAGAAAAATAAAGTCAGGCAGTGTTTCCACTGTTTCCCCATCTATTTCCCATGAAGTGATGGGACCAGATGCCATGATCTTCGTTTTCTGAATGTTGAGCTTTAAGCCAAGTTTTTCACTCTCCTCTTTCACTTTCATCAAGAGGCTCTTTAGTTCTTCTTCACTTTCTGCCATAAGGGTGGTGTCATCTGCATATCTGAGGTTATTGATATTTCTCCCACCAATCTTGATTCCAGCTTGTGTTTCTTCAGCCCAGCATTTTTCATGATGTACTCTGCATAGAAGTTAAATAAGCAGGGTGACAATATACAGCCTTGACGTACTCCTTTTCCTATTTGGAACCAGTCTATTGTTCATGTCCAGTTCTAACTGTTGCTTCCTGACCTGCATACAGATTTCTCAAGAGGCAGGTCAGGTGGTCTGGTATTCCCATCTTTTTCAGAATTTTCAACAGTTTATTGTGATCCACACAGTCAAAGGCTTTGGCATAGTCAATAAAGCAGAAATAGAAGTTTTTCTGGAACTCTCTTGCTTTTTCCACGATCCAGCGGATGATGGCAATTTGATCTCTGGTTCCTCTGCCTTTTCTAAAACCAGCTTGAACATCAGGAAGTTCACGGTTCACATATTGCTGAAGTCTAGCTTGGAGAATTTTAAGCATCGCTTTACTAGTGTGTGAGATGAGTACAATTGTGCAGTAGTTTGAGCATTCTTTGGCATTGCCTTTCTTTGGGATTAGAATGAAAACTGACCTTTTCCAGTCCTATGGCCACTGCTGAGTTTTCCAAATTTACTGGCATATTGAGTGCAGCACTTTCACAGCATCATCTTTTAGGGTTTGAAATAGCTCAACTGGAATTCCATCACCTCCACTAACTTTGTTTGTAGTGATGCTTCCTAAGGCCCACTTGACTTCACATTTCTGGGTGTCTGGCTCTAGAAGAGTGATCACACCATTGTGATTATCTGGGTCGTGAAGATCTTTTTTGTACAGTTCTTCTGTGTATTCTTGCCACCTCTTCATGCTATCTTCTGCTTCTGTTAGGTCCAGACCATTTCTGTCCTTTATTGAGCCCATCTTTGCATGAAATGTTCCCTTGACGGTAATCTTCTTCTATTTTCCTGTACTCTCATGCATAGCAGAGTCACCTGGGATACCGATAGAATCCTGAAACTACTTCACTGGAAATAAATACATTAAACTGTGTATCAAATGAATATTACAACCACATAGAAGAAAAATATATAATCCATGGCACTGAACACAGTATTTTGATTATATATCTTCTGTGTAAAGATATAAAAATTAGAAAAAAATACCTTGAACTTATTAAGTTTGTCGTTGATAGACAGTGTAGCTATTCTGAAACTCCCACTTTGTGTTCTCAGATTAAGTAAAGAAATAGATATATTGATGCTAGTGGGAGCCACAGTTCTCAGTAGAAGATGGAATACAGAATTACGAAATGGGATAGAGCACTGAACAACTCTGTAACAGTGGATTATATTTCAACTTCGGAGTCTTCAATATGAACTCATGTTTGAGCCTTTCGATTTTTTTTTTCTTCTTGATATGGACCATTTTTAAAGTGCTTATTGAAATCGTTACAATATTGTTTCTATTTTTATGGTTTGGTGATTTGTCCGAGAGGCATATGGGATCTTAGCTCCCTGACCAGGGATCGAGCCTGTACCCTCTGCCCTGGAAGGCAAAAGCTTAACCCCTGAACCACAGGGAAAGTCCTCGATTTTGTTTTCTTAGCTCTGCCATTGAACGAGCTTAGAACCAAGCATTGAGAACATCTAGTGCTTGTATCTTGGTTTCTAAATACCATTCCCCTCTAAAAGGAATTATGATTCACTGGAGAACTGGCTGATTTCAGGGCTGAGTCAGAAAAGTATCACTACAAGATGATCCTGGAATATCTTGGGCCAGAAGGTAAAGAAGTGCTCAAAAAATGATGGGAAACATGTCATGAAGACAGAGGAGTCAGTTTGACAGAGCTCCTACTGGCCAATTGAGCACCAACATTGACAAAGAAAGTACACATTGAATATAAACGAGTTTTTGCATCCGAAGAAACTGAAAAGCAAAGAGAAGGAGGGGAAGGGAAAGCCCTCCCTCCGTTTTTAGCAGAATGTCAACTAACAAACGTAGAAGAACCACAGCAGAATCATTAGGGATTCGAAGATAAAGGCAGCTATTAGATTAAACAGTGAAAACAGATTTTATTTGGTAACCACTGACAGTAAGGGAAAGAGCTGAACTCCATTCTGACTGGCACAGAGGGGACTGGGTGTTTCAAAGACAGAATGGGGGTGGGGTGGGGAGGAGGCTCAAGTGAAAAGTCACAGGCAGTGGTCTGTAAATGTAATCAGCTGCATCTGCTGCTGGCAGGGCTCCCAGGGAGGGTTCTGTCCCCACAGAGACTGGGGATAAAGGTCCACGTCTCAGAGGTCCTCGAGACCTCTCATGTCCTTGAGAAAGACACTCCTGAGTTGAAGGAGGTAGGGATACATCTCCAAGGGACAGGAAGGATTCTCAATTGTAAGCCTTTCTGAATACTCTGAGAAACTGGGGGATACCACCTGGTATCAGAACAAACAGTAAATTATTTTGACAGTCTTGAGGCTTTCTCAGGCAAGAACTCAAAAGAGGGCTGGGTGTCCCAAGGATGTGGCTTTGCTGCCAGAGGCTGTGTTAAGGTTTGATCTGTCTCTCTGCTCTGCCTCCTATCCCCCACNCCTCTCCCCCACCCCAGCCCCCACCCCTACCTCTACTCTTTTTTTAAAATCAAGCTTCTTTGTTCAGGGGTTTAGATGGAGTGTTTGTGTGCAGTTTTTATAATTCTCATGGGTAAAAGAATATTTACATATTCTCAAGACTTTCCTGGTGGCTCAGATGATAAAGCATCTGTCTACAATGCGGAAGACCCGGGTTCGAGCCCTGGGTTGGGAAGATCCCCTGGAGAAAGCAATGGCAATCCACTCCAGTACTATTGCCTGGAAAATCCCATGGACAGAGGAGCCTGGCAGGCTGCAGTCTATGGGGTCGCAAAGAGTCGGACATGACTGAGCGAATTCACTTCACTTCACTTCACATATTCTCAAAGCATCTCTCCTCAGATTACTCATTAATTAAAGGGGGATTACCTTTACAGTGGAGAAATCTGGTGGGCATCCTCTAAACCTGGGATGGATGTTATCATCACCAAGAGCAAGACCAATGGTCACTGTATGGCCTCTGACTAAAGGCACAGAGGATAGATCATGTACACAGCATGGCTGTCAATCACGTGGAACCCAAATCATATCAGTAGGAAGCAAGCTGATAAACCCAAATTAAAGAACATTTTGGGAAACAAGGATATACTTTTTTTAAAAGGCCAATATCATATAGGACAATAAAAAGTCAACCCCAGAGGAAAGGAATCTAAAGAGACATTAGAACTAGATGAAAAACCAGTGATTGATATTACTATAAACCTGGCAGAATGGCTGAAATGAAAAATAGTGATAACACTAAGTGTTGGCAGAGATGAATGAAAACTGAATCACTTACATACTGCTGGTGAGGATGTAAAATGGTATAGTCACTCTGTAAAAGATTTTGACAATTTCGTTAAAAATTAAGCATGTATCATTATATTAGAAATTGCTCTTCTGGACATAATGCCAGGAAAATTAAAACTTAGGTCCACACAAAAAACTCCCATAAAGTTGTTAATAGTACCTTTATTTGTAATAGATAGAAACTGAAAATAACCCAGATATTCTACAATAGATGAATGGATAAACCAACTGTAGTCCACTAAAATAAAAAAATGCAAACTACTGATACTGATTTTCTAGAGTGTTAAGCTGAGTGAAAAGGCCAGTCTCCAAAGATTACATGCTGTGTGATTTCATTTGGATAGCATTCTATCCAAATGAAATCCAAATGTGTTTTTTGGCCACACCCAAGGATCACAGGATCTCAGTTTTCACCTACCAGGGATTGAACCTGTGCCCCCTGCATTGGAAGCACAGAGTCCTAAGCCCTGGACTGGTAGGGAATTCCCCTACCTAAAGTTTCTGGAATGACTAAGTTATACAAATGACGAACACATTAGTGTTTGGCAGAGGTTGAGGTCGGGGGTGGGGTGGTGGAAGTAGGTGTTTCTATGAAGGGTGACCTGTGAGATGCTTGAGTCCATGGACATGTTCTGCATGAATATTGGCTGCATCTGTGTCAATATCCTGATTGTGATATTGTTGCAGAAACCAGTACTTGAGAAACCAAGCACCACACTCAGAGAGTTGGAAAACTCAAGTTTATTATGCCAGCGGGCCCAGAGGAGTTAATACTCCAAGCTCTGAGCCCTGAACAAAGGGATTAGAGAGTTTTTATAGATAGACTATAATGGGCAACACTAACTATTAATTGGTTTAAACTAGGGGGTTTCACAGGCAAGGGAACAGCAGTCAAGGGTGGGGAGGGGAATGCCTGGCCTGGACAGGCATGATTAAACAGGTTTGCGGGGGCTGGGCGATTGCAAAGAGCAAGACAAGGGTGAGTGAGATAAACTCCAGTTCCTACTATTGCAAGTCCCCACTTTCTGAGACTACGTGACCTACGTGATCTAGCCTTTGTACGGGGCACACTGAGCTACAGAGGCAGAAGGAGAGGGTTATGTAAAATTTTAAATTTTCCTCTTCAGTATGTGCCACAGTCCACTAGATGGGAAAACTCGAATTTCTCTGCATGATTTCTTACAATTATCTCAAAATAAAAAGTTTAATAATAAAAAACCTAAATGAAGGAGATTATGGCTTAGATTCTGTATTGGAAAAGAGTTGATAGAAAGGACAATACTGGGATAAAGGGTGAAGTTTGAACACTGAATATGTTGAAAATAACGCACTGGTCATAGCAAACACCCTCTCCCAACAACATGAGAGAAGACTCTACACATGGACATCACCAGATGGCCAACACCAAAATCAGACTGATTATACTGTTTGCAGCCAAAGATGGAGAAGCTCTATACAGTTAGCAAAAATAAGACTGGGAGCTGACTGTGGCTCAGATCATGAACTCCTTATTGCCAAATTCAGACTGAAATTGAAGAAAGTAGGGAAAACCACTAGGCCATTCAGGTATGACCTAAATCAAATCCCTTATTATTATACAGTGCAAGTGAGAAATAGACTTAAGGGCCTAGATCTGATAGTGTGCTTGAGGAACTATGGACGGAGGTTCATGACTTTGTACAAGAGACAGGGATCACGACCATCCCCAAGGAAAAGAAATACATAAAAGCAAAATGGATGTCCGAGGAGGCCTTACAAATAGCTGTGAAAAGAAGAGAAGCGAAAAGCAAAGGAGAAAAGGAAAGATATACCCATTTGAATGCAGAGTTCAAAGAATAGCAAGGAGAGATAAGAAAGCCTTCCTCAGTGATCAATGCAAAGAAATAGAGGAAAAGAACAGAATGGGAAAGACTAGAGATCTCTTCAAGAAAATTAGAGATACCAAGGGAACATTTCATGCAAAGATGGGCTCCATAAAGGGCAGAAATGGTAGGGACCTAACAGAAGCAGAAGATATTAAGAAGAGGTGGCAAGAATACACAGAAGAACTGTACAAAAAAGATCTTCACAACCCAGATAATTATGATGATGTGATCACTCACCTAGAGCCAGATATCCTGGAATGTGAAGTCAAGTGGGCCTTAGGAAACATCACTATGGACAAAGCTAGTGGAGGTGATGGAATTCCAGTTGTGCTCTTTCAAATCCTGAAAGATGATGCTGTGAAAGTGCTGTACTCAATATGCCTGCAAATCTGGAAAACTCAGCAGTGGCCCCAGGACTGCAAAAGGTCAGTTTTCATTCCAATCCCAAAGAAAGGAAATGCCAAAGAATGCTCCAACTACTGCACAATTTCACTCATCTCACATGCTAGTAAAGTAATGCTCAAAATTCTCCAAGCCAGGCTTCAACAGTACGTGAACTGTGAACTTCCAGATGTTCAAACTGGATTTAGAAAAGGCAGAGGAACCAGAGACCAAATTACCAACATCCACTGGATCATCGAAAAAGCAAGAGTTCCAAAAAAAATCTACTTCTGTTTTATTGACTGTGCTAAAGACTTTGACTGTGTGGATCACAATAAACTGTGGAAAATTCTTTAACAGATGGGAATATCACACCACCTGACCTGCCTACTGAGAAATCTGTATGCAGGTCAAGAAGCAACAGTTAGAACTGGACATGGAACAACAGACTGGTTCCAAATTGGGAAAGGAGTACAGCAAGGCTGCATATTGTCACCCTGCTTATTTAACTTATATGCAGAGTAATGCTGCACTGGATGAAGCACAGCTGGAATCAAGGTTGCCGGGAGAAATATCAATAACCTCAGATATGCAGATGACACCACCCTTACGGCAGAAAGTGAAGAACTAAAGAGCCTCTTGGTGAAAGTGAAAGAGGAGACTGAAAAAGTTGGCTTAAAGCTCAACATTCAGAAAACTAAGATCATGGCATTTGGTCCCATCACTTCATAGCCGATAAATGTGGAAAAAGTAGAAACACTGACAGACTTTATTTCTTTGTGCCCCCAAATCTCTGCAGATGGTGACTACAGCCATGAAATTAAAAGACGCTTACTCCTTGGAAGAAAAGTTATGACCAATCTAGACAGCTTATTAAAAAGCAGAGACATTACTTTGCCAACAAAGGTCCATCTAGTCAAGGCTATGGTTTTTGCAGTAGTCATGTATGGATGTGAGAGTTGGACTATAAAGAAAGCTGAGCGCCAAAGAACTGATGCTTTTGAATTGTGGTGTTGGAGAAGACTCTGAGTCACTTGGACAGCAAGAAGATCCAACTAGTCCATCCTAAAGGAAATCAGTCCTGAATGTTCATTGGAAGGACTGATGCTGAAGCTAAAACTCCAATACTTTGGCCACCTGATGCAAAGAACTGACTCATGTGAAAAGACCCTGATGCTGGGAAAGATTGAAGGCCTGAGGATAATGTGACGACAGAGGATGAGTTGGTTGGACGGCATCACTGAGTCAATGGACGTGAGTTTGAGTAAACGCCCAGAGTTGGTGATGGACAGGCAATCCATAGGTTGGCAAAAAGTCGGACACGACTGAGCAACTGAACTGAACTTAACTGAACTGCAAGTTGTCCATTTGTCCTTGAACCTTAACTTCTCTGCATGCCCATCTGGTGAGCCCCATCTGGTCAGCGACCTGTCATTTCATATTAAAGGGTGGCAGTGG
>SJYQ01004558.1:945318-963595 GCA_006410935.1 Redunca redunca | reverse complement strand
CTTTACAATATTGTATTGGTATTTTATTCTTTATGACGAGCTTGTAGGTGGAATTATTTTCTTTATTACTCCTGGTTGTTCATGATGGTATAGATATTCAATACCATTTCACATAAAATCTCAACAAATTGGAAACAGACGTAGTGTACCTTGGCATAACAAAGTTCATATATTTACAGATCACAGCTAACATCATCCTCAACTTTGAAAGATGGAAAACTTCCCCATTAAAATATGGACGAAAAGGGGACACTGTCACAAGCCCTTTTTAACATAGTATTGCCATAAAAATTCTTATGAAAATTTTAGAGTTTTCTAAGTATAGCTCCTGTCAACACTGAGAGTAAGATGATTTTATTAATTATCTCACTTTTTAAATTTAGTTTACTTTCTGTAATAGTGCTTCTTTATTTAAAAACTTTTATTTTATGCTGGTGTATAGCCAGTTAGTGAGTGTCCCCAGTGGCTCAGTGGTAAAGAATCCACCTGCAATGCAGGAGACTCAGAAGACAAGGGTTCAGTTCCTGGGTTAGGAAGCTTCCTTGACGACATGGCACCCACGCTAGCATTCCTGCCTGGAGAATGCTGTGGACAGAGGAGCCTGGTGGGCTACAGTCCATGGTTCATAAGGAACTGGACGTGACTGAAGTGACTGAAAATGAAGGCACAGCCATGAGCAATGTTGTGATTGTTTCAGGCAGACAGCAGGGGACCCAGTCATGGAAACACGTGTCCATTCTCCCCAAACCCCTTTCCCATTTGGGCTGCCACATAACACTGAACAGAGCTTCCTATACAGTACAGTGGGACCTTGTTGGTTATCCGCTTTAAATGAGGTGGTTTGAATACGTAGATCTCAGTCTTCCTATCTCTCCCACATTGTTCTCCGCTGACAACCATAAGTTTGTTCTCTGCGTCTCTGAATCTGTTCTGCTTTGTTCATTGGTATCATTTCTATAACAGTGCTTCTGATGGTATTCGTTTCTATCCTTTCAATCTCATCTCAAACATATCCTTTAAAGAAAAATCATCTCTGGTTACATTATCCGTAGTAGAATTTTCCCTCATTTTCTGTCACACTACGTTATTTCTTAACTTATAAGTAGTGAAAGGAATAAAACTACTTTATTAAACTGTTTCTTTCTTTATTGTCTGAATCGTAAATAAATAACATCCATGCAGGAGAAAAATTTTGCATGATTTTCCGACCAACTTTAGAAATTGCTGGGCCCTCACTCAGTGTTCAATTGCTGGCATAACACACGTGTCCTGACCTTTATTTATTTATTTAAAATATAAATTTATTTATTTTAATTGGAGGTTAATTACTTTAAAAATTAATAATTGGATAAATAATTAGCTGTTATCTCTAAAATGCTAACACATTTAGTTGTGTTTTCTGATATAATTTTATATCTCTAACAAAATTTTAAGCTGAGAATAAGTTCAGTTAAGTTCAGTCATTCAGTCATGTCCAACTCATTGCCACCCCATGGACTGTAGCAATCCAGCCTTCCTTGTCCATCAACATATCCTGAAGCTCACTCAAATTCATGTCCATCAAGTCGGTGATGCCATTCAACCAACTAATCCTCTGTTGTCCCCTTCTCCTCCCACCTTCAATATTTTCCAGCATCAGGGTCGTTTCAAATGAGTCAGTTCTTCACATCAGGTGGCCAAAGTATTGGAGCTTCAGCCTCAGTCCTTCCAATTAATATTCAGGACTCATTTCCTTTAGGATGGACTGGATCTCCATGCAATTGGTTATCCACTTTAAATGAAGTGCATTTTTCCAACTGCAAGGAAATCTCAAGAGTCTTCTCCAACACCACAGTTCAAAGGCATCAGTTCTTCTGCTCTCAGCTTTCTTTATAGTCCAGCTCTCACATCCATACATGACTACTGGAAAAGCCAAAGCTTTGACTAGATGGACCTTTGTCTGCAAAGTAATGTCTTTGCTTTTTAATATGCTGTCTAGGTTGGTCATAGTTTTTCTTCCAAGGAGCAAGTGTCTTTTGATTTCATGGCTGCAGTCAACATCTGCAGTGATTTTGGAGTGCAAGAAAATAAAGTCTGTCATTGTTTCCCAATATATTTGCCATGACGTGATGTGACTGAATGCCATGACCTTTGTTTTCTGAATGTTGAACTATAGCCAGCTTTTTCCCTTTTCTCTTTCACTATCATCAAGAGGCTCTTTAGTTCTTTGCTTTCTGCCATAAGGGTGGTGTCATCTACATATCTGAGGTATTGATATTTCTCCTGGCGATCTTGATTTCAGCTTGTGCTTCATCCAGTCCAGCGTTTCGCATGGTGTACTCTGCATTTCAGTTAAATAAACAGAGTGACAATATACAGCCTTGACTCAGTCCTTTTGCAATTTGACCTGGTTCATTGTTCCATGTTCGGTTACAACTGTTACTTCTTGACCTGCCTACAGATTTCAAAGGGGACCTGTGAGATGGTCTGATATTCCCACAGTTAAGAATTTCCCACAGTTTGTTGTGATCCACACAGTCAAAGGCTTTGGAATGGTCAATAAAGCAGAAGTAGATGTTTTTCTGGAACTCTCTTGCTATTTTGGTGATTCAACGCATGTTGGCAATTTGATCTCTTGTTCCTCTGCCTTTCCAAAATCCAGTTTGAACATCTGGAAGTTCTCTGTTCACATACTGTTGAAGCCTGGCCTGGAGAATTTTGAGCATGACTTAGCTAGCATGTGAGATGAGTGGATTGGGCGGTAGTTTGAATATTCTTTGACATTGCCTTTCTTTGGGATTGGAATGAAAACTGACCTTTTCCGGTCCTGTGGCAACTGCTGAGTTGTCCAAATAGCTGGCATATGAGTGCAGCGCTTTAACAGAATCAGCTTTTTGGATTTGAAGTAGCTGAGCTGGAATTCCATCACCTCCACTAGCTTTGTTCATAGTGATGCTTTCTAAGGCCCACTTGACTTTGCATTCCAGGACGTCTGGCTCTACGAGAGTGATCACAAAAGCATTGTGATTATCTGGGTCATGATCGTTTTCGTACAGTTCTTCTGTGTATTCTTGCCACCTCTTCTTAATATCTTCTGACTCTGTTAGGTCCATACCATTTCTGTCCTTTATTGTGCCCATCTTTGCATGAAATACTCCCTTGGTATCTCTAATTTTCTTGAAGAGATCTCCAGTCTTTCCCATTCTGTTGCTTTCTTCTATTTCTTTGCATTGATCACCGAAGAAGGCTTTCTTATCTCTCCTTGCCATCCTTTGGAACTCTGCATTCAAATAGGTATATCTTCCCTTTTCTCCTTTGCTTTTAGCTGCTATTCTTTACTTAGTCATTTGTAAGTCCTCCTTAGAAAACCATTTTGCCTTTTTTCTTTGCATTTCTTTTTCTTGGGGATGGTCTTGATCACTGCCTCCTGTACAGTGTCATGAAGCTCTGTCCATAATTCTTCAGGCACACTATCAGATCTAATTCTTTGAATCTATTTGTCACGTCCACTGTATAATCATGAGAGATTTGATTTAGGTCATAACTGAATTATCCTGTCGTTTCCCTCCCTTCTTCTATTTAAGACTTTTTAAAATTAAAATTTAATTTAAATTTAAGATTTTTTTTTTGTGTGTGTGTGCTCTGTACAGTCAGCAAAAGCAAGACTTGGAGCTTACTGTGGCTCAGATCATGAACCAAGCTGAGAATAGTGAGTAGTAAATAAAAGAATGGAAAATCTTCCTCTGCCGGGTGCAGGAAATATATAACAAATAAATTCACTGGGACAAAATGATTGGGTTGATTTATTCTTGATTGGCAGTAGTCTCATAATGATTCTAAAGCTATTTTTCCATGTTGCACCATTATGATATTTAATATGAAATTTGGTCTAATATCATCTTTACCTGTAGATGTTGTTTAACAACTTTGTGGAAAGTTCCAGTGTGTTAATTAAAGCAAGAATCAGTCTTGGACACATCTCAATTCCAAGACTGCTGGAAGGGGTGAAATGCTCTGCAATCTCACCCTTAGCAGGAAGAGGATGCTGTCCACTCGGTGACTCTCATGCATTTTTCATGAGGTCATTTCTTACACCTAAAGCATGACAAAAAATCACAGCAGTCTTTCGAAATCTGAAGTCAACTAGTCTGTCCATGTTAACGTGAGTGTGAGAAGAGCTAAACACTCAAATGCTATTTTTCATTTTGATGTTAGTAGGAAATAAGTTGTGAAAAACTTCCCTAGGAAATGTCTAGTTGATATCTATGTTTTCTATGAATATGGAGGATTAGCTGGTCATTTTGATACATTTCCTGATGTGATAAACTATTTTTTCTGTGTGCCATGGAACTCCTTTCAAAGAATCTATATTTTATATAAAAATGAACTTCTGAATAATCAGAAGACTTAGTGCAGAAAAAGAACAGACTGCCAAATGAAATAAACTCCAGTAATAAGGCAGCATTTGGCCTCTATCATCAAACTGGATGAAAAAGAATTTCAAGTGTTTATGAGTAACTTCAAATCATCCTTAGGTTCTGAACAAACCTCCACAAGATAAGACTAACAGAAAATAATGAGAACCAGGCTTACAGTTGTATGACTTTCTTTATGTAAGAAACTAAATTACTTTGAAGTTGAACAAATGTAGATTCAGTTCTAGATATATCACTTAGAAATGTGTGATTTTGGGAAAATAAATGATGTTCTGAGTATTAGATTCTTCAATTATAAAATGACAATTGCATTTCTTGTTATTGCAAATATTAAATATGATACATTAGACTATGAGTGCATGATTGGAATATACTGTAGCAGTTTTGAGCAATAGAGTGATATCATCAGAATAAAACTTAAAAAGACCATTTGAGCTGCTTTAGGAGGACCAATTTTTGGAGAATAAACACAGGAAAACTTCGTAGGAGGGTACTGTAGCAGACCAGGAAAAAATTAAGAAGGGAATGAAAAATTAGTGATATATTTTGAAAGTAGAGACAACAAGATTTAATAAAGTTTTATGAGAGTATCAAGTGCAGAGGGCTGCAGTTTTTTTGTCAAGACAATAGCATGGAAAATGATAATATATAATGAGACAAATAGGGGATGCCTCTTTAAATTTTGTATAGGAACTGCTTATGTTTTTTCATGGAAAATTTAAAAGCTAGTTTTATAAATACTAAATTGCCAATCAACTGGATGTCAAAAACTAGAGATGTTGCATATATAAATTTGAAAATTAAGGGAGAGAGGTGGGCTGGAGGCAATAAGAGGTGGGCTGCAGCATTTATTGGTCAGGAAAAGGGAAATATCCACCTGAAGACCTAAGACGTATCACTGGGGTCTGAGACAATTCAAGACAGGGATCTTCTATTCATAGGTTGGTCTACTCACATTGATTATGCAAATTACCTTAAGAGGTGTTACACATTTGTGACTTTATAAATGGTGCTCTTTTTCATGGAGAAGGCAATGGCACCCCACTCCAGTACTCTTGCCTGGAAAATCCCATGGGTGGAGGAGCCTGGTAGGCTGCAGTCCATGGAGTCGCTAAGAGTCAGATACAACTGAGTGACTTCACTTTCTCTTTTCACCTTCATGCATTGGAGAAGGAAATGGCAACCCACTCCAGTATTCTTGCCTGGAGTTTCCCAGGCACAGGGGAGCCTGGTGGGCTGCCGTCTATGGGGTCGCACAGAGTTGGACACGAGTGAGGCGACTTAGCAGCAGCAGCAGCAGCAGCTCTTTTTCATGGAATTCTCTTCCCATCTTTTTTTATTCTCTCATTAAAAAAAAAAAGACTCAGCTGAAGCATTGACTCCTTTGGGAAGTCTTCTCTGATTCTAGTTTGATATACACTTATGCTGTGACTCTTAGCACTGTGTGAATATTCATAAGATGGCTGGAATTGCCTGATTCCTTATTATGTGTCACATCACTGAGGGTAGGGTTCTATGGCTTTTCCAAGCTGGTAATTAGAATGTCCTTGACATATTGGACCCAAAATGTACACCATTCACCTTCTTCTCTTGAATGGATAAATTAAAAAATTAAACATTTAATTCCCCCGCCCTTGTTTTATAGGTAAACTGCTTCTAATACACAAACAGCTCTTGTAAGAACTAGATGGAACCAAGGAACAATTTATCTTATTTTGTCCTCTTGGGCCTCACAAAGAATCCAAAGGAGCAGAAAGTCCTTTTTGTTATGTTTCTGATCTTTTACATGTTGACTGTACTGGGCAACTTTCTCATTATCATTACTGTAACTGTCAGTAAGACCCTGAACTCACCGATGCACTTGTTTCTTGCTAGCTTATCACTTATGGATGTCACTTCTTCTTCTTCTACTATGCCCAGGTTGATTTCAGACTTATTCTTTGGGGGAAAAAATCATATCCTTTGAATCTTGCATGACCCAGTTGTTTGCAGAGCACCTTTTGCTGGCTCAGGGGTCTTCCTTCTGCTGGTGATGGCCTATGACCTCTATGTGGCCATCTGTGAGCCCTACATTATCTGGTGATCATGAGGCAGAGGGTGTGTGTTGTGCTGCTGGTGCTGTCCTGGGTTGGGGGTTTTCTGCACTCAGTAATTCAACTCAGCACTGTTTATGGGCTCCCATTCTGTGGCCCGAATGTCATTGATCACTATATGTGTGACATGTATGCTGTATTGGAACTAGTCTGTACCGACACCGATGTCATTGACCTCTTAGTTGCATCCAACGGGGGGCTGATCTGGACTATCGTGTTTCTGCTCTTACTCGTCTCCTATGGAGTCATCCTGCGGTCTCTGAAGAACCTGAGTCAGGAAGGAAGGTGGAAAGCCCTCCAGACCTTTGGTTCTCACATCATTGTGGTTGTCTGCTTCTTTGTTCCCTGTATTTTCATAAATGCAAGACCTGCTAAGACCTTCCCCATTGACAAATCTGTGAATGTGTTCTATACAGTCATAATCCCCATGATGAACCCATTAATCTACAGTCTAAGAAATTCTGAATTGACTAATGCTATGAAGAACCTCTGGAAAAGGAACATTGTATCTCAGTAAATAAGTGTATCACCCAACATGAAGGGAGTCATTTGACATCAGGGTTAATTTACTTAGAATGCAAAAATCATTTTAAAATTTGATTATGATTTCCCTTTCTTCAGAGACTTTGTGATAATTATATGAATGTTTGCATTTAATACAGCTATGCTATTATTAACAGTTTACCTCCCTACTAGGATATAAGGCCTATAATTACTTGTTTATTACTATACCTAGAAAGAGGTAATGCCTATATATCTAGGAATTAGTAATATATATTTAAAAATAGAGATATCACTTTGCCAACAGAAGTCCATAGGTCAATGCATAGTTTTTCCAATAGTCATATATGGATGTAAGATGTGGGCCATACAGAAAGCTGAACACCAAAGAATTGATGCTTTTATTTATCTATTTTATTTTTAAAAAAATTTATTTATTTTTATTGGAGGTTAATTACTTACAATATTGTATTGGTAGAATTGATGCTTTTAAACTGTGGTGCTGTAGAAGACTCTTGAGAGTCCTTTGAAATGCGAGGAGGTCATACTAGTCAATCCTAAGAGAAATCAACCCTGACTCTTCATTGGAATGACTGATGCTGAAGCTGAAGCTCCAATACTTTGGCCACCTTATGGGAAGAGTTGACTCATTGGAAAAATCCCTGATGCTGGGAAAGATTGAGCACAGGTGGAGAAGAGGGCAACAGAGGATGAGATGGCTGGATGGCATCACCAACTCAATGGCCATGAATTTGAGCATAGTCTGGGAGACAGTGAAAGACAAGGAAGCTTGGTGCACTGCAGTCCATGGGTTCATGAAGAGCTGGATATAACTAAATATCAAGAGTAGTAATTTAAAATGAATTGAGGTTATTATGAGTTTTACTGATTTTTAGCTTTATATATAGTTAACTTTTAAACTTTTTATATAGAATTTTAACTATTATATAGTCATCCTGAAATTTAATCAATTCATGTATTTATCTTTTTTACTCTCTTTCAGAGACAGGGGAAAATACCATATCCTTTGAATCCTGTATGACCCAGCTGTTTACAGAGCACTTTTTTGGTGGATCTGAGATATCCCTTCTGCTGGTGATGGCCTATGACCGCTATGTGGCCATCTGCAAGCCCTTGCATTATCTGGTGATCATGAGGAAAAAGGTATGTGTTGTACTGCTGCTGGTGTCCTGGGTTGGAGGTTTTCTGCACTCAATTATTCAAGTTAGCACTGTTTGTGGGCTCCCATTTTGTGGTCCCAATATCATTGATCACTTTATGTGTGACATGTTTCCCTTATTGAAACTCCTCTGTACTGACACCTATGTCACTGGCATTTTAGAGGTGGCCAACGGGGGGCTGATGTGCACTCTTTTATTTCTGCTCTTGCTCGTCTCCTATGGAGTCATCCTGCACTCTCTGAAGAACCTGAGTCAGGAAGGGAGGCGGAAAGCCCTCCAGACCTGTGGTTCCCACATCACTGTGGTTGTCTGCTTCTTTGTTCCCTGCATTTTCACGTATGCAAGACCTGCTAAGACCTTCCCCTTTGACAAATCATTGAGTGTGTTTTTCACAGTCATAACCCCCATGCTGAACCCATTGATTTATAGTCTAAGAAGTTCTGAGATCATGAATGCTATAAAGAAGCTCTGGACCAAAAAAGTGAGGTCAAGTAGCAAATAAGTGCATTATGCCTTACAAAGAAAGTAGTTTAACACTAGGAATTTACTTCAAATATCAACATCTATTGCATTGATGAAAACTTTTCTTTTCTCTGAAGAATTTATCATTGGTTTTATTAAAGAATAAAATATTTCTTTATATTATTAATAGCAGTTTCCCTCCTTGAATGTAAACATTACTGTCTAGTTTATCACTGCAACTGGAAAGTTGAAATGCATTTAAAATAGAGTCAATAAGTCATATGTAATGCGTTGGTCAGAATTACAAAAGTAATTAACTAATATGCATTACTTTTATTACTTTCTCATTTTTTCTAACCAGATTCTTACCTTTTATCCTTTTTATGGTACTAATTAAAATATCATATACTACATATTCTATCCTCTTCATTCACTTTTATGTGCTTACATATGAAAATTTAGTGTAACATTTTCCATTTTACAGGAAATTGAAAGTATGATGTATTATAGTAAATGTTAAAAAATAGAATACCTACAGAAATAGAATCATGTAAAATGTACCTCCTGTCCAACCAATATCAGAAATTCCCAGTTTTTCCAGATTTAGTCACTATGCTGTTTCTAAGATTACTCAAATAATAATTTTTGCAAAAAATAAGCATATTTTCATGTGTGTTTGCCTGTATGTCTCTGTGTATAAATTTTGCATTTTGCAACTCAGTTTTCTGAAGAACTTTCCATACAGTCTTCACAGATCTAACTCATTCTAATTTTCTTATACTGCTCAGCTTCTTTAAAATAAATTTAAATTAAAAAAAGATAACAAAAACTCTCTAAAATTTAGGTATCCAGTTTTCTTCAAGTTTGTTCTCTTTTTCTACAATAGATAATTCTGCAAAGAAGTCTTTTTTAACATTTTCTAAGCATGAGTTNGGCATGTACACATATTTATACATTTACATAATTAATTCTATCAATATTTTTTACCTCTATATCTTGAATTTGTCTAACTCAATGTTGTCAAAATATTCTTCACATTTTTCAACATTCAAGTTTTTGTCTTTACAATTTATGCTTACATTTTCCTTTGATATAAGGAGATAAGTAGGGATTATATTTTAATTATTTTTCTAGATTGTCATTATTATAGATGCATAATTATTTTCCCCCATGGCTTTGATATCCTAACTTTGTATTCCAAAATATGGCAAGTGTTTGCGTCAAATTCATTCCTCCACTAGCTTCCACTGATGTCTTTATTCATGTGCCATTTAACACACAATGTAATTGTGTACATTTAATTAGAATATACTTTACTATCTGAAAAGCCTAGGATTCCTTCATTGCCAATTTTTTATCAGAAGTATGTCTATTTTTTCATATTTTCATTTTAAAATTGTTTCAATAAGCTAGTCTGGTAAAAACTACATTGAGTTAATATTTTGAGTAATATTTGCTTGAGAAAGCATTTGTATCTTCAGAGAATTGAGAATTCCTATCTACCAAACTAAATGGTATCAGATCCATCGGAGAAAGCTTGGAATAAGATTTATGCCACCTATTTGTGGTCATGCTGCATACATCTTACTCAAGAATATGTGAATTCAAAAATCTCTGGGTTTGAAAAATATTTGCATCTGGTAATTGGATGAAGGAACATGATTTTCCTGAGTTGAATTCTGGTTGTTCAGTTCAGGCCTCTGTTCACCAGACCTAGATTTTTTTTTTTTTAATCATTATCATTGTCACCTTAGTCTGCATGGGTTGCCATAACAAAATACTATATACTGCAGAGCTTAGACAGCAGACATTTATTTTCCCATAGTTCTGCAGGCTGGTATCCAAGGTCAAGGTGATTGCTAGGTTGGTTTCTGGTGAATCCTCTCTTCCTGCCTGGCACTGGGCACCTTCTCACTCTGTCTCTCATGGCCTTTCTTCTGTTGGGCAAGACAAAGCTCTTTGTCCCTTCTACTTCTTATAAGGATGCCAGTTCTATCAGATTAGGACCCACCCTATGATCTCAAGGAGTATGAGCTATTTAGGTCCCTATTTCAAGGTTTACAAGCCAGGGTACAAGATGTAGGAGTGAATAAACTTTTTAGATGACCTCAGTCTGAGAATTTCTAACTACAATCATGAGAGAGGTGGAGACAGAAGTATTCAGCTGAATGGATCAAATTCTTGACTCACTGAAATACTCTAATATAATAGAGTGAATATTGGTGCTTTAAAAAAACCATTTATTTTGATTGGAGGCTAATTACTTTACAATATTGTAGTGGTTTTTGCCATACATTGACATGAGTCAGCCACGGGTTTACATGTGCTCCCCATCCTGAAACCCCCTCCTACATCCCTCCACATCCCTCAGGGCCATCTCAGTGCACCAGCCCTGAGCACCCTGTCTCATGCATTGAACCTGGACTGGCGATCTGTTTCACATATGATAATATACATGCTTCAATGCTATTTTCTCAAATCTTCCCACTCTCGCCTTCTCCCACAGAATCCAAAGACTGTTCTATACATCTGTGTCTCTTTTAGTGTCTCGCATATAGGGTCATTGTTACCATCTTTCTAAATTGCATATATATGTGTTAGTATACTGTATTGGGTGTTTTTCTTTCTGGCTTACTTCACTCTGTATAATAGGCTCCAGTTTCATCCACCTCATTAGAACTGATTCAAATGTATTCTTTTAATGGCTGAGTAATACTCCATTGTGTATATGTACCACAGCTTTCTTATCCATTCATCTGCTGATGGACATCTAGGTTGCTTCCATGTCCTGGCTATTATAAACTGTGCTGCAATGAACATTGGGGGTACACATGTCTCTTTCAATTCTGGTTTCCTCAGTGTGTATGTCCAGCATTGGGATTGCTGGGTCATATGGCAGTTTTATTTGCAGTTTTTAAGGAATCTCCACACTGTTCTCCATAGTGGTTGTACTAGTTTGCATCCCCAGTAACAGTGTAAGAGGGTTCCCTTTTCTCCACACCCTCTCCAGCATTTATTGTTTGTAGATTTTTGGATTGCAGCCATTCTGACTGGCATGAGATGGTACCTCACTGTGGTTTTGATTTGCATTTCTCTGATAATGAGTGATGATGAGCATCTTTTCATGCATTTGTTGGCCATCTGTGGTCAGTATGGGTATTAGACTTGGACTATAAAGAAAGCTAAGTGCTGAAGAATTGATGCTTTTGAACTGTGGTGTTGGAGAAGACTCTTGCAAGTCCCTTGGACTGCAAGGAGATCCAACCAGTCTATCCTAAAGCAGATCAGTCCTGGGTGTTCATTGGAAGGGCTGATGTTGAAGCTGTAACTCCTATACTTTGGCCACCTGATGTGAAGAGTTGACTCATTTGAAAAGACCCTGATGCTGGGAAAGATTGAAGGCAGGAGGAGAAGGGGACAACAGGGGATGAGATGGTTGGATAGCATCACTGACTCAATGGACATGGGTGTGGGTGGACTCCAGGAATTGGTGGTGGACAGGGAGGCCTGGCATACTGCGGTTCATGGGGTGGCAAAGAGTTGGATATGACTGAGCGACTGAACTAGCCATATTCTTTGGAAAAATGTCTATTTATTCTTTGGCCCATTTTTTTTGATTGGGTCGTTTATTTTTCTGGAATTGAGCTTCAGGAGTTGCTTGTATATTTTTGAGATTAATTCTTTGTCAGTTGCTTCATTTGCCATTATTTTCTCCCATTCTGAAGGCTGTCTTTTCACCTTGCTTATAGTTTCCTTTGTTGTGCAAAAGCTTTTAAGTTTAATTAGGTCCAAAAGTGTCAGACTTTATTTTTTGGGGTTCCAAAATCACTGCAGATGGTGATTGAAGCCATGAAATTAAAAGCCGCTTACTCCTTGGAAGGAAAGTTATTACCAATCTAGATAGCATATTAAAAAGCAGAGATATTCCTTTGCCAACAAAGGTCCATCTAGTCCAAGTATGGTTTTTCCAGTAGCTATGTATGGATGTGAGAGTTGGACTGTGGGAAAAGCTGAGCACTGAAGAATTGTTGCTTTTGTACTGTGGTGTTGGAGAAGACTCTTGAGAGTCCCTTGGACTGCAAGGAGATCCATCCAGTTCATCCTAAAGGAGACCAGTCCTGAGTGTTCATTGGAAGGACTGATGCTGAAGCTGAGACTCCGATACTCTGGCCACCTCATGTAAAGAGTTGACTCACTGGAAAAGACCCTGATGCTGTGAGGGACTGGGGCAGGAGGAGAAGGGGACGACAGAGGATGAGATGGTTGGATGGCATCACTGACTCGATGGACATGAGTTTGAGTGAACTCCAGGAGTTGCTGATGGACAGGGAGGCCTGGTGTGCTGTGATTCATGGGGTTGCAAAGAGTTGGACACGACTGAGCGACTGAAGTGAACTGAGGTCCCATTTGTTTATTTTTACTTTTATTTCCGTTACTCTGGGAGGTGGGTCATAGAGGATCCTGCTGTGATTTATGTTGGAGAGTGTTTTGCCTACGTTTTCCTCTAGGAGTTTTATAGTTTCTGGTCTTATGTTTAGGTCCTTAATCCATTTTAAAAATGTGGAATGCTTCAGGAATTTGTGTGTCATCCTTGCGCAGGGGCCATACTAGTCTTCTCTGCATCATTCCAATTTTAGTATATGTGCTGCTGAAGCGAGCACTATGCTTTAAAATAGTGAATTAAATAGTGAATTTTTTCCAGATATCACAATAGTATCTGAAACAGTGTAGTATGGAGGAGCTGGAAGGTTTTGAGCAAATACTGAAAATGTATTTGCTCCACTCATGACGAAGGTTGGAAGCTGGGACGAGCATAACAAAGGGTTATGAGCGTTCACCGAGTGCCTGAGGCTGGGAACGGATAACGAAGGGTTATGTGCCCGGCCTTGAGGCGTTCGAAGGCTTCCTTCTGACCACCTGTTTCTGAGAGCAAGGACTCTTGTTTCATGATAAGACTCCCTTTAGAGTTTCGCCAAAGCTATGTTATGGCTTGGGTGGTGGGAACTATATTTTGTGCTTAAATGCTTTGATGTTTATCTGAAATGGCTAAGTGCAAGTCTGTCTTATGCTCTATTCCCTGAAAATTATAAAACTACACAACTGGATAATAAACTTTGTCAGTCCACTTGAGGCTGTCCCTGAATGTCCTTTTCAGAGTGCGGTTCTCCGAGCCTTACAGTGTAGTAATTTAAACACTATGGTACTGGCTCACGGATATGTATACTGATTGAACAAAAGAGAAAGCTAAGAAATATAATAGTAAATATACAGATTTTTGTATCTGGAAATAATGCTGTTGCAGGGTATTGGGAGACAAAATTGTTATTCAATATATGTACTGGGAAAATTTCTTTATCCTTTTTTGTTTTAAAAAAATCATGATTTAAAAAATTTTTAATTTATTTTTTGTCTGTGCCACAAGGCATATGGGGTTTTACTTCCTCACCCAGGGGTCAAACCTGCACCCCTGCATTGGAAGCACAGAGTCTTAACCACTAGATTGCTGGGAAGTCTCTATTTATCCTTATGATAGGACAGTGTATTTTCATGTCACACTATACTTTAAAGAGTATAGTCTATGTGGGATATATATGTAAATGTGAAATAAATAACTTTAAAATGTTTAAAGATAATTATCTTTATAAGCTTGAGGCAGGGAAAGACTTTGAGAAGTACATGCAGAGAACTTTCATCCTGGATCTAGTTTCATATTCCTACATGATAGAACAGGTGGTTAATCCTTGATCCCAACCATGTTCACTGCAGTATCCAGGTGTGAGCTCCCCCTATTTTCATAATTTGGAAGTGTGTAAAACAGTGAAGTTTGGATACTTTTGTTGACCATGATGGCTACTCCATTTCTTCTGAGGGATTCCTGCCCGCAGTAGTAGATATAATGGTCATCTGAGTTAAATTCACCCATTCCAGTCCATTTTAGTTCGCTGATTCCTAGAATGTAGATGTTCACTCTTGCCATCTTCTGTTTGACCACTTGCATCACCGACTCAATGGATGTGAGTTTGAGTGAACTCTGGGAGTTGGTGATAGACAGGGAGGCCTGGTGTGCTGCAATTCATGGGTTGGACACGACTGAGCGACTGAACTGAACTGAATTTGCCTTGATTCATGGACCTGACATTCCAGGTTCCTATGCAATCTTGCTCTTTAAAGCATTGGACCTTGCTTCTATCACCAGTCACATCCACAACTGGATATCGTTTTTGCTTTGGCTCCATCCCTTCATTCTTTCTGGAATTATTTCTCCACTAATCTCCAATAGCATATTGGGCACCTACTGACCTGGGGAGTTCATCTTTCAGTATCATATCATTTTGCCTTTTCATACTGTTCATGGGATTCTCAAGGCAAGAATACTGAAGTGGTTTTCCCTTCCTTTCTCCAGTGGACCACATACTGTCAGACCTCTCCACCATGACCCGCCCATCTTGGGTGGCCCCACACGGCATGGCTTAGTTTCATTGAGTTAGACAAGGTTGTGGTCCTAGTGTGATTAGATTGACTAGTTTTCTGTGATTATGGTTTGTGTGTCTGCCCTCTGATGCCTCTCACAACACCTACCGTCTCACTTGGGTTTCTCTTACCCTGGACGTGGGGTATCTCTTCATGGCTGTTCCATCAAAGTGCAGCCCCTGTTCCTTACCTTGGACGAGGTCGCCCCTCCTGACCTTGAATGTGGAATAGCTCCTCTTGGCCCTCCTGTGCCTGCGCAGCTGCCGCTCTTTGGACTTGGGGTTTGCAGTACTTGGATGCAATCTCAAAAACAACAGAATGATATCTGTTTGTTTCCAAGGCAAACCAGTCAATATCACGGTGATCCAAGCCTATGCCCCAACCAGTAATGCTGAAGAAGCTGAAATTGAATGGTTCTATGAAGATCTACAAGACCTTTTAGAACTAACACCCAAAAAAGATGTCCTTTTCATTATCGGGGACTGTAATGAAAAAGTAGGAAGTCAAGAAACACCTAGAGTAACAGGCAAATTTGGCCTTGGAGTATGGAATGAAGCAGGGCAAAGGCTGATAGAGTTTTGTCAAGAGAATGCACTGGTCATAGCAAACACCGTCTTCCAACAACAAAGAGAAGACTCTACACATGGATATCACCAGATGGTCAACATCGAAATCAGATCTTGCATAGGAAAGTTAATATATTTCAATTTCTTAAAAATTGAAAGCATGATGCTTAGTATAAGTGCTGAAAAATAACAACAACAACACACACACACACACAGAAAATGAAGTAACATAAAATAAAACTTTTCCCCGTCCCATACCAGATTTTCCAGTCCTTCCCATGCAGTCATTACACTCTGTTGTTAGGACTCTTCAAGTAAAAATCTGCAAATACAGGACATTTTCATATTCTTATCTGTGCTTATGTTTCAGTGTATAAATTCTGGGCTTTCCTGGTAGCTCAGAGGTGAAGAATCTGCCTGCAATGCAGGAGACTTGAATTCGATCCCTGGGTTGGGAAGAACCTCTGGAGAAGGGAATGGTAACTCACTCCACCACTCTTGCCTGGAGAATTCCATGGACAGAGGAGACTGGCGGGCTATAGTTCATAGGGTTACAAAGAGGTCGACACAACTGAGTGACTTTCACTTTCAAATTCAACACATGGTATTTTCACACATTTGTATTTCTGTTTCAGCATATAAATTGTGCCTTTACTGTTCAACCTCCTGAATATTTTTAGATACTAATTTCTATCAGTTCACTTCAGTCGCTCAGTCGTATCCGACTCTTTGTGACCCCATGAATCGCAGCAAGCCAGGCCTCCCTGTCCATCACCAACTCCTGGAGTTCACTCAGACTCATGTCTGAGTCCGTGATGCCATCCAGCCATCTCATCCTCGGTTGTCCCCTTCTCCTCCTGCCCCCAATCCCTCCCAGCATCAGAGTCTTTTCCAATGAGTCAACTCTTCGCATGAGGTGGCCAAAGTACTGGACTTTCAGCTTTAGCATCAGTCCTTCCAAAGAAATCCCAGGGCTGATCTCCTTCAGAATGGACTCGTTGGATCTCCTTGCAGTCCAAGGGACTCTCAAGAGTCTTCTCCAACATCACAGTTCAAAAGCATCAATTCTTCAGAACTCAGCCTTCTTCACAGTCCAACTCTCACATCCATGCATGACCACAGGAAAAACCATAGCCTTGACTAGACAGACCTTAGTTGGCAAAGTAATGTCTCTGCTTTTGAATATACTTATCTAAGTTGGTCATAACTTTTCTTCCAAGGAGTAAGCGTCTTTTAATTTCACGGTTGCAATCAGCATCTGCAGTGATTTTGGAGCCCAAAAAATAAAGTCTTACACTGTTTCCACTGTTTCTCCATCTATTTCCCATGAAGTGATGGGACCGGATGCCATGATTTTTGTTTTCTGAATGTTGAGCTTTAAGCCAACTTTTTTGCTCTCCTCTTTCACTTTCATCAAGAGGCTTTTTAGTTCCTCTTCACTTTCTGCCATAAGGGTGGTGTCATCTGCATATCTGAGGTTATTGATATTTCTCCTGGCAATCTTGATTCCAGCTTGTGTTTCTTCCAGCCCAGCATTTCTCGTGATGTACTCTGCATAGAAGTTAAATAAGCAGGGTGACAATATACAGCCTTGATGTACTCCTTTTCCTATTTGGAACCAGTCTGTTGTTCCATGTCCAGTTCTAACTGTTGCTTCCTGTCCTGCATACAGATTTCTCAAGAGGCAGGTTAAGTGGTCTGGGATCCAGCGGATGTTGGCTATTTGATCTCTGATTCCTCTGCCTTTTCTGAAACCAGCTTGAACATCAGAGAGTTCACGGTTCACGTATTGCTGAAGCCTGGCTTGGAGAATTTTGAGCATTACTTTACTAGCATGTGAGATGAGTGCAATTGTGCGATAGTTTGAGCATTCTTTTGCATTTCCTTTCTTTGTAATTGGAATGAAAACTGACCTTTACCAGTCCTTTGGCCACTGCTGAGTTTTCCAAATTTGCTGGCATATTGAGTGCAGCACTTCACAGCATCAGCTTTCAGGATGTCTAACTCATTCTAACTCTGCTTAACTTCTTTAAAAAAAAAGTACAATACAGTTAATTCACCTGGCGTCCTTCATGTTTTCCCTAGTCTTTTTTAAATTTAAATAATTCTGCAATGAAATTTTGAAGTTTTCTGCGTATGAACCCCTAGAAAGGGAATTGCTGAGCAACTGTTTTATGTATCTAAAATGTTGATGTTCACTGGTATTGCCAGAATGTCACCCATTTAGGCATTTTTTCACACATTTCAAATTATTTGTATTCTTTTTCCATGAACTGCTTATGAGCAAATTTTACATGTTTTCTTGGATTGCTGATCTCTTCCACACTGATTTGGTAAAAGTGACCATTTTACCAATGTTTATTCTTCCAATTCTTGAAAATGAAATATGTTTACTTGTGTCTTTAATTTCTTTCATCAAGTCATATATTTTTCAGTGTCTCATAATTTCACCTCCTTGCTTAAATTTATTCTTATATATTTTACTCTTTTTGATGCTGCTGTAAGTTGGATTATTTTCTTAATTTTTAAAATATTTTGTTATTATATGTAAATGCAACTTGTTTCTGTATATTGATTTTGTGTTCTGA
>SJYQ01004558.1:927367-937387 GCA_006410935.1 Redunca redunca | reverse complement strand
CTATTTTAATATTCTTTCACTTTTTAAATTTTTTCTAACACATTCTTTTGGAAAATTCCATTGCCTTGCAATCATTTTATAAATTTTAACCTGTTTGTTTTTTAAAACAACTTTTGAAACACTATTTCCACCCCATTAGCATTTATTTTGTTTTCGATGAAGAAATATCTAAGTCTCTTTTCCTCTGCAGATAATATATTCTACTAACATAATTATTAATTTCAGTTCATTTGATATTATTCTATTTAGTATGTCAGATTTTACACTACCTAGAATATTCAATTTCAGAACACTTTCTCCTCTTTCTCCTCCTCAATCTTCCCCTCCTTCACTACAAACTGTTAGTCACTCAGTCATGTCCAACTCTTTGTGACCCGATGGACTGTAACCTGCCAGGCTCCTCTGTCCATGGACTTCTCCATGCAAGAGTATTGGAGTGTATTGCCGTTCCCTTCTCCAGGGAATCTTCCCAACCCAGGGATTGAACTCAGGTCTTCTTCATGTCAGGCAGATTCTTTACCATCTGAGACACCAAAATTTGGGGTAATTTGCAAAGTTTGAAATCTTCCCATAAAAATAAATTTATAGTGTCATGACTCTATGTATTTATTTTAAAGAAAATGACATGTTTAAATATTTTGTTTTTCCATCCAGAATAAGACACATATTGTGAAAGATTGATTAATGTCTCAATAAACATATGCAATCATCTCAAAAAAGTGTTTATGGACCTTTCCTTTGTTTTCCTTTTTGAAAAAGAAGATTGCCTTATTTACACTTGATTCACATTTTCAATGAGCTGCTCAGACAGAATCAGTATCCTTTGCTGGCATGAATAACAGCTCAGTTCTCAAAGCCACAGGCATATATCTGTATCCCAACATTCATAGGCCTATATTTAACAACAAAAGTACTTATCCTACTACACTCTCAAATTTGTATCCAACCTCATATAAATCACTGTGACCACCTGTACATACGTATTCAATGTTACGTAGGTTTCTACCCAATTGGATGTTTGTGTCTGTAAGTGAACACACCCATGTCTGTATCTGACAACACATGGATCAGTATTTGACTACTGATATGGATGCATTTGCATATGTATATGCATATGTATTTGATGTGATCACACACTGGCCTATATCTGTGCACACACAGGGTCATGTCTTTCCATTCACTGCTCTGTATCTAACCATAAAGAATTCAGGCAGGAATTGATTTAACAAGTCTTCCATGTGGCAAGGAGTGATGTCACTCTCTAGTAATCAGTATATTGCTTGGCTTTTAAGGAAGGTCCAAGACGACTTCAGGTATATGAATGATGCCTTGGCAGGGATAGAGAGCCCTTCTGGGTCTCTTTTCCTTCTCCATATAGATACAGAGCTATGTAGACATTGTCTGTCCAGTAAGGTTGTCAGACTTGTAAAATGTCAGCTCAGGGCTCCTAGAGGGAGTAGGCAAAACTATCAGGTTAGTTAAGTCTCATCCCATGATGACATCAGCTTAAAGTCCAGGATCTCAAGTTTTAGATTCAGACTATTTTTCCATAAGGAAGGAAACAAAATGAAAATATAACCTATAGAGTCAGAGCAAATATTTGCAAATCACATACTCATAAGGAGTGAATATCTGAAATATATAAGAAACATCTACTAAATGACATAGAAGAAATAGCCCAATTAAAAATGGGCAGATAACCTGAACATATATATTTCTAGAAAAAAATCTACAAATGCCAATAAGAACATGGTAAGTTCCTCAATATCACTAATCAAAGAGGAAATTTAAAGGAAAATCATAATGAGATATCACCTCATGCCTGTTCAGTTCAGTTCAGTCGCTCAGTCGTGTCCGACTCTTTGCGACCCCATGAATCGCAGCATGCCAGGCCTCCCTGTCCATTACCAACTCCCGGAGTTCACTCAGACTAACGTCCATCGAGTCAGTGATGCCATCCAGCCATCTCATCCTCGGTTGTCCCCTTCTCCTCCGGCCCCCAATCCCTCCCAGCATCAGAGTCCTTTCCAATGAGTCAGCTCTTTGCATGAGGTGGCCAAAGTACTGGAGCTTCAGTTTTAGCATCATCCCTTCCAAAGAAATCCCAGGGCTGATCTCCTTCAGAATGGACTCGTTGGATCTCCTTGCAGTCCAAGGGACTCTCAAGAGTCTTCTCCAACACCACAGTTCAAAAGCATCAATTCTTCGGTGCTCAGCCTTCTTCACAGTCCAACTCTCACATCCATACATGACCACTGGAAAAACCATAGCCTTGACTAGACGGACCTTAGTCGGCAAAGTTATGTCTCTGCTTTTGAATATGCTATCTAGGTTGCTCATAACTTTTCTTCCAAGGAATAAGCGTCTTTTAATTTCATGGCTGCAGTCACCATCTGCAGTGATTTTGGAGCCCCCCAAAATAAAGTCTGCCACTGTTTCCACTGTTTCCCCATCTATTTCCCATGAAGTGATGGGACCAGATGCCATGATCTTTGTTTTCTGAATGTTGATGGCTATATGACATATATAGAAGACAACGAATTTTGGTTAGGACAGACAAAAATGGAACCCTTCTATACTGTTTGTGGGAATCTAAATTTGTTCAGCCCCAATGGAGAACACTATGGAAGTTTCTCAAAAAAATAAAAGTACCATGTGAATAAGCAATCCTACTATGTATATATATCCAAGAATGTGAAGCCAGGAGTCTGAAGAGATCTCTGTATTCGCATGTTTATTGCAGCATTATTCACTATAGCCAAGACATGGGAATAACCAAAGTGTGCATTGGCGGATGAATGGATTGAGGAAAATATATCTATCGGAATATTCATCCATATAAAATAAGGAACACTCACTATCTGTGACAATATAAAGGGACTTTAAAGGCATCAGGTTAAATGAAACAAATTAAAAAAACAGCTATATGGTATCACTCATATGTGAATTTTAAGACAAAACTCAGAGGAGAGAGTACAATACTGATTACTGGGGGCTGTGGATAAGTGAAAGTTGTTGATGTTGATTAAAGAGTTCACACTTTCAGTTTTAGGATGAGCAACTTCTATGGATCAAATGTACAGCATGATGACAACAATTAACAATATTGATTATATGCTGAATGTTGCTAACAATAGATCTTAAATGTTCTCATCTCATACACACAAACTATAATTATGTGAGGTGATGAATGTGATAGCTAATGTTACTATGGTAACCTTTTTGCTATATATATGTATATATATATAATGATTTTTATTGTACACCTTACACTAGGTTTGGTGAATGGAGATCTGTACTGAATGACCAGAATTCAATTCAGAAAAATCGTGGCTCCTCATCAAGTCACCTCCAAACCCAGAGATTTTTGAAGAGGGAGAAATCAAGCATTTTTAAAATAAGACCTCTGTAATATCACCTCAAATAGGTGCTGTAGACCTTTAACCTAACTTTTCTTTGTGGGTCTGAGACTATTTACCAGTTAATCATGCTCTGAGCAAATAAAAATACTCAAATCTTTTTGGAGATCACTTGAAGAAGGATCTAAGCTAAAGCTCACTCCTGGCTGGCAGAACGGCACTTCCTCCACTGTTCAGAAAATCTCCTGACGGTTGTTGACATGATGCAAATAGACTGACAGACATTTCTCCAAAAAACAGGTTTATTGGAGATCAGCAAAAATTGCAATTTGAGGCTTGCAATCATGGAAGAAAATGTGCAATCACCCCCGAGAAAAAGGAAGAGCAATGCTTTTATGGAAGGGAAAGGGAAGTTGAGAGGGAAAGTGGACTCTAGTAAATAAGAAGCCCATGATTTTTCATTGTCTTATGCCCGTGACAGGAAAGCAGAGTCTTTCCTCTTCCTGTTGGGCTCTGCTATGTGGCAGGGTTTCAGTTCAGTTGCTCAGTAGTGTCCGACTCTTTGCGACCCCATGAATCGCAGCACGTCAGGCCTCCCTGTCCATCACCGACTCCCGGAGTTTACTCAAACTCAGGTCCATCGAGTCAGTGATGCCATCCAGCTATCTCATTCTCTGTCATCCCCTCTTCCTCCTGCCCCCAATCCCTCCCAGCATCAGAGTCTTTCCCAATGAGTCAACTCTTCACATGAGGTGGCCAGAGTACTGGAGTTTCAGCTTCAGCATCATTCCTTCCAAAGAAATGATGCTAAAGGGTTTAGGAGTTCCCTTTTCTAGTCTTCCAACCCCATTTCATTTTCTGTTTCTTAACATTTGCAAAGTGACCATACACTGACCTGACGCTCTTACACTGTACCAGTTCTGATGTCTAGTAGCCTATGAGTGCTCTACGGGGGGCGTACATTTCCATATTGCGTCCCTGATGCTTGAGTAAAGTCGTTATAATAAAGGACTGAGTAAACTTTTCTTTGGGAAAAAAATCTCCCTTTCCTAAATAGTTGGCACAAAGAAGCACCATATTCTTGTGCTCCTACAGAGATTTGATAGATGCAGGGAATAAGTCTTATCCCATTCCCACGTACTTTAGTTTTTTGGTTTAGCAACAAATGGAGAGCCTTGCTAAATCAATGTGGAAAATGGAAACTTAAAAAATACCATATCGTTAATCTTTGAAAGTGTTAGTCTCTCAGTTGTGACTGACTCTTTGTGACCCCATGGACTGTAGCCCACCACGCTCCTCTGTCCATGGAGTTTTCCAGGCAAGAATACTGGAGTGGGTAGCCATTCCCTTCTTCAAGGGATCTTCCTGACGCAGTGATCCAACCTGCATTTCCTGCATTCCAGGCTGATTCTCTGCAGGCTGAGAGCCACAGAGAAAACACATCATATAAAGTGATTTATATTTATATGATAACACCCTATAGGATTGAGTCAAAGGATGTATTTACCTATAGTCTCTTAACATCTACATTTCCCTAAGCAGGTCTCACTGGAAACAGGGAAGCTCGTTGAAGTAGTTACATACATCAGTTAGACAAACAAAACAATTCCTACAGTTTTCATTACTAACAAGCGAGAATATCAGCTATGCCATATAAGGCAAAGATAAAACAGATTGGGATTTAGATCTGCTAGTATCAGAATGTGCAATGTTAGAAATATTGCTTTCATTTTCTGAGTCTCAGATTCTTTGTGTGCACAATAAAAAATAAATTAGATTCTCTTTAATGCAAGAGCTTGAGCAAACTGTGGGAGATAGTGAAGGACAGGACCCTGGCGTGCTGCAGCCCATGGGGTCATGAAAAGTTCAACAGGACTCCACAACTGAACAACAGCAACAACAACAATAAACTATTATTTTCAGTGCCAAAATTTATTATCTGTTTACTTATTTGTAGACCAAATTGTGGCCTCCATGTGTTTGAATTCTCAGAAAGTTCATTTACAATATAATATGAAATCCAGGATAATTATTCTGCAATGGTGGAATGTGTCCAACATTTTCCAGAGATTGTCAGAGAGCTCTTAAATTAGCTAATAACTAGGAAATGAAACAACAGTAATAGGCTTTTAATTCTATTGATTACTGGTTACACCATCCTAGACAAGTGAAAGTAATTTTCTAGCCTCAGATTTTCTATGTATGAGTGAGAAAATGCATCAGTGTATCTCATACATTCTGTATATGGGAATATTTTCACCTCATGTGGTTATTTTGAGATTAAATATGAAAGAATATTGCCATAATAAGTGCTCAATGCCAATAATATTGCTCAATGCATGATACGTCCTTTTAATAGCAAGTTTAGAGCAGATTAGAAATGCACATTCTTAGTAATATCTTATTAACTGGCTTATCAGAGTAAGGAAAATACCTGTATAATTCTAAATCCTCCCTGACAGAGGAGAAGGGAAATTCTCAGAGGATGACACTGACACCTTTCAAATTCCCCAGAGATCTAGGTTCTCCATGAAAAACAGTCTTCTGAATGTCTTTGTTGACAGACAGATGTTAAAGAAGCCTCCTGCTTACTACTTGGTCAGTTTTTACACGAGAGGTATGCATGCATGCATGCTAAGTTGCTTCAGTTGTGTCTGACTCTGTGAGACCCTATGGACAGCAGCCCTCCAGGCTCCTCCGTCCACAGGATTCTCTAGTCAAGAATACCGGAGTGGTTGCCATTTCCTTCTCCACATGACAGGTAACGTGGGGTCAAAACCAAGATCGAGACTTGGGATTAGGACTTTCCTGGTGGCACAATGGCTACGAATCTGCCTGACAGTGCAGGGAAATAAGGGTTGCATCCCTGGTCTGAGAATATTCCTCATGCCAAGAACAGCTGAGTCCATGTGCCACAAATAACTGAGCCAAGCTCTGGGATCTGCAAGACGCATTCCTGAGTCTGTGCGCTGCAGCTGCTGAAGCCTGCATGTCCTAGAGCGTGCACGCTGAAACTGCCGAGCCCACGTGCTGCAACCATTGAGGACGCTGGTCTAGAGCCTGTGCTCCACGACAGAGGAAGCTGCCGCAATAAGAACCCATGCACCACAGCTAGAGAGTAGCCTCCGCTCTCTGAATCTAGAGAAGCCCAAGCGCAGCAGCAAAAGACCCAGCACAATCACAGATAAATTAATTAAGTAATGTTTTTAAGAAAAACTTGAGATCAGTTAGTCTTGAGCTGTATCTTTAGGTCTGCTCCCCACTCACTCTCTGCACTTGGGGCACATTGCTGACCTTCTCTGTCTCAATTTTCCTATCTTTCAACAACATTTAACTTGTTTTAAACATAATCAATGAAATTATTCAAACAAAATTCTTTGCACAATGCATAGTATATATGAAGCAGTCAATATTAGGTTTTGATCATTTTGTTTTATAATAATGATCCCTGATGTAGTTTTTTTGACCAAGAAAAACACACCTCTTTGCAATTTACTAAATAATAACATCTCTCAAGAGAAAAGTCCTTAATCATCTCAGAACTTGTAATCTTTGGATATCACAAATGATGAAAACAGAAGTGAGAAAGTTCTATAGGAACATTTGACTTCAAAACAAGTTATAAAGGAGATTTTTATAAATTGATTAGATGGAAAAAAGTCCCTAACAAAATAGAACAGAAAAACCATGGTGAAATAGCACACAGGATATAAAGAGAATAAATGCTATTTGGGGAGTTAGAGGAGAGGGAAAAGGAAAATATAAGGGAATGAAAAGTATTTCAACTTATTTATTCAGCTAATTGTGTTGAACACCAGTATGAATCAGACACTGAACCAAGTGCTGGTGATAAAGGGGTGAAGACAGACACAGACCTATGTCTCAGACTTATTTAAATGTCTTTTATGTGGAAGAGGACAGTGGATTAGACAATCTGTGTATTAACAAATATAGAACCAGAATCAATAGTTTTACAGTTTTTTAAAAAAATATTTAAGGAAGCATTCTTAATATTTCTTATTGGCTGAAAAGCAATCAAGTTTATTACATGATGAACTCAGCTCCCTGTGCCTGGTTGTGCTCCAGCAAAGACCCAGGGACCACTTTTCAGATGTGGAAGAATTTGAGCATTCTTGTAATAAGCTGAGGGCTTCCCAGGTGGCACTAGTAGTAAAGAACCTGCCTGCCAGTGCAGGAGACATGAGACTTGGGTTTGATCCCTAGGTTGGGAAGATCCCCTGGAGGAAGGAACAGCAACCCACTTCAGTTTTCTTGCCTGGAGAATCCCACGGATGGAGGATGCCGGCAGACTACAGTCTGTAGGGTTGCAAAGATTCAGACACAACTGAAGAAACTTAGCATGCATGCACATGTAATAAGTTGAATAAAACAGCTTCAGAAGTCCACTCTTTTCATAAACTAGAAAATATAATACGTTTCTGATCCTCCTACATACCATTGAAAAAACAGCATCTATTACTAAAGTGCTTTGGACTTGCCTAAAACCCATATTATAACTTTCTTATCACTTTGGTATTAAAAATATTGTCTTTACCGGATAATTCTCCACTTCTGAATTCATCCTGAGCATTGAAAGGAAAGAAGACAGAATGACTGTGACTGAATTCCTTCTAATGGGAGTTGCACAGAATCCCCTGTTGCAGAGAGATCTATTTTTGTTGTTGCTTATCCCCTACATTGTCATTGTCACGGGCAACATGCTCACTGTGGTGAGTACCATTGGCAGCCAGACTTTGGACTCCCTGATGTGTTTCTTCTTGGCCTTCTTGTTCTTGATGGATCCCTGCTACTCCTCTTCCATAGTTCTTAAAATGCTAATTGATTCCCTCCCTGATTAAAATCTTTCTCCTTCAGTGGCTACCTGGCACAGGTCTTTATTGAACCTTTAGTTTTCAGGAGCTTCAGAGATTGTCCTCCTTATGGATGTCCCAGCACTATGTGACCATCATGAGCCACGTTTTATGCTGCCTCCTGGAGGGCATGTTGGGCAATAGGCTTTCTCCACTCGACTGGATGGATCTTAGTCACTTTCTGGCTCTGGTTCTGTGGCTTCAATATCATGTATCAGTTCATGTGTGAAAATGTCCTCCTGAAACAACTTGTGTTCACTGATACTTTTCTGCTGGTCTCTTGATTGCTCAAAATTGTAGGAATATCCATGTTATCACTCTTGTAATGTTGTTGGTATCATATGTTGCTGTCCTGTGCTCCTTGAGGACTCACAACTCTTCAGGAAGGGGAAAAAAAAGGCCCTGTCTACTGATATCTGCAGCTGGGAGCTACGTTTCCCAGGGAAAAGTCATAGCAGTATGTTATACTCTCATTACAGACATTTTAAACCTTGTTATATATACAGTAAGGAATACAGAGGACAAAAAGTGCCATTAGAATGTGATTAAACAGGAATGTAATTTTAGATAAGAAATTATTATTATGTTACTATGATTATTATATTTATTATGGTTATTCCCATTTCACTGATGAAGAGCAATGAAGTTCAAAGAAGTTCAATAATCTGCGCAATATCAGAGAAAAAGCTAGTATTCAGATCTGCATTCTTCTAAATCCAAATCTGATACTTTCAAAAATTTTGAAAGGCATCGAAGACAACAAATCTTTCATCAGAACCTTTATTTTATAGTAATTGAAATAATACAGTGTGTATAAACAATATATACAAATACCAGGAATCATTACTCAACAGTTGACCAAGGGAAGTATTTCTCAGCTAAACAAGTGCCAAACTTATGAGACTTTATTTTTTTTTATTTTACTTTATTTTACTTTACAATACTGTATTGGTTTTGCCATATATCAACATGAATCTGCCACTGGTGTACATGTGTTCCCAATCCCACTTTACTTTAAATTAATTTTGGTCCTTTTTGTAAATGAAGTCTAAGAAGATACAAATATGTATATATATATTCAGTTCAGTTCAGTCGCTCAGTCGTGTCCGACTCTTTGCGACCCCATGAATCGCAGCACGCCAGGCCTCCCTGTCCATCACCAACTACTGGAGTTCACTCAGACTCACGTCTATCAAGTCAGTGATGCCATCCAGCCATCTCATCCTCTGTCATCCCCGTCTCCTCCTGCCCCCAATCCCTCCCAACATCAGAGTTTTTTCCAATGAGTCAACTCTTTGCATGAGGTGTATATATAAAATAGATGTATTTCCTCCTTTGATAGAAAGTTCCAGCCTCCCACTTCATGGTACCATAGGTTTTATTAAGAAAGCAATGAACTAGAATACTACTCAACCGTGAACAAGAACCAACAATGCCATTATAGCCACCATGGCTGAACTCAGAGATTATCATACTAAGATAAAGGCCAATACCATATGATATCACTCATATGTGGAATTTCTTGATAAAATATGACACAAATGAACTTATCTACTAAACAGACTCACAAACAGGCAACAGACTTGTGGTTGCCAAGGGAGAAGGGGTGCTGAGGAGGGGTGGATTGGGAGTTTAGGGTTGGCAAATGCAAACCATTCTATATAGGATAAACAAAAAAGTCCTACTGTAAAACAAGGGAATTATATTCAATATCCTGTGATAAACCATGCTGGAAAAGAATATGAAACTGAGTGTATACATATATATATATACACATATATATATGTATA
>SJYQ01004558.1:903861-922170 GCA_006410935.1 Redunca redunca | reverse complement strand
GAGTTGTTTATCCACATCTACAGAAAGAAGCTTTAAATTTACTGAATATAACTATGTCAAATTGTATGTGGAACATAATTTTGAAGACTAAAGAATAACAAGAAACAAATACCATAATTACACTGAAGGTAAAATAACCCAGTATCATACTCTTTCCTAGAGATAACTAGATATATTCATATTTATTCCACACCATTAATAGTGTGTGTGGAACTATTAAATTGGAGTGCAGCTTCCTTTCAAATATTTATTTATGGTTCTCACGAAGTAGAGACTAATGATAAACAGAGCAGGGGGAAAAGAACACATGAATCTATCATAGGTGTATGGTCAGGGGAAGCAGTTATACTTTACTCAGGGCAAAAGGCAATTCACTAAGTATTTACTCATCACCTAATGGATTCAGGGGCTTCCCAGGTAGTGCAGTGGTAACGAATCTATCTTCCAATGCAGAGATGCAGGAGATACAGGTTCAATCCCTGGGTCGGGAAGATCCCCTGGAGTAGGACATGGTAACCCCGCTCTAGTATTCTAGCCTGGAAAATTCCATGGGCAGAGGAGACAGGTGGGCAGGCTACAGTCCATGGGCTCAAAAAGAGTGGGACACGACCGAGCATGCATGCAGTAGGATTCAGGCCCTGCAGACATCGTGCAGGCACTAGAGGTGAGTGAGAAAGCAGTGGAACAGTTTGTGTGTTCTGGTTGATATCAGCTGGAGAGTATCACCAATGACTAATATACATTTCCCTAAATTCCCTTCTTATAACAGATACTTATTGATGGTGCCTTTACTTCCACTTTAGAGCAGAGAATTCAAATGCAAATTCTCATGGAAGCGGGTAAAATTCTTAATTCTTTGAAACAATTGTAAACTTAAAAATTTACATCTGAGAATTATAATTTGTAACCTCACAGACACAGAGGAAAACTCAGAAGTGTGGGACATTCTGAAGCTTTGCAGAGTCACATGAGTGAGAAACAGAATGAGAATTCAGATCTCATGTAGGCAGCCCAGTGTTTTCTCAGCAAATTACACATAAAATGTTGCTGTGTGTCTGAAGAGATGGAAAGTATCATGGAGAAAATAAAGACTTGAAAATAAAGAGAAAATAAAGATTTGGAACAAGTATTGGGGCAGAAGTGCTGAGGAAATGCTCCACAGTTACAGTGAATAGATTGTTTTGTTTTTTATATTTTTTTCTAAGAAGTTTAGAACACAATCCTTTCATGATTAATAGGTATCATTCTTTATTCCTTTGTAGATAATTGAGGCCCCAGGAACGTGCTATTTCCTAAATGGATTTCTTCAGGCTTCCCAACAATGTGACTGAATTTGTTCTCCTGGGACTCACACAGAATCCACACTTGCAGAAAGTACTCTTCGTTGTCTTTCTGTTCATTTTCCTGTTCACTGTCCTGGCCAATCTTTTCATCATCATCATCGTCTCCCTCAGCCCCACGCTTTCCACTCCCATGTACTTCTTTCTCACCCATTTGTCCTTGTTAGATGCCTCCTTGACCTCCGTCAGCACCCCTAAAATGACTTTTGACCTGCTGCACCAGAGGAGAACCATCTCCTGGGGAGGCTGCCTGACTCAGATCTTTCTGGAGCACTTCCTGGGAGCATCAGAGGTCATCGTCCTCACTGCCATGGCCTATGACCGCTACGTGGCCATCTGCAAGCCTCTGCGCTACACGACCATCATGCGACAGGGGCTCTGCCAGCTCCTGGTGGTGGTGGCCTGGATCGGGGGGATCCTGCATGCCACCGTGCAGATTCTTTTCACAGGAGACTTGACCTTCTGTGGTCCCAATGTCATTGACCACTTCATGTGTGATTTCTTCTCACTGTTGGAAATTTCCTGCAGCGACACCTACAGGCTTGGATTGGTGGTGGCAGCTAACACTGGGGGCATGGCCTTGCTCATTTTTTTTCTGCTTCTCATTTCCTACATAGTCATCCTGAGCTCCCTGAAGTCCCACAGCTCTGAAGGACGACGCAAAGCCCTCTCTACATGTGGTGCCCAGTTTACAGTTGTGGTGCTCTTTATTGGACCATGTATATTCACTTACACGCGTCCTGTGGCCACTTACCCTGCAGACAAGTTGGTGACAGTGTTTTATGGAATCCTCACTCCCTTGTTCAATCCTATCATTTACACAGTGAGAAACACAGAAGTGAAAAATGCTATGAGGAGTTTGTTAAAGAAGAGAGCGACTGAGGCTGTTCACGATGCCAAGAGAATAATGATTTATATACATAGGGAAGATTATTTGTGTTGTAAGTTGTGGAAGACAATGAAGAATTTTTTCCATGATTGACAAAAATATAAGGCCCAGAAATTAACATTTGTTGATTATTTAATATTGACTACACATATTTTAGGCATTTTGGTAAGCTTCAAAATATTTTCCTGAGGTTTCCATGTTTGTGTTATTAGATTCAGAATAAGCAATGGAAAAAAACTATATACCTTTTGTTTTATGATTGTAGAGTAAGTTTTTTCCCATAATCTTAGCCATTTATCAATTCTTCATGTATGTTAATTGGGTGAAATTGGCTTGTCCATAGGACTTTGATCTCAGAACGTCTTCCATTTTTGCTTCAAATGATGTAAAGCAAGTAAGGGATAGGAATTCTTAGGTAGACATGTGGAGAAGGGACAATCGAGGAAAGGAATAGCAGCTGGAATTTTTTCTGTACTATGAACTAATCAAAAGGAAAGAATAACTCACTCTCTTTGTGGGTGTTAGTCCCTCAGTCGAGTCCAACTCTCTGAGACCCCATGGGATTTAGCCTGCCAGGCTCCTCTGTCCATGGAATTTTCCAGGCAAGAATACTGGGGTTGGTTGCCATTTCCTCCTCCAGGGACTGACTTCACGTCTCCTGTGTCTCCTACATTGCAGGCAGATTCTTTTACCTCTGAGCCACTGGGGAGGACCGAAAAATTCACTATCTCTAATTATTTTCTTAAAAAACTATTCAGAAAATTTGAAGGTATTCTTAATTTGCTCTGTTTTGTTAAACACCTTTATGACTCACATTTTTTTTTTGTGTGTGTATAAAGGAAATATTTTCATTTTCCATACCAAGACTTCAGGAACCATTTGAAACAAGGTACACATCTTTTTATAAATCTCAACAAAAATAGCATACGGGTAGGTTGCAAAGCTACTGTTCTGTAGGTCAGATACATATATTGACATCACATGAACGCTTTATTATCTATTAGGCACAAAGAGAAGCAAATAGAGGTTTACTAACTAATTTACTGGACTCAAATCACATGTGTTTCCCCTGAAGTATGTCAGGAATATTGCACTGGAATGCAGTTTCCTGTCAACAATTTCACCTACAAAATACCAATCCAGGTCTTTAAAGCTCAGTCTTACTCTCTTTCAAATGAAACAGAGTTGCCTGTTCTATCTTCAGGGCTATAGATGAGAACATGATCTGCAGTCCTAATGACTGACTCTCTCCTTCGAGTAGATGGTGTCGGCATGCTTCAGCCTTGTCTTAAAGGTAACAACATGTTTCTGCAGTGTAGGTTTATTCTCTTTTTGAAGGTTTGTTATGCACTTCACTTTTACAAAGACCCACATGAATATAGTAATGGTAACCTCCAAAGGAAAAGAATCTGAACAAGTCTATACACATACGTATGCCCTGATAGCTCAGCTGGTACAGAATTCCCCTGGTGCAGGTGACGCCAGCCCCATTCCAGGGCTGGGAAGATCCCCTGGAGAAGGGACAGGCTGCTGACTGCAGTATTCATGGGCTTCCCTGGTGGCTCAGATGCTAAAGAATCTGCCTGCAATAGAGGGGACCTGAGTTTGATTCCTAGATCAGGAAGATCCTCTGCAGAAAGGGAATGAGGACCCCTCCAGCACTTTTACCTGGAGAATCCCGTGGACAGAGGAGCCTGGCAGGCTATGATCCAGGGAATCTCAAAGATTTGGACACCACTGAGTGAGTAAACTTCAGTTTCAGTTTTCTTCAAGGACAGGATAAGTCTTGAGTAAATGTGGTTTCTACTCTAAGAGCAATGAGAGCATTTAAAGAGAAAAAAACTAAGGCTGATGATTATGTCTTAGGGGCTATACCAGAGGCTCAGTGGAGGAGTAAGATTAATGCAGCACAAATTATAAATTATCAACAGGAAAACTTGGGAAGGTATGAGAACTGAAAAAGGAAATGCAAGCAGTCTGGCATTCACAGCGGATGCAATTTTACTAGATTGTGAGTAAATTTAAAGCTCTTTAGATCTTCCTTTACGCATCCTCAAAAATCTGTCCTGAGGACCAACTGTCATGTGACTATTTTTTATTCATTAAAAATATATATTTAGGGAATAAGTGTGTTTCTCCTAAAAATCAGTGAGACATAATGTTTGGATCTGTTGCATAAGCAATATTTGGTTTAATCTGGAGTATCATTTGGTGAAAATGTTAGGTGTTAGTGAGGGAAGTGAGCTAACTACTGCTGAAGATAAACTATGAGGCATACATCTTGACAGCTTCTTTATATACATTATTATTGTAGGAACAAGTATTGGTAAATAGATTTCTATCCATTTTATACAAGACAAAAGTGACTCAATAAAGTTAAGTAAGAATATGAAGTCTTTTAGAGTCTGCTTCCTCTACTCATCCCACTTCATGATGGTTGAAAATATCACTTTCCTACTTTCTCAGTCCTTGTTGGGGAAATATCAAAACACAGGTCTGATCATCGGCCACATTGTGAAGACTGTCTTTGAGGCATTCTTCTGTTTTTCTTTGGAGGGGAGATTTCTTCCTTTCATCTCTCTGTTGATCTCAATTTCCCGGGTTTCTCACACACTCCTGGTTCCATTTGTGTCAAGGAAAATCATCTGCTGATATCTTTTTGGCAGATGTATTACCCTTCATGGGCATCATGAAAAGTGGGATACAATAGGCTGGCCCTCGAGTTCCCCTGCTGTCCTAACTGCCTGTGATTCGCGTTCACTGAAAGGTTCTGTGGTCACCCCACTTCCTTACATCAATCTCCCAGTCTAACTTCTTATCCTTCTTCAGTAACATGACTCTCATTTATCCAGTGTGAGATCTCAAAGAAGCTTAAGTTCAGTGATTTGCCTTTATGTTTGTAATATATTCTTACTAATTTTACCTCTGCTGTCAATTAAACTGGGCTTCCCAGGTGGTGCAGTGGAAAAGAATCCACTTGCTAATATAGGAGATGCAAGAGAGACTCTTCGATCCCTGGGTAAGAAAGATCCCTGGGAAAAGCAAATGGCAACCCACTCCAGTGTTCNNATATGTATATATTTACATATATGCTATATACATATATGCTGTAAATATAGATATATGTTGTATGATTTAAAACTTTAAAAATGTACAGCCACTTCTGCCACAGCTTAGGGTGTTTTCTACTTTGGCAAAGTTCCCATGAGCACTTTGAGATAAATGGAATAATCCCATAAATGTTTTCTCTTTCACCATTTTAATACTAAAACAGATTCTATCAACTTGTCTGTCTGAAATCATATGACGGCTTTTATCTGTATTTGAAATAAATCTTAAATAACTTATTCTGAAGTTAAAATTAATAATAATTTGGAAATAAATTCAGATATTATCTTCAAAAACAAAGCTTAAACTTAAAACTATTTGTCTATTTTTAAGGTTTGATTTAAGCTAGAAAGTTTTTACATATTTCATTTCTGTCCAGATTTGATTTTCCCTTTTGGTGATATGGTCTCAATTTACACTTTATGAATTTTCCCCCAGAGAACAGGATTCTATAAGTCCTGTTCCACATGGTGATTGTTCTGGTACCATCTCTGGAGATAAAGACTCTACCCTCAAAATTATGATTAAAGTTCCAATGAATTTAATTAGACAAATACCTACTGAATGGCTCACCTGTATGTACTGCAGTTAAATATAGACCAAGTGTTGACAGCCCTTTCCCTTTACCTGAAGAGTGTTTGTCTGCAGCAGCAATCACATGACAGACTTCTACTAGAATTAAAATGATGGACTCAGAACATAATAAAGTGTATGTATGAAATTATTCCCATCCTTCAAGAAGCCACAAATTCAACAATGCTGTTTGAATACAGGACAATATAAGTGAGAATCAAAATGTTGCAAAGTCCATTTCACTTTCACTGGTATAGACACAAGCAGCAAATTTATTTTTTTCGCTTTAAACAATCCTTACATAATTTGAAGTTTTCTCTCTCTCTCTTTCTCTGATTAAAATGGTGATTTAACATTTGTTTATTATCAGGACAAATTCTGATGGTAGTAAACATTTTGGGTTTCTTTTCACAATCAAGATTCAGAGTTCCTTAGGTAACAGGACATTCATATTCATTCTGAAAATTCCAATAATTGAGAAGTATTTTTTTTCTGAATGTCTGAGATGAATGACATGTCCTGCAAGACTGACTCAAAATCTAGTGATGCTGAATGTGCCTTGCTCATTATTTTGCCAGAGGTGGCGTCAGTGCATGAAGGGCTAAAGAGACGGCACCAGAGCCCAGAACATGGACTGAATAACGTTCATCTTCTGCAGGTAACCCAGGAAGTGTATTCAGACACAAAATTCTTAACGAGGCTTTCTGTTTTATAAGAGTGCATTGGTGGAGTGAGAATTCAATCCTTTAAGCATTTTCCATTGTGGTTTTCATAATCAGCCATGTTAGGATTACTTCATGATTATTAAATATGTAAAAATTGATTCTATTAAGCAATACACCTTTTGGGTAATTTCATGTTCTAACGATCTGAAATAAATTTACCTTCCAGAAGGTACTCTTAGAAATTAATTTCAAGGTTAATGATTTGACAATATTTTCATTTCAGATATTTATAAATCTGACCCTACTTTCAATTTTTATGTTCTCTAAACATAGAATGTTAATCTGTTAAAATTAAATGATGAGGTAGCATCCATATATTTTGACTGGTTGACTTCCAAGAACTCAAGCAAATACTGTACTAAGCAAGCTGTGACTTCAAGTCCTACTTTTCTATTCACAGATGAGCTTCAGCATCCTATCATATGTTTGTTGGTCATTAGAGGCATTTTTCCTCTAACTTTTTGTTGATATTTTAGTTTATTTCATTTTTGTCTTTTGTTAGTTAACTGCTTACAAATCTTTACTTTTGATAATAACTCTGCACGTCATCTCACATGTGTATCTTCAAACTTTTTTGCCCAGTGGTGTTTTGTTATACTTTCCTAAGTCCTTAAAATATTTGAAATTGTCAGATATTTTATTTGAGATTAATTGATTGGTAAGAAGTTTCTTCCAACCTTTGAGGAAAGTCACCTCTTTCATGAAATGGACATTAAATCTTGCTTTACTTCTTTTTAAAACTTTAATCAGCTTTTATTTTTGTCTGAGATATTAGCTATATGTACAATTTAAAGTTTCTAGGTAAAAAATTAGTTGCAGGACTTCACTTACTTAATATTGTTTTCCCATTTTTTTTTAATTTACTTGCCTATCTATTAGTTNTAAAAAATTAGTTGCAGGACTTCACTTACTTAATATTGTTTTCCCATTTTTTTTTAAATTTACTTGCCTATCTATTAGTTTGTGCTCAAGGAAGATGATTTAATCAGCCTTCTATTATAATAACAGAAAGTACCCAAACATATTAAACCACAAGGACTGTTTGTTGAATAAAAAACAAATTATTGTAAGATTTTAGGAAGTCACTTTTATTAATTGTATTTATAGATAATGCTGTCCTGAACTCTGGAATAAGATATACAGAAGAACCTATGGCACAAAGGGAAAATGTAACTGAGCTTGTCCTCTTGGGGCTCACTCAGAGTGTCCAGGGGCAGGGAATTTTATTTGTTGTGCTCTTGCTCATTTGCATTGTGACCCTGGTGGGCAACCTACTCACTGTCCTGACTGTGGTACTCAGCCCAGCACTGGGTTCCCCTATGTACTTCTTTCTTGGCTACTTATCATTTATGGATGCTTTTTATTCTACTTCAATCGCCCCAAATACAATTATAGACTTACTCTATGAGAAGAAAACCATTTCATTTCAAGCTTGCATGACCCAGCTTTTTACAGAGCATCTATTTAGTGGTGCTGAGGTTTTTCTCCTGGTTGTCATGGCCTATGACCGCTACCTGGCCATCTGCAGACCCTTGCATTATTTGACAGTCATGAATCAGAGAGTGTGTGTTCTGATGCTGCTATTGGCTTGGGTTGGTGGGTTTTTACATGCTCTACTTCATATTACTTTTTTTTACAACCTTCCGTTCTGTGGCCCTAATGTCATTGACCACTTTGGGTGTGACACGTATCCTTTGCTAAAACTGGCCTGCACTGACACCCACGTTACTGCCGTCACAGTAGTTGCCAGTGACGGGGCGATCTGTGTGACCATTTTCACACTCTTACTCATCTCCTATGGGGTCATCCTGCGCTCCTTGAAGAATCTCAGTCAGGAAGGGAAGCATAAGGCTTTGTCCACCTGTGGCTCCCACTTCACTGTGGTGGTCCTCTTCTTTGTGCCCTGTATTTTTACGTATGTGAGACCTCTTGTTACCTTGCCCATTGATAAATACTTCGCTGTGTTTTACACCATTGTCACCCCTATGCTGAACCCTCTAATCTATACTCTGGAAAATGGAGAGATGCAAAATGCCATGAAAAAGCTCTGGATCAGAAGAAAACAATGAAGCAGCTGCAAAATATATTACTTACTTTCAACAAACAATTGCTCTTGCAACGAGCAAGGAAAGTCATGTGTAGTTTTTTGTTTGTTTGTTTGTTTTTTTTACTGTAATAAATGTCTCCTTAGTTTAAATAACTTGGGTATGATGAAAAAGGTTTATCATTTGAATACTTCCAGTCTACTTCTGCTTTATTGACTATGCCAGAGCCTTTGACTGTGTGGATCACAATAAACTGGAAAATTCTTCAAGAGATGGGAATATCAGACCACCTGAACTGCCTCTTGAGAAATATGTATGCAGCTCAGGAAGCAACAGTTAGAACTGGACGTGGAACAACAGACCGGTTCCAAATAGGAAAAGAAGTATGTCAAGGCTGTATATGGTCACGCTGCTTATTTAACTTATATGCAGAGTACATCATGAGAAACGCTGGACTGGAAGAAACACAAGCTGGAATCAAGGTTGCAGGGAGAAATATCAATAACCTCAGATATGCAGATGACACCACCCTTATGGCAGAAAGTGAAAGTGAAATCGCTCAGTCATGTCTGACTCTTTGCGACCCCATGGACTGTAGCCTATCAGGATCCTCTGTCCATGGGATTTTCCAGGGAAGAGTGCTGGAGTGGATTGCCGTTTCCTTCTCCAGAGGATCTTCCCGACCCGGGAATCGAACCCGGGTCTGCTGCATTGCAGGCAGACACTTTAAAAGAGTCTCTTGATGAAGGTGAAAGAGGAGAGTGAAAATGTTGGCTTAAAGCTCAACATTCAGAAAACTAAGATCATGGCATCTGGTCCCATCACTTCATGACAAATAGACGGGGAAACAGTGGAAACAGTGGCTGACTTTATTTTGGGGGGCTCCAGAATCACTGCAGATGGTGACTGCAGCCATGAAATTAAAAGACATTTACTCCTTGGAAGGAAAGTTATGACCAACCTAGACAGCATATTCAAAAGCAGAGATATTACTTTGCCAACAAAGGTCCATCTAGTTAAGGCTATGGTTTTTCCAGTGGTCATGTATGGATGTGAGAGTTGGACTATAAAGAAAGCTGAGGGCCGAAGAATTGATGCTTTTGAAGTGTGGTGTTGGAGAAGACTCTTAAGAGTCCCTTGGACTGCAAGGAGATCCAACTGGTCCATCCTAAAGGAGATCAGTCCTGGGTGTTCATTGGAAGGATTGATGTTGAAGCTGAAACTCAACTTTGGCCACCTGATGTGAAGAGCTGACTCATTTGAAAAGACCCTGATGCTGGGAAAGATTGAGGGCAGGAGGAAAAGGGGATGACAGAGGATGAGATGGCTGGATGGCATCCCCTACTCGATGGACATGGGTTTGGGTAAACTCCGGGGGTTGGTGATGGACAGGGAGGCCTGGTGTGCTGTGGTTCATGGAGTCGCAAAGAGTCAGACACAGCTGAGTGACTGAACTGAACTGAATGATCAAAATAAGCTTATAATATTTTCATATTTTCCTAATGCAAACTATATACTTAGTTGGAAATACATTTTTATGATTTCCACAATTTTGGAGGAAAATATATATGGTTTGTTGGTATAAAATATCTGTATTGAAGTGATAGATTTATGTTTTATATGATGAGTTATGCTGCAGCTAATACTGCAAATTTTTTCTAATTAGGGAAAGGTTTTCTCATGTGTTTCTCTTCAAAAATGTAATATTCTTCAGAATACAGCTCGTTACAGATTTCAGGAAAATAATTTTAAAAATATGATTAGAAACTTGGTTTATTCCTCTATACACAAAGACATTCCATATTAATATTTGAAGTAGATTTCTTGTTTCTCTATCTGTGAGATTCTTTATATACATTATTTTATTTCTATTGTTTAGCACGTTAATGTTGAAGAAGAATGTTTCAGTCATAATATTATTGAGGAGGTTATGTTTGTAAAAATAATCTGAAAGACTAAAGTTTTACACAGAAAAATAAACAAACCTTACTCAATATTCCAATTGGGTAATCATATCATTGCCTCATTTTTGTCAGCTTTGTTTGGAGTTACACTTTCATAAAGGTGGCTCATTCCACTTTCCAGATACTTTAGAATACCTGGTGAAACCCCGGATACATTTTCAGTATCCTGGTCACCTACTAAATATTTGGGGTTATATCATTGTTAAGAAAGATTCTGACAATATATACCATTATTATCTCTCATTAATAAAATAGAGATTGCTAGGTATTAATATAGGGGAAGGCAATGGCACCCCACTCCAGTACTCTTGCCTGGAAAATCCCATGGACAGAGGAGCCTGGGGGGCTGCAGCCCATGGGGTCGCCAAGAGTCGGAGACGACTGAGCAGCTTCACTTTCCCTTTTCACTTCCATGCATTGGAGAAGGGAAATGGCAACCCACTCCAGTGTTCTTGCCTGGAGAATCCCAGGGACAGGGTAGCCTGGTGGGCTGCCGTCTATGGGGTCGCACAGAGTCGGACACGACTGAAGTGACTTAGCACAGGTATTAATATAATAGAGATTGCTAGATATTAATATAATAGAGATTGCCAGGATATACTGTTTCATTTGACAGAAACAGCATTCATAAAATCCTCCTCTGAATCAGGCTTGAAACAAAATATTATCTGCCTCTAATATGGTCAGTGCATGTGGTCAAAGACGATTATCATTTTGCCTCTCTTGTTTACTCTGGTTTCATGAGGCGCTAAGGCTATGGGGTGATGAGTGCTTTTTACTCGTAAATCACACTGTGTGGGAAGCCTCATATCCTGATTTTAATCCCTATTACCTGAGGATTTCTCATATTATCTCAGTGAAAGGGCTAGTCACTCAGTTGTGTCCAGCTCTGTGCGACCCCATGGACTGGGGTCCATGAGCAGCTCACCAGGCTACTCTGTTCATGGGATTCTCTAGGCAAGAATATTCGAGTGGGTTGCCATTTCCTTCTTCAGGGGAACTTCCTGACCCAGGGATCAAACCCATGTCTCCTGAATTACACACAGATTCTTTACCATCTGAGCCATCAGGGAAGTCCTTTATTATCTCAAAGTCTTCTCAAATAAAATACTAATCACCAAATGATAACAAGCATTTGGGTTTATCAGAACGTATGAAATTTATTTCTCCTCTGTGGGATGTTGCTACAGACTGAAAGTTTACTTCCCTCTCCAAAATCATAAGTTTAATCCTTTCTAGTGTGATGGTATTGGGAGGGGGGCCCTTTGGGTAATGAGTAGGTCATAAAAGTTTCCCCCTGATGAGTGGGATTTATGCCCTTATAAAGAAGCATCAGAGAGTTCACTTAGCTCTTTGGCATGTGAGGACACAGGAAAAAGAAAAAAAAAAAAAAAAGGCTGTATGTGAACTAGGGACGGGACCTCACCAGATATGGAATCTGTCAGCACCTTAACCTTGGATTTCCTAGCCACCAAACCACTGAAAAATAAATACATACTGCTTAATCTTTAGTCTATTGTTCCATAAAAGCAGGCCATATGCAAAGTATACCAAGACATATGTTTAGTTAATTTTAAAACTTGTGTAGTTATTTCAAGTAATGAGAAAAATATTTGCTAACTCTCTATGTTCCTTCGTCTATGAGCTTCCTGAAGTCAGGGACATTGTTCTAACTGTCTTTGTATTTTCTGTTCCTTGCACAGTGTATGGGACATAGAATCCACTCTATAGTTTTGTCAGTTCAGAATTATTGATCTATTGGAGTGAGAATATCTACTGAAAGTTTATGATTAACTCTTTTTACATTAAATATACTCAAAAATATCACTATTCTTTGACATCTCTTGCAAACACTTATTCTATTGTTTATGTTAAATTTAAGTGTTTTATAGATAGCTCTTATTTTCATATTTTTCTGGTTTATTTCTTCTATCACATTACTTTTGAAAAGTTTCACTTCCTAGCAATTATTTTAACGTTTTAACCTCTTTTTTAAAAAAAGGAACATGGATGGACTGAGAGTATCATACCAAAGTAAGTCAGGAAAAGAAAGACACATAACATACAATGTCATTCATATGTGGAATCTAAACTGTAACACAAATAAAATTTTCTACAGAACAGAAAGGGATTAAAGACACCGGAAACTGACTTGTGGTTGCCAAGGGGTTATTTGGGGAGAGGGATGGATTGAGAGTTTAGGATTAGCAGATGGTGTTATTGTGTATGCACTGTACAGGCAACAAGGCCCTACTGTACAGCACAGGGCACACTATTCAATGTCCTGTGATGAAGCAACAAAACATGACTCTGTGGGAGAGGCAGAGGGTGGGAGGAGAGGCAGAGGGCGGGATGATTTGGGAGAATGGCACTGAAACATGTATAATATCACATATGAAACGAATCGCCAGTCCAGGTTCGATGCATGATACTGGATGCTTAGGGCTGGTGCACTGGGACGACCCAGAGGGATGGTAGGGGGAGGGAGGGAGGAGGAAGGGGGGTTCAGGATGGGGAACACGTGTACACCTGTGGCGGATTCATGTTGATGTATGACAAAACCAATACAATATTGTAAAGTAATTAACCTCCAATTAAATAAATTTATATTAAAAATATACATAAAAGAGAGTGTTTGTATATATATATATATATGTATAGCTGAGTCACTTTGCTGTGTAGCAAAAACTAAAGCATTGTAAATCAACTACCCTTCGATAAAAGAAATAAAAATTCAATTATTCATTAACAATCTAGAATTTGCTTTTATTTGTGATAGGGAAATATTTAAGCTTATTTTCCCCCAACAGGTAAACTAATCTATCAACATAATCATTAATTTCAATTAATGACAATTTTCTTCTTACTGTGTGAGGTATTACACCATCTAGAAGGCTGAATTCTGAGGAACTTGCTCTTTCTCATCACTCTCCTCCTTTGCTACCTTCTCCTCCGGCTCTAAACATCAGGCTCATTTTGAAAAGTTTGCAAACTTCTCATAAAATATATTTAGCTTGCCATGACACTAGATATTTATTTTGATGAAAATTACGTTTTCATACTATATTTTCTCATCCAGAATAAGACACATATCGTAACGTATTCATGGATGTCTCAACAAAAATTTGTAAGTATTTCCATAGTGTATACAAATCTTGTCTTTTCGTTTTCTGATAGAAAAGGATGACTCTCTTATTTGCATTTGATTTACTGACACATTTTCAATGAACAGCTCAGAGAAGAGTCGGTGTCTTTTTTCTGGTGTGAATTATAGCTCATTTCTAAAGGTCACAGGCATATCAGTCAGTTCAGGCCAGTCGCTCAGTCATGTCCGACTCTTTGTAACCCCCATGGATTGCAGCAGGCCAGGCTTCCCTGTCCATCAACAGCTCCTGGACTTTACTCAGACTCATGTCCATTGAGTCGGTGATGCCATCCAACCATCTCCTCCTCTGTCGTCCCCTTCTCCTCCTGCCTTCAATCTTTCCCAGCATCAGGCTCTTTTCTGATGAGTCAGTTTTTCACATCAGGTGGCCAAAGTATCGGAGTTTCATCTTGAGCATCAGTCCTTCAGTGAACATTCAGGTCTGAAGTCCTTGAGGATTGACTGGCTTGATCTCCTTGCGGTCCAAGGGACTCTCAAGAGTCTTCTCCAACACCACACTTCAAAAGCATCAATTCTTTGGCACTCAGTTTTCTTTCGAGTGCAACCCTACATCCATACATGACTACTAGAAAAACCATAGCTTAGATTAGGCAGACCTTTGTTGGCAAAGTAATGTCTCTGCTTTTTAATATGCTGTCTAGGTTGGTCATAGCTTTTCTTCCAAGGAGCAAGAGTCTTTTAATTTCATGGCTGCAATCACCATCTGCAGTGATTTTCCCATCTATTTGCCATGAAGTGATGGAACCAGATGCCATGATCTTAGTTTTCTGAATGTTGAGTTTTATGCCAACTTTTTCACTCTTCTCTTTCATCAAGAAGCTCTTTAGTGCTTTGCATTCTGCCATAAGTGTGGTGTCATTTGAGTATCTGAGGTTATATTAATAATCCAGATTTCTCCCAGCAATCTGGATTCCAGCCTGTGCTTCACCCAGCCCAGCATTTCACATGATGTACTCTGCACATAAGTTAAATAAGCAGGGTGACAATATACAGCCTTGACGTACTCCTTTTCCTATTTGGAACCAGCCTGTTGTTCCATGTCCAGTTCTAACTATTGCTTCTTGACCTGCAAACATATTTCTCAGGAGGCAGATAAGGTGGTATGGTATTCCCATCTCTTGAAGTATTTTCCACAGTTTGTTGTGGTCCACACTGTCAAATACTTTGGCATAGTCAATAAGACAGAAGTAGATGTTTCTTTGGAGGTCTCTTTTTCGATAATCCAATGGATTTGGCTATTTGATCTCTGGTTCCTCTCTCTTCTAAATCCAGCTTGAACATCTGGAAGTTTGTAGTTCACATACTGTTAAAACCTGGCTTGGAGAATTTTGAGAATTACTTTGCTAGTGTGTGGGATGAGTGCAATTGTGTGGTAGTTTGGACATTATTTGGCGTTGTCTTTCTTTGGGATTATCCAGACATTCCTAAGCCTATATCCAACAGTATGCATGTAGGTATCCCACCACACTCTCAGATCTGTAGCCAATCTCATGTGAATCTCTATGACAACTTGTAACTACATATTCAATGTTATTTAGGTATCTATTCAATTGAACACACACAGGTCTATATCTGACAATATATAGTTACTAAGTGAACTAGTGAATATGCTTATAACTGTTACAGATTTTGTCTAGAATGGTATTCATTTTGATCTGTGATTTCCAGATATTGGGAGATCCTTCCTCTATATGTTGTTGGTTATTTGCAAAAATTTGGTAATGTACGCCTCTGTGAGTAGACTTGAGATGTTTTCCTTTTCCCTCTGCCTGCTTGCTTAAAAAACTGGAGACTCTGGGCTACTGTTAATAAGCCCTAGTCCAATAATAGCACACAGAGTGGCCTGTCAGTGAAACTTTCAGCAGGTCTTTGAATGAGCATTTCTAGCACCATGGGGTGAAATAGTCATAAAATGTCCTTAATACCATATCTGAATTTAAGACCCTGAAGGAGCCTTGCCAAGTGGAAATGGGCACTTGTCATCAGCTTCTGCAAGGATTAAGTTGATGGTCACCACAGTCACTGACCCTCAAAACTCTCTGAAAGGAGTTCAGGGAAAAGATTTGGAATGAGGCAATCTGTGCTCTGAGAAAAGCTGGCAGAATAGGCCTTCAGATAGATATTTTCAGAAGATTTTATGAGCCACAAATCTTACATCTTCTCATATCTAGAAAAGCGCTAACATTGTTAACAGTAACATCTGCTTCGGACATTAGGAAGGAAATAAATTTGAAAGTCAGAATGAGATAACTGAAGTTCAGATATTGAAGGTAAAATTAGATGGCTATTGTGGATTTCAGACACATTCCTGTATTGCTAAGAACTTAAATTTTCTGAGCTGTGTCAGATTAGGGGATGGCACTGGTCACTGGTAGCTGCAACCTTATGATTTCAAGGTATCCTCTTGTAACTATTAAGATCCTCTACATTAAAATTGTTTTAGATCATATATTAACAAAAAAGAGGAGACATATGTAGAACTCCTGTTTTTTTATATATATATATATATATAAACACCACATCAGGAGTTAAAACCTACTTAGGGCTTCCTGGTGGCTCAGAGGTTAAAGCGTCTGCCTGCAATGTGGGAGACCTGGGTTCGATCTCTGGGTTGGGAAGATCCCCTGCAGAAGGAAATGGCAACCCACTCCAGTATTCTTGCCTGGAGAATCCCACCCATGGATGGAAGAGCCTGACGGGCTACAGTCCACAGGGTCGCAAAGAGTTGGACACGGCTGAGCGACTTCACTTCACTTAGATAAAGTTAAGCCACTGGCTGCCTGGCTGCAAGTCTCCCTTGAGTGTCGGGTCCAGATAGACTTATTATAAATCCCCAAGTGATTGAGTTCTTAACCATTCTAAACTCAACTTGGAAGTCAGGAATATTTCAGCCTGATATTCATTCCATGAATTGAGGCAGAACTATGCCCCATTTCAGATGGAAGTCGCCAAAACTTTGTCTCCCCATCCCTGAAAGACTTAGGGAAGGTTAGCCTAAAGGGAAATTAAAAGCCATCTCCCATAAAACCGAGTTCCTCTGCCAAGTTTGACTAATGTCTCTATCCAAAATGATTATTCCATTTTTGTCCAATACCTTTTCTCCTCAAGATTGATGAATATCAGAGAAAAGGGGGAATTGATACTGAGCAAAGCCGTGTGGGGCTCCTGGGCATAAAAACCTTTATGTGTCCCTCATTTATTTGATTACAGAAATTGATTTCTTTCAACATCGCTGACCTTCCCTGAGTTTCAAATGGAAGATTCAAGCAGTTGTTAATTAGGTAAGGAAGAGGGTGTGAGACAAGGGAAAAGCAAGCAGTCAAGGAAATAACAGTCAGTCTTGGGGAAGATCCTAATTCCCCATCCAGGGATACACACATCAACTTTGAGCTGTTCTGCGGATACTGAAACCCCCGCCAGGTGGGAGAAGTTTACGATGGTATACTGCCCACACGCACTTGACCCTAGGCCAGTTGGAACCAGAAAGCTGGTGACGCTGACTCCCACTTACCTCAGCACCAACCAATCAGAATAATGTCCAGTAGCTGATCACTTTTTTTGAACCATTGCTATAAAACTTCTCACTATCCTCTCCAAGTGGAGACATACAGTTTTGAGGGCTGCTCTGCACCCCCCACCTTGGCCTGGGAAAGCAAATAAAGCTATTTTTTCCTACTTCACACAAAACTCTCTCCAACAGCTTAATGGTGTTTTCAGTGTTACTTTGGATTGGTGGCTAAGTGAAGTCCAAAGCAGAATTAAATGTCTATCTCAAGATAAATCCATCTTAAGCAATTAATGGTCTTTCGTAAGTTACCTACAGCCTATGTAAGAATCTTTGGCCTTTAATTAAGTTACTTTGGATTAACTTATTTTGATTATGGTCCTACCTAAAATCTTAAAAAAAAAATTTTATTTTTTAATTTTTTTTTTAATTTTTATTTTAACTTTAGTTTACTTTACAATACTGTATTGGTTTTGCCAAACATTGACATGAATTCACCACGAGTGTACATGTGTTCCCAAACATGAATCCCCTCCCACCTCCCGCCCCGTAACATCTCTCTGGGTCCTCCCCATGCACCAGCCCCAAGCATCCTGCATCCTGCATCAGACATAGACTGGCGATTCATTTCTTACATGATAGTATACATGTTTCAATGCCATTCTCCCATCTCATCCCACCCTCTCCCTCTCCCCCAGAGTCTTTTAAATAAATATTTATTTTAATTGGAGGCTGATTACTTTACAATATTGTATTGGTTTTGCCATACATCAACATGAATCCGCCACAGGCATATACACGTTCCCCATCTTGAACCCCCCTCCCACCTCCCTCATGACAGTATACTCAGTATATATCCTTGGGGTTGGGGGAGAAGTGATAAAACAATAGTGTAGTCTTTTCCACATAAAAGTAAATGATGGCTGACATTCCTATGTTTCCAAAGTTCATTTGAAAGCATAACATTATGCAAATAGCAACTAAATTTTAAAAA
>SJYQ01004558.1:878619-888630 GCA_006410935.1 Redunca redunca | reverse complement strand
ACTCTTAAAAAGTATATATTATTCAAAGAGATGTACAATTAAAAGGAATTTTAATTATCTTATTCTCCAGTGTTGAACATTCCATGTTGTTTCTAAATTTTCCACAGCTCTTATTCATAGTATTGGACAAATTTGTACATAGTGATTTTTCTCTTTTAAAAATATTTTACATTAGGGTTTATTCCTAAAAGAAGTATTGCAGAGCCAAAGAAAAAAATGAAAAAAAAAAGTAATTTATATTTCTTCATAGTTGTTTCTAAAACGCTTTCATAAACTATGTTTAATTCTTACTTTATTTACACTATCCTCTTCTTTATCTGCTGGGGGATCCCGCTAAAGAATGAGGAAATGTGATAACGGTGTGGTTTGTTTCCACATATGCATGAATGTTTCATCTTAGAAAATTACAAGTAAAGTTTTTCATTAATTTATCTTTGTAAAGATATGCTTTGTGAAATATATGTAATTGCGTCTCTTTCTCTTCTCCTTGGCAAATTTAAAACCGCAAGTTTCTTGTTGTGTTAGTCGTGCACTATCTGTGAGCAGGAATGGTGGGTGCTGGTGGAAGATGGGAGGAGGAGGCGTCAGCATGCACGGAGTGGGACGTAAAGGGCTGGAGGGTCGCTCCTCCTGCGGGTGGGTCAGCTGCTGCTGTTTGGTAATGGTAGGTCGGGCAGTGAGGGCGTTTAAGAGCAGCACCATTTATGACTTTGTATATAAGCATACATTAATATGCATAGGGAGCGTCCAGTAAATATTCGTTGACTGAGTGAACTTGCAGGATTAAATAGCAAGTAGCAATGGCACCCCACTCCAGTGTTCTTGCCTGGAGAATCCCAGGGATGGGGGAGCCTGGAGGGCTGCCGTCTATGGGGTCTCACAGAGTCAGACACGGCTGAAGCGACTTAGCAGCAGCAGCAGCAGCAGCGGACTTTATATGTGTTTGTGGTAGGTGGTACATATACACTTATATGTATGGTGCATTACCTGTCTCTCTAGCAAATTATTTCTGTTCTTCACATTAAGTTTTTATTTACAGAACTTGAAAGTATTTCCTTTGCTTGAAAGATCTTTGTGTGTTGAACACCTATATGAATTGAGTTCTTTTTTTTTTTAACCAAAACTACTGAAGGTATGGGTTTCTCTGGTGGCTCAGATGGTAAAGAATCTGCTTGCAGTGTGGAAGACCTGAGTTCAGTCCCTGGTTTGGGAAGATCCCCTGGAGAAGGGGATGGCAACTCACTTCAGTATTCTTGCCTGGAGAATATCATGGACAGAGGAGCCTGAGGTCTGGCAGGCTACCGTCCATGGGGTTGCAAAGAATCAGCCACAACTGAACAACTAACACACACACACACACATTCACACACACACACACACAGCAGCAATGAATATACAGCATATATATATTAAATTATATGTGGAGCAGAATTTTGAAAAATAAAATAATCAGTTAACATATACACAAATTATCTTTAAAATGATCCATAACATGCACTTTTCTAGAGACATTTAAAGATTTTCATGCTTACTCTGGAGAGTGTTCCGAAACTCTTAAACTAGAGTGCAGCTTCCCTTCAAATTTCTCATACAGTAGAGAGGTTATAGATCAACAGAGCTGGAGGACAAGGGCATTTGAATTTCTGTTGAGTTTATGCTTTGGGGAAACAAGCATATCCTTACTTTTGGAGAATGACAATTTAATACCAAACATTTACTCATCACCTGATAGGTTTCAGGCGCTGCGGACATTACTCCCTGAACTCTAGTGGGACAGTAAGGAAACAGAACTCAATAGTTTATGTGTTCTGATAGGCACCAGAAAGGCTGTTTCACCAAGGACTTATATATATATTTCCCTAAACTCGCTGTTTAGTTGATATTTCTTGATCATGTCTTTTCTTTCCAAAGTTAGGAGTCGAGATGCCAAACTGAAATTCCATCATGGAAAAGGGAATAACTCTTACCTGTGTACAGCAGTTCTTAGCCTATAAAATACATCTGAGAATTGTGATTTGTAACCTCACAGACACAGTGAAGGGCCTGAAGAACTGTGATGATGCAGCCAAGTCCAGTGGGGTCAGAACAAGGAGAATTCAGATCTCAAGTAGACAGTCCAGTGTTTTCTCAGTAAATCACACATCAGATTTGCCCTACGGATTATTTACAGGTGACTGGTGCTAGGTATCTGAAGAGATGGAAAGCTTTATGGAGGAAATAAGAAAAAATGGAAACAAGCACTGGGACAAAGTGTCAAGCGCATACTCTATAGTTACAGCGATGGCACTATTTTGTTGTAAGTCAGACCACAATTCTTTGGTGATAAATGAGTATCATTCTTTGTTCCTTTGTAGGTAAGTCAGGCCCCAGGAAGCTGTTACTTGCTGAATGGATGTCTTCAGCCCTTCCAACAATGTGACTGAATTTGTCCTCCTGGGACTCACACAGAACCCACACGTGCAGAAAATGCTCTTCATTGTCTTTCTGTTCATTTTTTTATTCACTGTTCTGTCCAACCTGCTCATTGTCATCACTGTCTCCCTCAGCCCTACACTTTCTGCTCCCATGTACTTCTTTCTCACTTACTTGGCTTTATTAGATGCCTCCTTCACCTCAGTCACCACGCCTAAATTGATCATTGACCTGCTGTTCCAGAGGACAACCATCTCCTGGGGAGGCTGCCTGACTCAGATCTTTTTGGAGCACTTCCTGGCAGCATCAGAGATCATCGTCCTCATTGCCATGGCCTATGACCGCTACGTGGCCATCTGCAAACCTCTGCACTACACGACCATCATGCGACAGGGGCTCTGCCAGCTCCTGGTGGTGGTGGCCTGGACCGGGGGGATCCTGCATGCCACCGTGCAGATTCTTTTCACCATGGACTTGACCTTCTGTGGTCCCAATGTCATTGACCACTTCATGTGTGATTTCTTCTCACTGTTGGAACTTGCCTGCAGCGACACCTTCAGGCTGGGGATGGTGGTGGCAGCCAACAGTGGGGGCATGTGCTTGCTCATTTTTTTCCTGCTGCTCATCTCCTACTTAGTTATCCTGAGCTCCCTGAAAGCCCACGGCTCTGAAGGACGACGCAGAGCCCTCTCTACATGTGGCGCCCACTTTACAGTAGTGGTGCTCTTTTTTCTGCCTTGTGTGTTCACCTACATGCGTCCTGTGGCCACTTATCCTGTGGACAAGTTGGTAGCTATGTTCTCTGTGATCCTCACTCCCATGTTGAATCCTATTATTTACACAGTGAGAAACACAGAGGTGAAAAATGCCATGAGGAGTCTGATGAAGAAGACAGTAACTTAGGCTATTCATGATACCAAGAAAGTGATGATTTACATACATATATAGGGAGGATTATACATGCTGTAAATTGTGAAAGTCAATTAGCAAATTTTGCAGACTATTGACAAAAACAGCCTAGAAAATAGGCCTTTGGACAACTTTTTAAAATACTTTGCCAAGACTTCTATANGACTTGACCTTCTGTGGTCCCAATGTCATTGACCACTTCATGTGTGATTTCTTCTCACTGTTGGAACTTGCCTGCAGCGACACCTTCAGGCTGGGGATGGTGGTGGCAGCCAACAGTGGGGGCATGTGCTTGCTCATTTTTTTCCTGCTGCTCATCTCCTACGTAGTTATCCTGAGCTCCCTGAAAGCCCACGGCTCTGAAGGACGACGCAGAGCCCTCTCTACATGTGGCGCCCACTTTACAGTAGTGGTGCTATTTTTTCTGCCTTGTGTGTTCACCTACATGCGTCCTGTGGCCACTTATCCTGTGGACAAGTTGGTAGCTATGTTCTCTGCGATCCTCACTCCCATGTTGAATCCTATTATTTACACAGTGAGAAACACAGAGGTGAAAAATGCCATGAGGAGTCTGATGAAGAAGACAGTAACTTAGGCTATTCATGATACCAAGAAAGTGATGATTTACATACATATATAGGGAGGATTATACATGCTGTAAATTGTGAAAGTCAATTAGCAAATTTTGCAGACTATTGACAAAAACAGCCTAGAAAATAGGCCTTTGGACAACTTTTTAAAATACTTTGCCAAGACTTCTATATTCATATTCACAGTTTCAGAATAGCCAATGGGAAGAATATTAACAATAAACCCCTAGTTTATTTATTGTAGAGTATATTTTTCCAGTGTCTTCTTATTAATTTTTAAACATTATTCAGATAAGTTACTTGGATGAAATTGATTTTTTCATATGACCTTCATGTCATAAATCTTGTTTTTGCATAGCCTGTGGTACAGCCAGTAAGGAATAGATATACTTAGATAGATGCATGGCAGGGAGAGTTGGGGGAGTTTAAGAATCAGTGCTGAATTTTCTATTAATTTTCCAAAATCAACAAGAGGAAACACCTAGGAAAAGAGATAATAATGTCACAAACTATTCCTTTTTTCTGCACAAAAATTAAACTGAAAATTTTGAAATTATTCTTTATTTGCTCTTATTTTATGAAGTATCTTCATGACTCATAGCTTTTCTTGAACATGAAGGAAATGTTTCTCTTTATGTCTCAAGGCTTCAGGAGCCATTTCAAACTAGAAGGGTGAACATCTTTGATTAAATTTCAATAGAAAATCATATTGGTAGATCCCATAGCTCTATATCTATACATCTGATACATATATTTACATTACTTGAACCTTTTATTAATATTATCTGTCAAGCATCTGTGTTTCAGTTGATTTAGTCATGTACTAAGCTGGTGGTTCCATTATCATTAAACCCATTTTGTTGCTGTTGTTTAGTTATTAAATCATGTCCAGCTCTTTTGCAACTTCATGGACTGTAGTCCACCAGGCTTCTCTGTCCATGGGATTTCCCAAGCAAGAATACTGGAGTGGGTAGCCATTCCCTTCTCTGAGAGATCTTCCTGACCCAGAGATTGAACCTGCGTCTCCTGCATTGACAAGCCAGTTCTTTACCACTGAGCCACCTGGGAAGCCCTATTCCCCCCATTTTACAGAGAAGCAGATTGGAGCAAGAGAGGGTTACTAATTTACTTGTCTCACCTCACATGCCCTTCCCCTATTAGTGTGTCAGGAACTGTTACACTGGAATGTATCATCCTTTCAAAAGGATGAAACATTTGAATCAGTTCTAAGGAGATGGATGGTACTGGAGCCGATTATACAGAGTGAAGCAAGCCAGAAAGAAAAACACCAATACAGTATACTAACGCATATATATGGAATTTAGAAAGATGGGGATGATGACCCTGTATGCGAGAAAACAAAAGAGACTCAGATCTATAGAGTGAACTTTTGGACTCTGGGGGAGAGAGAGAGGGAGAGGGTGGGATGAGATGGGAGAATGGCATTGAAACATGTAAAAAACAAACAAACAAATAAATAAATAAATAAACAGAAAACAACAACAAAAACAAAAAAATTTTCAGCTACAAGCTTCTGATCCAGGTCTTTAAAACCCAGTCTTACTTTTCTTAAAATATAAATTTATTTATTTTAATTGGAATCTAATTACTTTACTTCTTTCAAATGAGACATGGTTGTCTGTGGTGTGTTTAAGTATATCAGTTTAGTTCAGTTCAGTCTCTCAGCTATGCCTGACTGTACGACCCTGTGGATTGCAGCACACCAGGAGAATAAATACATTTATCTGCAGTCTTAATGGTCCACTTTGTCCTTTAAGAAGATGGTGTCAAATACACAAAAATAAACTCAAAAGGGATTAAAGATCTAAATGTAAGACCAGAAACTATAAAACTTCTAGAGGAAAACATAGGCAAAACTCTCTGACATAAATCACAGCAGGATCCTCTATGACCCACCTCCCAGAGTAATGGAAATAAAAACAAAAATAAATGAGACCTAATTAAACTTAAAATCTTTTGCACAATGAAGGAAAATATAAGCAAAATGAAAAGCCTTCGGAATGGGAGAAAATAACAGCAAACAAAGCAACTGACAAAGAATTAATCTCAAAAATATACAAGCAACTCCTGCAGCTCAATTCCAGAAAAATACATGACCCAATCAAAAAATGGGCCAAAGAACTAAACAGACATTTCTCCAAAGAAGACATACAGATGGCTAACAAACACATGAAAAGATGCTCAACATCACTCATTATCAGAGAAATGCAAATCAAAACCACAATGAGGTACCATTTCACGCCAGTCAGAATGGCTGTGATCCAAAAGTCTACAAGCAATAAATGCTGGAGAGGGTGTGGAGAAAAGGGAGCCCTCTTACACTGTTGGTGGGAATGAAAACTAGTACAGACACTATGGAGAACAGTGTGGAGATTCCTTAAAAAACTGGAAATAGAACTGCCTTATGACCCAGCAATCCCACTGCTGGGCATACACACAGAGGAAACCAGAACTGAAAGACACATGTACCCCAATGTTCATTGCAACACTGTTTACAATATGGAAGCATCCTAGACGTCCATTATCAGATGAATGGATAAGAAAACTGTGGTACATATACACAATGGAATATTGCTCAGCCATTAAAAAATGCATTTCAATCAGCTTTAATGAGGTGGATGAAACTGGAGCCTATTATACAGAGTGAAGTAAGCCAGAAAGAAAAACACCAATACAGTATACTAACACATATATATGCAATTTAGAAAGATGGTAATGATGACCCTATATGTGAGACACGAAAAGACACAGATGAATAGAACAGCCTTTTGGACTCTGTGGGAGAAGGTGAGAGTGGGAAGATTTGAGAAAATAGCATTGAAACATGTATATTATCATATGTGAAACAGATCGCCAGTCCAGGTTGACATGAGACAGGGTGATCAGGGCTGGTGCACTGGGATGACCTTGAGGGATGGGATGGGGATGGAGGTGGGAGGGAGGGTCAGGATGCGGAACACATGTACACCCGTGGCTGATTCATGTCAGTGTATGGCAAAAACCACTACAATATTGTAAAGTAATTAGTCTCTAATTAAAATAAATAGGAGTAGGGTAGGACATGACTGAGCGACTAACTTTCACTTTCAATACTAATATGATTTTTTAAGTAAAATTAATTTAAAAATAATATAAAAAAGATGATGGTATCAAATATGTTGCAGACTTGTCTCACATGTAGCAATGTATTTTAGCAGTAAAAGCTTATTCGTTTCATGAAAGTTCAAGTTATGCCACTTCACTACTACAAAAGACAAACATTACTATGGCAAAGTTTGCCTGCGATGGAAAGGAATCTGAAAAAGTGTACATATATATTTATTTATATAACTGAATCACTTTGCTCAGCAATTGAATCTAACACAACATTGTAAATTAACTGTTCTTTTATTAGGAAATGGAAAAGCGTCTGCCTCTAATGCAGGAGACCTGGGTTCGATCCCTGGTTCGGGAAGATCCCCTGGGAAGGAAATGGCACCCCACTCCAGTATTCTTGCCTGGAGAATCCCATGGGCGGAGGAGCCTGGTGGGCTGCAGTCCATGGGGTCGCAAAGAGTCGGACACGACTGAGCGACTAACTTTCACTTTCAATACTAATATGATTTTTTTTAAGGAAAAGGAAAAATCCTCTTTGGATATATATATTTTTTAATTGAAAATAAGTACTAACGTAGGCCTTCATAAAAGCCATGTGGCCAGGGTGAACTCTCAGAAAGTGGCGATACTCACGGTACTAATCCACGCCCGGGGTCACACTGTGAAGTTTGTTTGCGGTATTCTTCCCTTATTTATTTATTTTTTGGGGATGGTGGAGCTTTCTTCTCTTCGTCTCTCTGTTGAACTCCATTTCCTAAGTTATTTGCACGTTTTAGGGTAATCTTGTGTGAAATAAAACCATCTGATGATGTCTTTTTGCAACTATGTTTCCCTTCAGGGCTTTTATAAAAAGAGGGATGTAATTGGATCAAGAAATAAAATTCAGTTTTCATATTTCACAGGAAGTGACACGTGGGTAAAAGAGATGCTTAGAAGAAAGTAGAGCAACTCAATTACTGAGGAAATTGATACTAGGTTTGGGCATGAGGTGAATAGGTGCTGTTTCTGTTGGAATGCTTCCATTATTATACCATACTGCTAACATTTATTATTGAAAAAGAGGGTTTCATAGTGTTAACATGTATTTCTGATAAAAAAAAGGACTTTAGGAAAATTTGACTTCTTTAATTAATGGAAAAAGTAATGTTCAGTGAATACAATGTGCCAGAGAGTTATGGCAGCTCGGTATACACCGTTGAGTAATACAAACAAAGGCTGTGTTTACGTGGAAGCAGAATTCCAGAGAGGCAATAGATGGATAATAAGCAAGTAAACACATAAATGAAAAGTATAATTTTGTTAGTAATGGTTAAAATAAAAAAAAGGCATTTTATAAGAGTGTGATACAGGAGAGAAGAATTAGATACATATTTGTGTAGTTGTGTAAATCCCACCTAGAATTTCACTTTGATAGAAATATAATCGGAGAAGGCAATGGCACCCTATTCCAGTACTCTTGCCTGGAAAATCCCATGGATGGAGGAGCCTGGTAGGCTGTAGTCCATGGGGTCGCGAAGAGTCGGACACGACTGAGCGACGTCACTTTCACTTTTCACTTTCCTGCATTGGAGAAGGAAATGGCAACCCACTCCAGTGTTCTTGCCTGGAGAATCCCAGGGACGGGGGAGCCGGGTGGGCTGCCATCTATGGGGTCGCATAGAGTCGGACACGACTGAAGCGACTTAGCAATAGCAATAGCAAGAAATATAATCACACATGCTATCACTTTTTAAAAGTAGATTATTTTAAAACGTTTGAAATGGGGATAATATCTTTTATCAATGAGAAAAAAATAGTTTCTTAGGGGATGATCATTTCTTACTATATATATATATATAAAACGCATAGATGTACACAGAACACATGAATAGGTAGTATATTTATTATATGATTAGAGGGGAAGGTTACTAAGGGAATATAATATCCACAAAAGCCATAAAGCACCTTTTCGAGTCAATAGTGAAAAAAATAAGACTGAAGAATACTGCCTTAACTCATATCTAAAAGAGTAGGTAAGACCATGGAGTAAATTTAGAATGATAGTGAAATTCATCCGAGAGCACAGCGTGGCCCCATCACCTGTGAGGATCATACGCAGTAAAACCGAGAGACGCTTCATTCTCAGGGGACTTCCCAGAGCGTGTGCTCAACTATATTAATAAGCAGGTTGTAATCCACAAGCCATGTGGTAAACTGATATTTTATACATATGGATTTAGGAGAAGAAAGAAGGCCATAATCCCTTCAGTTCAGTTCAGTTCAATCGCTCAGTCGTGTCCGACTCTTTGTGACCCCATGAATCGCAGCACGCCAGGCCTCCCTGTCCATCACCATCTCCCGGAGTTCACTCAGACTCACGTCCATCATGTCCGTGATGCCATCCAGCCGTCTCATCCTGGGTCGTCCCTTCTCCTCCTGCCCCCAATCCCTCCCAGCGTCAGAGTCTTTTCAAATGAATCAAAGTACTGGAGCTTCAGCTTCAGCATCATTCCTTCCAAAGAAATCCCAGGATTGATCTCCTTCAGAATGGACTGGTTGGATCTCCTTGCAGTCCAAGGGGCTCTCAAGAGTCTTCTCCAACATCACAGATCAAATGCATCAATTCTTCGGCGCTCAGCTTTCTTCACAGTCCAACTCTCACATCCATACATGACCACAGGAAAAACCATAGCCTTGACTAGATGGACCTTAGTCGGCAAGGTAATGTCTCTGCTTTTGAATATGCTATCTAGGTTGGTCATAACTTTTCTTCCAAGGAGTAAGTGTCTTTTAATTTCATGGCTGCAGTCACCATCTGCAGTGATGTTGGAGCCCCCCAAAATAAAGTCTGACACTGTTTCCACTGTTTCCCCATCTATTTCCCATGAAGTGATGGGACCAGATGCCATGATCTTCATTTTCTGAATGTTGAGCTTTAAGCCAACTTTTCACTCTCCTCTTTCACCTTAATCAAGAGGCTTTTTAGCTCCTCTTCACTTTCTGC
>SJYQ01004558.1:860469-872341 GCA_006410935.1 Redunca redunca | reverse complement strand
ATGATCTCTGGTTCCTTTGCCTTTTCTAAAACCAGCTTGGACATCTGTAAGTTCATGGTTCATGTATTGTTGAAGCCTGCGTGGAGAATTTTGAGCACTACTTTGCTAACGTGTGAGTGCAATTGTGTGGTACTTTGAACATTCTTTCACATTGCCTTTCTTAGGGATTGGGATAAAAACTGACCTTTTCCAGTCCTCTGGCCACTGCTGAGTTTTCCAAATTTGCTGGCATATTGAGTGCAGCACTTTCACAGCATCATCTTTTAGGATTTGAAACAGCTCAACTGGAATTCCATCACCTCCTCTAGCTTTGTTCGTAGTGATGCTTCCTAAGGCTCGCTTGACTTCACATTCCAGGATGTCTGGCTCATGTGAGTGATCACACCATCATGATTGTTTGGGTCACGATGATCTTTTTTGTACAGTTCTTTGTGTATTCTTGCCACCTCTTCTTAATATCTTCTTCTTTTGTTAGGTGCATACCATTTCTGTCCTTTATTGAGCCCACCTTTGCATGAAATGTTCTCTTGGTATCTCTAATTTCTTGAAAAGAGCTCTAGTCTTTCCCATTCTATTGTTTTCCTCTATTTCTTTGCATTGATCACTGAGGAAGGCTTTCTTATCTCTCCTTGCTATTCTTTGGAACTCTGCATTCAGATGCTTATATCTTTCCTATTCTCCTTTGCTTTTCACTTCTCTTCTTTTCACAGCAATTTGTAAGGCCTCCTCAGACAGCCATTTTGCTTTTTTTGTATTTCTTTTCCATGGGGATGGTCTTGATCCCTGTCTCCTGTACAATGTCACGAACCTCCATCCATAGTTCTTCAGGCACTCTATCAGATCTAGTCCTTTAAATCTATTTCTTACTTCCTTTGTATAATCATAAGGGATTTGATTTAGGTCATACATGAATGGTATGGTGGTTTTCCCTACTTTCTTCAATTTAAGTCTGAATTTGGCAATAACGTGTTCATGATCTGAGCCACAGTCAGCTCCCAGTCTTGTTTTTGCTGACTGTATAGAGCTTCTCCATCTTTGGCTGCAAAGAATATAATCAATCTGATTTTGGTGTTGACCATCTGGTGAGTCCATGTGTAGAGTCTTCTCTTGTGTTGTTGGAAGAGGGTGTTTGCTATGACCAGTGCATTCTCCTGGTAAAATTCTATTAGCTTTTGCCCTGCTTCATTTTGTACTCCAAGACCAAATTTGCCTGTTACTCCAGGTTTTTCTTGACTTCCTACTTTTCCATTCCAGTCCCCTGTAATGAAAGGGACATTTTTCTGGGTGTTAGTTCAAGAACGTCTTGTATGTCTTCATAGAACCATTCAGCTTTGGGTTCTTCAGCATTCCTGATCAGAGTAAATACTTGGATTACCATGATATTGAATCGTTTATGTTGGAAATGAATAGAGGTCATTCTGTCGTTTTTGAGATTGCATCCAAGTACTGCATTTCAGACTCTTGTTGACTGTGTTGGCTATTCCCTTTCTTCTGAGGGATTCTTGCCCACAGTAGTAGATATAATGGTCATCTGAGTCAAATTCACCCATTCCAGTCCATTTTAGTTTGCTGATTCCTAACATGTCAACGTTCACTCTTGCCATCTCCTGTTTGACCACTTCCAATTTGCCCTTGATTCATGGACCTAACATTCTAGATTCCTATGCAATATTGCTCTGTACAGCATTGGGCCTTGCTTCCATCACCAGTCCCATCCACAACTGGGTATTGTTTTTGCTTTGGCTCCATCTCTTCATTATTTCTGGAGTTATTTCTGCACTGATCTTCAGTAGCACGTTGGGCACCTACTGACCTGGGGAGTTCATCTTTCAGGGTCCTATCTTTTTGCCTTTTCATACTGTTTATGGAGTTCTCAAGGCAAGAATACTGAAGTGGTTTGCCAGTCCCTTCTCCACTGGACCACATTTTGTCAGAACTCTCCATGACCCATCTGTCTTGTGTGGCCCTACACAGCATGGCTTAGTTTCATTGAGCTAGATAAGGCTGTGGTCCATGTGATTAGATTGGTTAGTTTTCTGTGATTGTGGTTTTAGTCTGTCTACCCTCTTATGCCCTCTCTAAGGGCCTACCATCTTACTGGAGTTTCTCTTACCTTGGATGTGGGGCATCTCTTTATGATTGCTCCAGCAAAGCGCAGCCACTGCTCCTTACCTTGGACATGGGATATCTCTTCACGGCCTCCGCTACTGACCTTGGATGTGGGTATCTCCTCTTGGCCACTTGCTTGGCTTTATATAAAAGTATTCCTGAATTGAATTGAATTTTGTTACCAAACAATTTTAGTATCAGTTTTATCTCTTTTACTAGATAATTATAATGGGCCTTGCAGTTGGTGGCAATATAAGTATCATGATACTTTAGTCATAAAAACATAATTTAAAGATAAAGAGTCCTGTCCCAGGATTTAATGGCCTGGGTTCTTATTTCTCCACGGTAGATGTGTTCCTATTCCCTTCCTTATGTTTTGCTATATAAATTCTGAATGTCATTTCCTACTTTTAATACCTATATGGATATGATAGGATTACTTTTAAATGACAAATGCATTTTTATCATTTCTGAATGTAATTAAAAAATAGATTTATTTTCTTCATTATCATGTTCATCTATTTCCACAATTGACAGAACAAACAACTAGTACCATAAAATTTATCTGGTATGAAGCCCTACATTTCTAATGAGGTTCATAACTATCACTTAACATATAGCTGAATGCAATGTTTCGAAATCATGGCTACTGTGAATTGTCATTAATATTGTTTAGCAGTGTCCTAGTCTTTGCTATCCCATGGACTCTAGCCCTCCAGGTTCCTCTGTCCATGAGATTTCCTAGGCAAAGACACTGGAATGGGTTGCCATTTCCTTTTCCAGGGGATCTTCCTGACCCAAGGATTGGACACGTCTCCTGCACTGGCAGACCTATGCTTTACTGCTGAGGCCTCTATCATGAATGGTACATCAGTTAAAATAAAATTATTGTTCAGTCACTGAGCTGTGTCTGACTCTTTGCAACTCCTTTGCCTACAGCATGCCAGGCTTCCCTGTCTTTCACTGTCTCTGGAAGTTTGCTCAGATTTATGTTCATTGAGTAGGTGATGCTATCTAACTATCTCTTCAAAATAAAATAATACAATAAATGTTTAAAAACCTGATAGTAATGCACTGAAACACTTAATTTATAAGTACCAAATACTCAGACTCTGTATTTAAGCTCATTTACTATCAGATAATCAAGTCCATAAGTGTTCAACTTGTTGCTAGGTTTTTCTTTTGTGACTATGTTTTACAGAATCTGCCCAAATGCAGGAGACCTGGTATCAATTTCTGTGTTGGGAAGATCCTCTGGAGTAGGAAATGGCAACCTGCTCTAGTACTCTTGCCAGGAGAATCCCATGGACAGAGGAGTCTGATTGGCTACAGTCCAAGGGGTCACAAAGAGTCAGACATGACTGAGTAGCTAACCCTTTTCACTTTATTTTCACATAGACTTAAAGATGAAGCTTAAAATTAAAAAGGAATACTATAAAAGCACTTCTCTGATGTTGTTATGAAATAATTGGATTGTTAGCGAGACCTGCTAATGATGGAAAAATACCCATGAGTTCCAATTAGCCACATGTAAGAAACTTCATAGACTTTGCCCACAAATAGGATATGTCATAGTGCTTTTAAGACTTAGTCAATGTACAATCAAGAGACAATCAGTTAGTTGAAATTTTTAATCTTATGACTTTACTTCTTTCCTGGGGAACTAACAGCTGCCTGGGGCCTGGTCATGGCGCTAGGTCAGACATTTTCATAGGTGAGATTATTTTTTGAAATCACATAATCATATATTCTCAGGTATAAAAGTATGTTTCAAATCATATAATCACTCCTCATCCAAATTTACCTGAGGTTTAAAACCTTCTTAAGCGTACAAAACATCAAGAAAGGTAGAATTGACTACAGTACTGAGCAATTTAGAACTAAAATATTTTAGAATCTTTTTCTTTATTGATATGTATTTAAATTAGTTGAGTTAATAATATAATTAGCTACAATGAATAAGTTAGAATAACTATACAATTAAAATATGCACCAAAAATTTTCATCACTTAATATTACAACTGATAATTTTTTCTCGATATTTCACAATTTTAAAAGCATCTCTGTTAAAAACTAAATATTATTCAAAAGGATCCACTATATTTTATTTATCCTTTCCTCCACTGTGGAACATTCCCCACCCTTTCTAAATTTTCCACAGCTGTTAGTGATTATGTTGAACATATTTGTGCATAATGATGTTTCTCTTAAACTATTTTACATTAACCTTTATTCCTAGAAAAAGTATTATGGAGCCAAAGAAAAATTTAAGAAGTAATTTATTTTGTTTCCTCGTTGNTATTTGTGCATAATGATGTTTCTCTTAAACTATTTTACATTAACCTTTATTCCTAGAAAAAGTATTATGGAGCCAAAGAAAAATTTAAGAAGTAATTTATTTTGTTTCTTAGTTGTTTATAAAGCATTTCTATGAATTGTGTCTAATTCTTGCTTTGTCTACACTACCTCTTCTTTGATCTGCTGGGAGATCCCACTGAAGGAGGAGGAACCTCAGTGAAGCTGCTGCATTGTGTTCCCACGTATGCACACAATTTTCATCTTGGAAAATTAAGAAAAAATGGTTTCTATCTGTTTATCTTTGAAAAGACATGCTGTATGGAATATGTTTAATTATACTTATTTCTTTTTTCATTGGCAAATGTATCACCCCAAATTGTATTAGTAACACATCCTGTAACCAGGAATGATAGGAGATGGATGCTGCAGGGAGACAGGAGAAGAAGGCACGAGAATGCGTGCAGCAGAAACACAAAGGAGTGGGAAGGCCACGCAGGTCCGGGAGAGATGTGCTGCCGCTTTGAGGATACAATTTCAGGAATTAAGTTCATTCAATAACATCACTTTTCATGATCTTATGTGAGCAACATTCATTAATGTGCACAGCAAGGGTTCGATAAATATTTTTTTTAAGAAGGAATCTGTAGTAGGAGTTAATAGTAAGTAATGGATTTTATACATGTTTTGATAGTTGGTGTATTGATATAAATGTTTATATGTATAGTATATTAGGTAATGCTCTAATTTATCTAGCAGAGTATTTCTTTCTGTTCTTCTTGTTAAATTTTTATTGTTAGAGCTTTGAAAATAAGGATTTCCTATGCTCGATAAATCCTTGTGTGTTGAACATCTATGAAGGGGTTTATGTTTTAATCCAAGTCTTCTAAAGCTATAAATTTATAGAATATGCCTATGCTAAACTTTATGTGGAGCAGAATTTTGAAGAATAAAAAAGATCAATAAACACACACACCATCTTGAAAGAAAAATGACCCAATATGTGTACTTTCTTAGAAGCAATTAAATACTTTCATGGTTACTCTAGGGAGTGTGTCAGAAACTGTTATACTGGAGTGTAGCTTCCTTTCAAATGTTTATCTGTTTCTTATAAAGTAGAGATTACAGATAAACAGAGCTGAAGGACAAGAGCACTTGAATTCCTGCTGAATTTATGGTTTGGGAAAGCAGAGATATGCTTACCCTTAGAGAATGACCATTCAATACCAGCTCTTACTCATTACCCATTAGGTTTCAGGCACTGCAGACACACCAGGCACTCTGGTTAGTGATGAATAGCTTATGTGTCCTGGTAGGTACAAGGGTGCATGCATCTCCAAGGACTTATACACACCTCACTAAATTCCCTCCATGTGATAGATATTTCTTGACCATATTTTTTTCTTTCCACAGTTTGACCTGAGTGTTGGAATATAAATTCTCATGGAAGAGGGAATAACTCTTGCCTGTGTATAGCACTTCTCAGCTTTCAAGATACCTCTGAAAATTGCAGTTTGTTACCTCACAGACACAGAGTAGGGCTTGGGAAGCATGGGGCACTGAGGTGACAGTCCAGTGGAGTTGGAATCCAAATCTCATGTAGACAGCCTCTACAGGTCTCATGTAGACAGTGTTTTCTTGGCAAATTACACATCAGATGCGGCCTTATTGATGTTTTACAGGTGACAGGTACTAGATGTCTGAAGAGATGCAAAATACCATGGTGAAAACAGGAAAGAATTGAAACGAGTACAGGGCAAAAGTTCCAAGGGCATGTTGCACAGTGACTATTTTGTTCTAAGAAAGTCAGATCACAAGCCTTTCATGATTAATGAGTATCATTCTTTATCCCAGGAAGCTGCTGCTTACTAAATGGACGTCCTCAGGCCTCCCAACAACGTGACAGAATTTGTACTCCTGGGACTCACACAGAACCCACACGTGCAGAAAATGCTCTTCATTGTCTTCCTGTTCATTTTCCTCTTCACTGTGCTGGCCAACCTGCTCATTGTCATCACCGTCTCCCTCAGCCCCACGCTTTCTGCGCCCATGTACTTCCTTCTCACTTACTTGGCCTTTTTAGATGCCTCCTTCACATCTGTTACCACCCCCAAATTGATTGTTGACCTACTTCATCAAAGAGGAATCATCTCATGGCGAGGCTGCCTGACTCAGATCTTTCTGGAGCACTTCCTGGCAGCATCAGAGGTCATCATCCTCACTGTCATGGCCTATGACCGCTACGTGGCCATCTGCAAGCCTCTACACTATACAAGCATCATGCGACAGGGGCTCTGCCAGCTCTTGGTGGTGGTGGCCTGGATCGGGGGGATCCTGCATGCCACCGTGCAGATTCTTTTCACCATGGACTTGACCTTCTGTGGTCCCAATGTCATTGACCATTTCACATGTGATTTCTTCTCACTGTTGGAACTTGCCTGCAGCGACACCTACATACCTGGAATGGTGGTGGCAGCTAACAGTGGGGGCATGTGCTTGCTCATTTTTTTCCTGCTGCTTATCTCCTACGTAGTTATCCTGAGCTCCCTGAAATCCCATGGCTCTGAAGGACGACACAGAGCCCTCTCTACATGTGGAGCCCACTTTACAGTAGTGGTGCTCTTTTTCCTGCCTTGTGTGTTCACCTACACACGTCCTGTGGCCGCTTACCCTGTGGACAAGTGGGTGACTATGTTCTCCGCCATCCTCACCCCCATGTTAAATCCCATCATTTACACCGTGAGAAACGTGGAGGTGAAAAAAGCCATGAGGAATCTGTTGAAGAGAAGAGTAGTTTAGGTTGTTCAGAATGCCGATAAAGTGATGATTCATATACACAGCAACAATTAAGTGTGAATACGCAGTTGCTAAGTCATGTCAGACTCTTTGCAACCCCATAGACTGCCACCAGCCAGACTCCTCTGTCCATGGGATTTCCCAGGCAAGAGTACTGGAGAGGGTTGCCATTTCCTTCACCAGAGGATCTGTGCAACCCGGGGATCAAACCAGCATCTTCTGCATTGGCAGGCAGGTTCTTTACCACTGAGCCACCAGGAAAGCCCATGTTGTCTTTGTTGTTCAGTCACTGAGTTGAGTCTGCTCTTTGCCATCTCATGGACAGTAGCATGCCAGGCTCCTCTGTCCTCCACTATCTCCTGGATTTGCTCAGATTCATGTCCATTGAGTCAGTGATGCAATCTAACCATCTTATCTTCTGCTGCCTCTTTTCTCCATTTGCCTTCAATCTTTCCCATCATCAGGGTCTTTTCCAATGAGCTGATCCTTTCTATCAGATTGCCAAAGTATTGCAACTTCAGCTATAGCATCAGTTCTTCCAGTTAATAGTTAGGGTTGATTTCCTGTATGATTGATTTCTTTGATCTCCATGCAGTCCAAGGGAGTCTCAAGAGTCTTCAACACCACAGTTCAAAAGCACTGATTCTTCCGCATGCAGCCTTCTTTACACTCACATCTGTACATGAGTACTGGAAACACCATAGCTTTGGCCATATGGACATTTGTTTGCAAAGTGACATCTCTGCTTTTTAACATGCTGTAGGTATGTCATAGCTTTCCTCCCAGGGAGCAATTGTCTTTTAATTTCATGGCTGCAGTCAAATTCCGCAATGAATCAATCTGATTGTGATATTGACCGTATGGTGATGTCCATATGTAGAGTCATCTCTCAGGTCATTTAAAAGGGTGTTTGCCATGGCCAGTGTATTTTCTTGATAAAACTCTGTTAGCCTTTGCCCTTTTTCATTTTGTACTCCAAGACCAAACTTTCCTGTTATTCTGAATATATCCTGACTTTCTACTTTTGCATTCCAATCCCCTATGATAAAAAGGATATCTTTTTTTGGTATTAGACCTAGAAGGTCTTGTATGTCTTCACAGAACCAATCAACTTCATGTTCTTCAGCTTCAGCAGTTGGGACATTAACTTGCGCTACACTGATGTCAAATGGTTTGCCTTGGAAGAAAACTGAGATGATTCTGTTGTTTTAGAGACTGCCCCAATACTGCATTTCTTACTCTTTTTTCTAACTCTGGGGCTACTCCATTTCTTCTAAGGGAGTCTTGTCCACAGTAGTAGACATAATGGGCATCTCAATTATATTCAAGTCCCTGTTAGTGCATTGATTCCTATGATGTCTGTGCTCAATCTTGCAATATCCTGCTTGACCACATCCAATTAACCTTGAACCATGGACCTAACATTCCAGGTTTCTATGCGATATTTTCCCTTACAGCATCGGACTTTACTTTTGCCACCAGACGCATCCACAGTTGAGTGTCATTTCTGCTTTGGCCCAGCCGCTTCATTCTTCCTGAAGCTATTAGTAACTGTCCTCTGTGCTTCCCCAGTAGTATACTGGATGCCTTCTGACCGGGGTGGCTCATTTTTTAGTTTCATATCTTTTTGCCTTTTCATACCGTTCATGGGGTTCCCCTGGTGGGTTGCCATTTCTTCCTCCAGTGGACCATATTTTGTCAGAACTCTTCACGATGATCCATCCATCTTGGGTGGCCCCGCATAGCATGGCTTATAGCCTGCTTATAGCTTCACTGAGTTGTGAAAACTGCTTTGTCAAGACAAGGTTGTGACCCATGAAGGGACTGAATAGCTACTTTATTAAATTGTCATTATCTCTGTTGTGAAATCTATTAGATGAATAGAATACTCATGCAAGAAGAAACTTTCATATGCTATTACCCTGTTTCATTAATTACAGTGTCCTCAGCCATAGTATATTTTGTGTATTAAAATAGGTAGTATTATCCAATTTAATAACTGGATAAATATTTCAACACTATATCTGAATTGGTGGTAAATTTTTGTATATAGGCCGAACATCAAGGCAGAGTATATTGAATACTAAATAAAAAGAGAGAAAAACTGGCAATGACAAGTGGAAAAATACATGATAAATTCATCTTTGCTGAAGCAAAACAACTGCTCTGGTGCTTTGTTCTTAACTGTAAGTAGTCTGAAAATAGTTACAAAATATTTTTTCTTCCATCACTGTCACATCTTCAGTTCAGTTCAGTCGCTTAGCCGTGTTCAACTTTTGTGACCCCATGGACTGCAGCACGCCAGGCTTCCCTGTCCAATACCAACTCCCAGAGCCTGCTCAAATTCATGTCCATTGAGTCGGTGATGCCATCCAACCATCTCATCACACCTTACAGACCTTAATCAGTGATATGGTTTAGTAGTGTTTCTACACAGAGGATGAGATGGTTGGATTCCATCATGGACTCAATGAGCAAGTTCTGGGAGATGGTGAAGGACAGGGAAGCCTGGCATGCTGCGCTCCATGGGATCACAAAGAGTTGGACACGACTGAGAGACTGAACTGGACTGAACTGAAGCTGGAACTTATTGAGGGAAACATTGCATGCACAGCTCACAAAGAGTCGGACATGACTGAGCTACTGAACAACAACATAATTTTTTAATTTACTGGAAAAATCCCAGTGTGCTTAATTGAGCAAGAATCAGTTTTGGACAGATTCCAGTTCTAAGATTTAATGATATATGAAGTTAGAAATGGATAAAATGTACAGTGATCTTCATCTCTATTGGGACAAAAAGATGATACCCTTTTAAGAAATGTTATAAAATTTGGGGGAGGTCCTTCATTAGCCTTAAAGCAATGCATAAAAGAAAGAAAATAAAACACAATAATGTCTCCCAAAATTTCAAGTCATCTAGTCTGGCGACATCAACATGACAGAATGAGAAGAACTAAGCAAATGAATGGTATTTTCTATTTTGGAGTTAGTAGGAAGAGCAGTTACTAAAATAAGTTTCCCTAGGGAATAATCTACAGTGTAAATAATAACAGTTTTCCAAATAATCAGAGACTCCATGGAGAAAATGGAGACACAGTTAAATGGAATAAAATATTTCTACAAATAATAATGCAGTCTGTCACACTATCTTGTCATCATGGATGAAAGATGAATTCAGAGTAACTTAAAAAGTCTTCAGTCACACAGAAGCCTCCACATCACATCACATCAAGCCTCCAAATGGTGACAAAAAAACCTGATATTGGGAATCGGGCTTTGCAACTGTGCAACTTTATTATGTAAGACATTAAATTATTTTGAAATAAATAAAGCTTTGATTCCAATTCTGGTTTTATCATTTAACATGTTTGACTTTTGGGAAATTAATGAGATGGGGTAAGCCTTGGGTTCTTTGAATAAAAAATGGAGATTTCTGTCTTATTAGAGTAAATGTTGAAAGTGATACATTAAACTGTAGCACAGGGAAGATACAATCAGAACAAGATTGAAAGAGAATCAATAGTTTTGGCTGCTTCAGGATAACAAACAGTTAGAAGCTGGAACAAAGGTAGACCTAACTCTCAGGAGGCTGCTGCAGAGGCCAGAATGGAGCTGGGGCAGGAATGATCAAATCAGGGATACCTTCTGAAAGTAGAGACAACTCGATTTGCCAAAGGCATGAGTGAGTCATAGGAAATCAATAAGGGAGTGAAGAACACTGAGATTTATTGTCTGAGCAGTGGCATTGAAGTGGGCACCACTTAACAAGATAAGGGTACACTTTTACATTGTGGAAATTTTAAATTATGTATTATATATACTAAATTGATATTCAAATGCAGATGACCAAAATTGGAGATATGGCATGCAAAAATTTGAAAATAAGGCTAGATGTCAGAGCTAGAGATGCAGCATTTGATAACATCAGCATTCATAGGTCAGGAAGTGGGGACATCCAAGTAAAGAGCCACTGAAAGACATCTCAGTGATTTCTTGTACAATCCAAGTCAATGATCTTCTATGCACAGTTTGACCTATTCACGCTTGATGTGTAAATTCCTTTGTGCTTCAATAATTTTGCCTTTGTGACTGCATAATGGTACATGTTTCCATATAATTCCCTTTCCATCTTTATTTGTTCTATCACTATTTCCTTAAATCTGAACTAAATTCTCTAATTTCTGTTTGATGGGTATATTCCTACCCTGTAACCCTTAGTATTTTGCCAACATTTTTATAAGAGCTGTTTTTCCATTAGACTGCTCTCTTTTGGTCCTTGTGTATTCACCTACACATGTCCCGTGGCCATTTACCCTGTGGACAAGTGGGTGACTACGTTCTTTGCAACCCTCTGTCCCATGTTAAATCCTATCATTTACACAGTGAGCAACACAGAAGTGAAAAAAGCTATGAGGAATCCGTTGAAGAGGAGACTCACTGAGGATATTCAGGATGCCAAGAAAGTGATTATTTATATACATAGGAAGGGTATTTATATACATAGGAAGGGTTATACCTGTTTTAGATTGTGAAAAAAAAAGTTAATAAATTTTGCAGATCACTGATGAAAAAGAAAGACCTATAAAATAGTATTTGTTGAATATGTACTAACAGATTGGTATTTATTTGGCATTTTATAACTTTTAAATTGCCTTGTCAAGGCTTCAAT
>SJYQ01004558.1:849925-860411 GCA_006410935.1 Redunca redunca | reverse complement strand
AGTTCAATAATTGTAGAGTATATTAGTCTCCAGTGTTTTATTGCTGATTTTCCAAATTCTCACATATGTTACATGTATAAAACTGATTTTTCCATAGGACGTTCATGTTAGAATCCATGTTATTTTCTTAGGCTATCATAAATCCAGTAAATGAAAATTTTTGATAGATATACGGGAAAGGGACAGATGGGGAGTGAAAAACTCAATGCTGATTTTTTTCTGTTAATTTATGAAGTTCAACAAATGCAGATCTTAGGAGCACTTACTAAACTGTTAATAGAGGATCAAATGAGTGGGTGCTTATGGTTGGGAGAGGGTTTTTTACTTTAACCTTTTTATCTATCTATCTATTTAAGCTATTCCTCATGGGGCATGTCTTGCTTTTACAATTTATGAAAATAAATTATTTAATTATAAATATTCTACTTTTGGCTAGAAGAATGTTTTAGGAAGCAAGTTGCTTTTGAAGGTTTCTTTTAAAGTCAGTTCAGAAATTTACATTTTATTAAGTGTTCAGGAGTAATTAAACTGATACCCCTTTTTATCAATTTAGTATTGAATAGACCCAGGTGATGTTAGTTGTAAAGAATCAGCTTGCCAATGAAGGAGACCTAAGAGGTGCAGCTTAGATCCCTGGGCTGGGAATATCTCCTGGAGAAGGTAATGGCTACCTAATCCAGTATTCTGGCCTATATAATTCCATGGGCTGTATAGTATATTTTATTTTATTATAAATAAATTGATTTGGAAAATTTGATGTTTCTTTAAAATTTATCTTTTTTAAAATCTGATGAACTGGTTAAATGTTTATTAAGAAAGACCTCCAATTTTTTGCTGCTTCATTTTTTAAATTTATTTCATAAACATTAATCTTTTTTAAAATTTAGCTGAGTAAGGAGATGAATGAATTACTTCTGATATGCAAACTATACAGATACATGTGTACAGATACATACCTACATACAAATACAGAATAACAGGTGAAGGAGATTTGGGAGATGATGTGAGGCTGAAAGATGAGAGTAATGGATTAGTTTAACAAATGACATGAACGTGGGAAGGGGAGGCCAGAGCTTATATGGATGGAAGATAACCATAATGAATATTTGATAGTGCTCTCCAAACATTCTCATGTCTCTTACATCCTTTGATTTTCATGACAGTTTTGTGAGACAGGGTGTAAAATTTGGGGAGGGGCTGTGGTCACTGAGCTGAGATATCAACTTAATCACATAGGCATCAGGAGGCTTTGAGCAAGTTATATACACTAATTCCAGTTTAGCTATTTCAAATCCTAAAAGATGATGCTGTGAAAGTGCTGCACTTAATATGCCAGCAAATTTGGATATCTCAGCAGTGGCCACAGGACTGGAATAGTTCAGTTTTCATTCCAATCCCAAAGAAAGGCAACGCCAAAGAATGCTCAAACTACTGCACGATTGCTCTCATCTCACATGCTAGTAAAGTAATGTTCAAAATTCTCCAAGCCAGGCTTCAGTAATACATGAACGGTGAACTTCCAGATGTTCAAGTTGGATTTAGAAAAGGCAGAGGACTAGAGATCAAAGTGCCAATATCAGTTGGATCATTGAAGAAGGAAGAGAGTTCCAGAAAAACATCTACTTATGCTTTTGACTATGCCAAACTCTTTGACTGTGTGGATCACAACAAACTGTGGAAAATTCTTCAAGAGATGGGAATACCAGACCACTTAACCTGTCTCCTGAGAAATCTGTATGCAGGTCAGGAGGCAACAGTTAGGACTGGACATGGAACAATAGACTGGTTCCAAATAGGGAAAAGAGTATGTCAAGGCTGTATATTGTCACCCTGCTTATTTAACTTATATGCCGAGTATATCATGAGAAATGCTGGGCTGGATGAAGCACAAGCTGGAAGCAAGATTGCCAGGAGATATATATCAATAACCTCAGATATGCAGATTACACCACCCTTATAGCAGAAAGTGAAAAAGAACTAAAGAGCTTCTCAGTGAAAGTGAAAGAGAAGAATGAAAAAGTTGGCTTAAAGCTCAACATTCAGAAAACTAAGATCATGGCATCTGGTCCCATCAGTTCATGGCAAATAGATGAGGAAACAGTGGAAACTGACAAACTTAATTTTGGGGGGCTCTAAAATCACTGCAGATGGTGACTGCAGCCATGAAATTAAAAGATTCTTGCCCCTTGGAAGAAAAATTATGACCAACCTAGACAGCATATTAAAAAGCAGAGACTTTACTCTGCCGACTAAGGTCCGTCTAGTCAAGGCTATGGTTTTTCCAGTGGTCATGTATGTATGTGAGAATTGGACTGTAAAGAAAGCTGAGCACTGAAGAATTTATGCTTTTGAAGTGTGGTGTTGGAGAAAACTCTTGAGAGTCACTTGAACAGCAAGGAGATCCAACCAGTTCACCCTAAAGGAAATCAGTCCTGATATTCATTGGAAGGACTGATGTTGAAGCTGAAACTCCAATACTTTGGCCACCAGATGTGAAGATCTAACTCATTTGAAAAGACCCTGATGCTGGAAAAGATTGAATGTGGTAGGAGAAGGGGATGACAGAGGATGAGATGGTTGGATGGCATCACTGACTCAATGGACATGAGTTTGAGTAAACTCCAGGAGCTGGTGATGGACAGGGAGTCCTGAAATGCTGTAGTCCATGGGGCCACAAAGAGTCAGACATGGCTGAGCAACTGAACTGAACTGAACTGAAACCTTATTCACTGCATTAGAAAATCAGGATATGTACACCCATGGCGGATTCATGTTGATGTGTGGCAAAACCAATACAATATTGTAAAGTAAAAGAAAAAAAAATAATTAAAAAAAGAAAACCAGGATAATGCTAGGTCCTATTTCATGTGGTTTTGTGGGAACTAAAACAGAAAACCATAAAGATTTTAGCACAGTACTCTCAAATAATAACTCCTTAACACTTAATGACTTGAATTGTTGTTGAATTGTTTTATTTTTACAGAATTTATAGGTTGTGTAGTCAGTAAATGACTTGACTGCAGTGTACAGTTGTATTGTTCATTCTTGACCCCATGGATTTACGCACCGTACAAAACACAACCAAATGTGTTCTGACAGGTAGATATGGGCTTTATGGCAGTGAGAGGGAATTGTAGAAAATGATGAGGTTGATTACTTTGGTTGGGGGTTCTTGAATTTCAAAATAGAAAGCTGAGATATGAATTAGTAGTCAATATATATTGAAATAGAAGGGCATTGTTATCTTAGTATAGTACATTTTGTTTTAAAATATTTGAAGCCATGAGATAGTTCAGAGGAAACATTACTTGGAAGTGTAAACATTTAATGTAGATAAGAGCTGAGCTGCTGAGTTTGAAGGGTTTGCTCCTTCAAACCCCAGTTCTCTAATAACCTGCCATAGCTGCCTCATTCTCTAGATGAGAAAACTAATGTCCAGAATAGTGAACAATTTAAAAACATAACTTAGGAGTGAGAGGGACAACCTGGAATAAAACCCTGCTTTCCTGATTTCCAAGAACATGTCCTTTCTACTTCATTTGTGCTATTAAAATTTTTTGAAGTTCTTAGACTGGAGATGAGAGTGATTGAAGCTAATCTACATTGTATATTTGCAAAGAGTGTCCTGAAAGTTGTATAATTTTGTTTAGTAAGAGGATAATCCTAAAAGTGGGTCTTAGGTGTTTACAGGAGTCTCAAAGACTTTTTAGTTTGCATCCCCATTTAAAGCAATCATCTCTAACAGAGGTCCACCAAGATAGCCTCTGCTTAAGTATCCCTCACAAAGAGACCTTGGCTAATGAAGCATTTGTCTTACTGTCTCATCATCCAACTGTGGTAACAATTGCATTTAGTCAATGGAGGCCACTATTCATTTCTTTAGTGGTATAAGGCAAAGACTATGAATTTGTGTTTTAAAATGAGATAGCATGGATTTGTAATTTCCGCTCTTTTTAACTGAGATGCTCAATGTGTCTAAACTTCTGTTTCCTCATCCTCAAGATGAGATCTGTGACAGTACCCTGTCCCAAGTGATATGAAAATAAGTGTAATAATACAAATAGCAGACAAAACACCTTGCTGTCACATAGTGAGTGCAAAATAGATTAGTTGCTTTGTTAATATTTTTATTATTCTTTAGAATCTTTGGCTTTATCTGAGTGCGCCCCTTCACAGGTAAAAAACGAAAGAAAGGACTTATGTTGACTCAGGCTCATTTGCTGGGATTAGGCTGGCCAAGTTGAAGCTGGATCTTCCTGGAGCAAAGAAAGAGATTTAAGCTTTTGTGTTTTTTAATCAGCATCTTTGGAAAATAATTAGAATCTTGGGAGGTTAGTTAAGGGTTATAAATCATGGTTTCAGGATTATATTTATAGTAAAAACATATTCTTCATTGTAGTCTCATCATTGAATTTTACTGTAGAATTATTGAGTAAGATAAGCACAGGTAGCATAAATTTGCCTCTGTATTGTCATGATATAGAAATTATTGAATTTTCAGTATCTCTTTCATATTGAGTACTCAGCATTATACTAAAAGGAGCGATATAGGTCGTTGTTGGTATTGATTTTGATGCAGGAAAACCTGGACTTGAACTTGGCCTCAGTGTTTATTATCTTTGGGAATTGCTGTCATTTTTTCACCCATTTTTGCCCCAGTATCTTATCTCTAAAATGCAGAAAATGCTTCATGGGATAGTCTAGTGCCTGATACACAAGAGAGATTCATTGAATAGTCACAGTGCAATAATAATCCAATTTTATAGGAAGAAATGCAGATGAAAAGAGCATAGTCCTTAATAAGTGGTGAGCCCTTGGGATATGACCTACCTGCTTTGCAGGCTCTTCAACTAGAACATTCTAGTAATCAATAAGAGTCTGAAACAAATGAGATGAAATAAAATGTTCTGAGATTACTAGGTATGTCCAGTGATACATTAAGTTCAGCTTCCTAGCTTGAGGTTCCTAAAAGGCAGCAGCTGAGAGGACTTGTGTGTGGGTAGTTCATTTTGGAAAAGAAAATAAAGGCAGTGAATGGAGGAGAGTGAAACAGGGGAGGAGCAAATCTGAATCTTAGATTGTGCTAGGCTGGTTACCATTTACCCACTGGCTCCTATCGACTGGTGATCTAGGATTTCCTAAAGGTATGTTAATTCTCCATATCACCACATGGTCGACGTCCCAGGGTGATGAAGCAGGGTCTTCTAAGTGTCTCAAGCAGCAGGTGTCAGAAAAGCAAGAGATACACTGGCGAGAGGTGTTACACGGGGAATGACAAGGATCAAGGTGTTACGATTGGTGCAGCTAGTTGCTGTACTCATGGCTGAAGGAAAAGGTAAGTCAAAAGGGTGGAGAGAGAATCCAAAACATAAAAATCCCAAATTTGTAATAATTACTAACTTAGAATAATATTCTTTTGTAGATTTTCCAGCTCAGAGAGATAAGCTTACGTCAGCCCATAGTAAATGGGGAATCCCAACAATGTGACGGAATTCATTCTTCTGGGCATTGCAAAGAACCCAGAGCTGCGGAAAATCCTCTCTGCTGTGTTTCTCATCATGTATGTGTCCACCGTTTTGGGAAACCTCCTCATCGTGGTAGCTGTGGTCACAAGCCAGAGTCTGAGATCACCCATGTATTTTTTCCTTACGTCCTTCTCTCTCACGGACGTCACCTACTCTTCCGCCATTGCCCCCAAGATGATTGTGGACTCCCTCTCTGAGAGCACTGCCATCTCCCTCAAAGCCCGCATGACCCAGCTCTTCATCGACCACTTCTTTGGTGGAGTGGGCACCATCCTTCTCATCATGATGGCCTGACCGCTACGTGGCCATCTGTAAGCCCCTGCACGACATGCCCATCGTGAGGCCTCGGATGTGCTGCTTACTCCTGGGAGGGTCCTGGCTGGGGGCATTTACCCACCAACAGTGCAGCTTCTCTTCATGTTTCGGATTCCCTTCTGTGGCCCTAATGTCATCGATCATTTTATGTGTGATTTGTTCCCACTGTTGAAACTGGCCTGCATGGACACCCGCATCCTGGGCCTCTTAGTCATCCTCACCAGTGGGGTGATGTGTGTGGCCATCTTCTCCATCCTCGTCACCTCCTATGTGGTCATCCTCTGCTCCCTGAAGTCCTGCAGCTCCGAAGGGCGGCGTAAAGCCCTCTCCACCTGTGGCTCCCACCTCATGGTGGTCTTCATGTTCTTCGTGCCTTGTATTTTCTTGTACGTGAGGCCTGTGGTCACTTACCCCATAGACAAGGCAATGGCTGTGTCCTTTACCGTCGTTGCACCCATGTTAAATCCCCTGATCTACACTTTGAGGAACGTGGAGGTGAAAAACACCATGAGGAAACTGTGGATGAAGCAAGGGGCCTTGTGTGGTCACTAGCTTACATGCTAAGAGCGGTTCTTTCTTACAAGGACAATGTGCTTTTACCCTCCCATTCATTCCGAGCTATTGAGGATACAGTTGTCACCGGCATCAATCATTTAATCATGCAAATCAGGCTAAGATTCTATAATCCTATTAGCCGCACACACACAACCCCCCCCCACCCCATGCGGTGTGTGCTCCATTCCTTTCCTCACAAGGCTCTGCCCACTTTCTCTTTCTCTCTCTACATGTTTCTCCTGCCTTTTGAATAATTCAAGCCTTTTCTAGGTTGTGGCTTTTGCTTTTCTTACACTGCTCACTCCTGAAAATCTCTTTCCCAGAGTTATTCTCCGGCACTATTTTTTTTTTTCTTCTTTCAGATGAACTGTTATCTCCTTAGAGGTTTTCCCTGATAACTTTCTTCTAGGTAACTCTTCAACTCTTCATCTGATTATATCCTTAGTATCAATGTCAGAAACTAAACTTCAGCAATTATTTCTTGGCTTTTGTTTTCTCTTTTCCTTCCAACAAATTTGTAACCCCTTTAAGGTCAGAGATTGTGTTTATTGCTTCATGATGTGCTTAATAAATATTGTTTAATGAATATAAGTCTAAAAGTAACTTGTTTTTTCTTAATACAAACTAATACCAAAAAGTAGGGGTGTATGTATATATATATATATATATATATATATGTGTGTGTGTGTGTGTGTGTATGTAATATATGTGTGTTGCTGCTGCTGCTGCTGCTGTTAAGTTGCTTCAGTCATGTCTGACTCTGTGTGACCCTGTAGACGGGCAGCCCACCAGGCTCCCCCATCCCTGGGATTCTCCAGGCAAGAACACTGGCGTGGGTTGCCATTTCCTTCTCCAATGCATGAAAGTGAAAAGTGAAAGTGAAGTCACTCAGTCGTGTCCAACTCTTTTCGACCCCATGGACTGCAGCCTACCAGGCTCCTCCGCCCATGAGATTTTCCAGGCAAGAGTACTGGAGTGGGGTGCCATTGCCTTCTCCAATATATGTGTGTGTGTATATATATATATATATATGAAACATATGAGTTAGAATTATCTGATTTCATGTTTCCAAGTGTCTTTTCCAGATATGTTTGGAAGCAAGTACAATCTCAGATTAGTAATTTACTTAGTAGTTTACTATTTAATAAGGACTACAGCACTGCCAAAATTCTCTGCTACTGTTCTTTCTCCTTTAAAGAGGCAGAATGAGAATCACCTACACTGGGAGTCAACATACTTCAGAATCCAGTGTCTGTAGCTATGCCCTTTATGAGAAAAAAGTAGCTCTATAGAGACCTCAATTTTTCTTTAACTGTGGGAAAAGTTTTCTTGCTGTTACATCATGGAGTTGGATTTGAAAATGCAAATGACATTTCATTTCCTCCAGATTTTGCTTTGCCTGTCACTAGAGAGATACTGATCCCTTTAAAACTGCCCCTCCCCCTCACCTAGCATATGGGAAATCTAAACCTGTGTGCAGGTCAGGAAGCAACAGTTAGAACTGGACAGGGAACAACAGACTGGTTCCAAATAGGAAAAGGAGTACGTCAAGGCTGTATATTGCCAGCCTGCTTATTTGACTTATATGCAGAGTGCATCATGAGAAATGCTGGGCTTGAGGAAGCACAAGCTGGAATCAAGATTGTGGGGAGAAATATCAATAACCTCAGATATGCAGATGACACCACCCTTATGGCAGAAAGTGAACAAGAACTAAAGAGTCTCTTGATGAAAGTGAAAGAGGGGAGTGAAAATGTTGACTTAAGGCTCAGCACTCAGAAAAACTAAGATCATGGCATCTGGTCCCATTACTTCATGGCAAATAGATGGGGAAACAGTGGAAACACTGGCTGACTTTATTTTTTTGGGCTCCAAAATCACTGCAGATGGTGATTGAAGCCATGAAATTAAAAGACGCTTACTCCTTGGAAGGAAAGCTATGACCACCCTAGACAGCATATTAAAAGCAGAGATATTACTTCATCAACAAAGTTCCATGTAATCAAGGCTCTGATTTTTCCAGTAGTCATATATGGATATAAGAGTTGGACTGTAAACAAAGCTGAGCACCAAAGAATTGACGCTTTTGAAGTGTGGTGTTGGAGAAGACTCTTGAGAGTCCCTTGGACTGCAAGGAGATCCAACCAGTCCATTCTAAAGGAGATCAGTCCTGGGTGTTCATTGGAAGGACTGATGTTGAAGCTGAAACTCCAGTACTTTGGCCACCTGATGCAAAGAAGTGACTCATTTGAAAAGACCCTGATGCTGGGAAAGATTGAGGGCAGGAGGAGAAGGGGACGATAGAGGATGAGATGGCTGGATGGCATCACCAATTCAATGGACATGAGTTTGGGTGAACTCCGGGAGTTGGTGATGGACAGGGAGGCCTGGCATGCTGTTGTTCACGAGGTTGCAAAGAGTCAGACATGACTCAGTGACTGAAATGAACTGAACTGAAGATAATCAGTTGACAGGAAGGAATGTGATGCAAGGTGAGATGTGAAAATTAAACTGCTTTCTTCTGATAAAGAAATCTGTTATTTTTTGACTTCTAAGTTCAAAAAGAATGATCAGCATCAGAATAATTTTGACTAGAAGAATAATTAAAAGTCAAATTCTTCATGTGTTTGTGGATAACTCAGCAATGTGCCAGCAAACTTTTTTGCACCTATGCTCCCAGGTGGTGCTAGTGGGAAAGAGCACGCCTGCCAGTGCAGAAGACACAAGAGACGCTAGTGCGAACCCTGGGTTGGAAGATCCGCTGGTGGAAGGCGAGCAACCTACTCCCGTATTCTCACCTGGCGGGCTCCATGGGGTTGTAAAGAGTAGGACATGACGGAAGCTACTTGGTATGCATGCACGCATCTTTGCACAGTGTCCATTTGATTTTTGCTGCGCCATAACAGAGATGATGTTTACTGGCTGCCTACAATATCTTAAATTGAACATCTGGATTCATCTAATAAAGTATTTTTCTTGCCTCATGTCAAAGAAGAAGAAGAAGCTGCTAACAGTTTGTAAATGTTGATTTCTTTGAAAACTTTCTGATGATCAATTTTACTATTTTAATTATGAGAACTGGAAAGTTCATAATGAGATCCCTAAAGCAAAATAATAATTTTGGTAATTCTCCAGCATCAGAGTAGGTACAGAATTTACATTTTTTATTGCAAAGTAACTCCTAGCAGCCACTGTCCCTGACCTCGGGCCTGGGGTGGCTCCTCTGGCCATGCTTCTGCAGGGTCCGTCCCAGCCGCCGCGCTTCTGATACAAAGTAAGGTCATTCTGATCACTCATGCTGAAGTTATTACCTGCAATTAGAGTCCACAAATCTCTTCTCTGTTCAGTTCAGTTCAGTTCAGTTCAGTCGATCAGTTGTGTCCGACTCTTTGCAACCCCATGAATCGCAGCACGCCAGGCGTCCCTGTCCATCACCATCTCCCGGAGTTCACTCAGACTCGAGTCCATCGAGTCCGTGATGCCATCCAGCCATCTCATCCTCTGTCGTCCCCTTCTCCTCCTGCCCCCAATCCCTCCCAGCATCAGAGTCTTTTCCAATGAGTCAACTCTTCACATCAGGTGACCAAAGTACTGGAGTTTCAGCTTTAGCATCATTCCTTCCAAAGAAATCCCAGGGTTGATCTCCTTCAGAATGAACTGGTTGGACATCCTTGCAGTCCAAGGGACCCTCAGGAGTCTTCTCTAATACCACAGTTCAAAAGCATCAATTCTTCAGCACTCAGCCTTCTTCACAGTCCAACTGTCACATCCATACATGACCACTGGGAAAACCATAGCCTTGACTAGATGGACCTTAGTCGGCAAAGTAATGTCTCTGCTTTTGAATATGCTACCTAGGTTGGTCATAATTTTTCTTCCAAGGAGTAAGCGTCTTTTAATTTCATGGCTGCAATCACCATCTGCAGTGATTTTGGAGCCCCCCAAAATAAAGTCTGACACTGTTTCCACTGTTTCCCCATCTATTTCCCATGGAGTTATGGGACCGGATGCCATGATCTTCGTTTTCTGAATGTTGAGCTTTAAGCCAACTTTTTCGCTCTCCTCTTTCACTTTCATCAAGAGGCTTTTTA
>SJYQ01004558.1:834996-848898 GCA_006410935.1 Redunca redunca | reverse complement strand
TCTATCAGATCTAGGCCCTTAAATCTATTTCTCACTTCCACTGTATAATCATAAGGGATTTGATTTAAGTCATACCTGAATGGTCTAGCAGTTTTCCCTACTTTCTTCAATTTCAGTCTGAATTTGGTAACAAGGAGTTCATCATCTGAGCCACAGTCAGCTCCTGGTCTTGTTTTTGTTGACTGTGTAGAGTTCCTCCATCTTTTGCTGCAGAGAATATAATCAATCTGATTTTGGTGTTGACCATCTGGTGATGTCCATGTGTAGAGTCTTCTCTTGTGTTGTTGGAAGAGGGTGTTTGCTATGACCAGTGCATTTTCTTGGCAAAACTCTATTAGCCTTTGTCCTGCTTCATTCCGCATTCCAAGGCCAAATTTGCCTGTTACTCCAGGTGTTTCTTGACTTCCTACTTTTGCATTCCAGTCCCCTATAATGTAAAGGACATCTTTTTTGGGTGTTAGTTCTAAAAGATCTTGTAGGTCTTCATAGAACCGTTCAGCTTCAGCTTCTTCATCGTTACTGGTTGGGGCATAGACTTGGATTACTGTGGTATTGAATGGTTTGCCTTGGAAACGAACAGAGATCATTCTGTCATTTTTGTAGGTCTCCCTAATTTCTTCACATGAAACAGCTTTATTCACTAAACATATTACTTTTCAGTTCATTGCTCACCTTTTTTGTTTTGTTCTTTAATGCTCTTATTTTGAAAGAAATCTTGGTCTTGCTGCTTTTTTTTAAGAGAAACTCACTGTGGATAATTGATTGTAAATAATCTAATCTGTGTATTACAATAGAAAATTTCAATACTATTTATGATACAAAGACATTACAAAGTAGGAATAAGATAGCATTTTAATTTGAAGGAGAGTATTGGTCTTAAAAAAAAAAAAACTACTGTAAACATACAGCTTATTTGGAGACATTAAATAAGCCTACTTCCTATTTCATTCTGAAAATGTTAGCTATATGATGGGAACTTCCTTAGACTAGTACAGCTATATCTACCAATTTCCAGCACCCATTCAGATATTTGCTACCTTCTTACCTAGTGGCTCAGATGGTAAAGCTTCTGCCTACAGTTCAGGAGACCTGGGTTCGATCCCTGGGTTGGGAAGATCCCCTGGAGAAGGAAATGGCAATCCACTCCAGTACTATTGCCTGGAAAATCCCTTGGACAGAGGAGCCTGGTAGGCTACAGTCCATGGGGTCGCAAAGAGTCGGACATGACTGTGCGACTTCACTCACTCACTACCTACTCTTAAAAATACATTCATTTTCTATGCTCCTGTGCAAAGCAATCAACCTCCTTATTGTACTCTAGACCTTATTTCTTGTTTGCGTGAGGGCATTGGTCTAAAAATAGCTTCTAAATCTATTTTATCTACATTTCACTTTCTATTTGATAATTTTACATTAGCCAGGAAGCAAATCTGTTATCCCCTTCATCTTTCACGTAAGACCTTTCACTGATTCCTTTTCCTTCATCAGTTACTCTTTCATTTCATTCTCTCCTCTTTCTTACAAAACACAAGAGATTCTCGAACACTCGAACACTTGTCTCCCATTTCTCTCCTTCTGTTCTGTTTAAACCCTTTCAGCCACACTTCAGTTAAATTTCTCTTTTCTGGGTCACCAGTGCCCTCCACGGTATTCAACATAACTCTCATCACTCACTTCTCATCATACAAAATCCACCAGCAGGGTTTCATCCCATCTTTCTTGGCACACTTTCTTTGAGCAATGATTCTTTGAGGCTGAGACCTGAAAATCCAAATTCCTCCATGGTATTCCCACCTGAATAACTAATAGATTTCTTAAACTGGCCCCAATGACAAAGCATATTTTCATGGAAATTGATATAACAGTTCTAAAATTACATGCACATGCGCCTGTCTTTAAATAAGATCGGTGACAGAAGAAGAGAGGAATAGGAAAACTAGATAGGAAACTAGATTTACTAGCTGTTAGAACATATCACAAAGCTTTAGTCTGAATTTTTTTGCTATATTCCCATGAATAAATAATCCTAAAGAACAGAATAAATGGTCCAGACTTGAGTTCTCTATATTTGTAGATTTAACATAAATGCTATAATTTAATTAATTAACGACCAGGAAAAAATTTTAATCTGTCAGGAAGCATAGACCACTGGATAAATTCTGAAAGAGCCTTATTGTCACTTAACTCACCTCCACATTATCCTCTCACTTCACACACTCTTTGTGCTTTTTGCTCCTTGTGTCCTTCTCTCTTTTCTGATTTGTAAGGCTTCTCTGAATTTACCCTGTACTATAACATACCTGTTACATTATCTGCCCCATGCCATCATCACAATATTATTTCTTATCCCACTCACTTCTTCTAACTGAAGCAAATAATAAAGGATTAAGTAAACCAGGACTTGGAATAAAGTAGAAAATGCTACATGTGTTTTGAAGTAGGAACCAGGGTTCCAGGATTAATTGCTGGAGTCCTGCTGTTGAGTCATAATTTTAAAATACCCCTCTAGGAGAGTGGTCCATGTAAGATGGCTAACCCATGTCAGGAAAAACATCTAAAATTTCATTGAAAGTATAATAGCACTTGTCCCTTAATACCATGTGCAAATGAAGTCTAGGCAATTACAAATATTTACCTCTCTGATGAATCACTTCAATACTGTTCTTTTCTGTGGAGTATGACTAAACATTAAACATAGGTAGAATACAAGAGTATATAGAGGGGCACACTCATTGGTATAGACTCTGCAGGGGCCTCATGAGCTAAGCCCCGATTTTCCCTCCAGCTTCAATTGCAATGCTACGTTCCATCAGAGTAAACAAACTGTCAATCTTTCTCTAAAAAAAAGAAAATTTTCTTTAAGGTCTGGAAATTGTACCTTTAATTTTAAAATTATGGCATATCAAGATCACATACTGAGAGAAGAAAAGCAGATTCTGGGTTAACGTATAGATTTTTGCATGAAAAACATTCACACACAAAAGTTGTCACTGTTTAGTAAGCGTGACTGTTGCTCTAGTCCCCACATGGTTCCTGCCTTTGCGGACTGATGCTATGCCTTACCCAGAACTCATCTTTTCCATTTAGTAAATAAACAGACATTTCACCCCAGTCTGCAAAGGGACTATGTTCTGTCCTAATCTATACAGTTTTCTCTTTCTGAATATGAACGGAATTGAAAGCACCTACAAATAAAAGCCCAGGAGAATCCAAAAAAAAAACAAAACAAAAACAAAAACCACAACAAAACACTGACTGATTGGGGTCATACAATTTTTACAAACACTTGAACAAGTCAAACCATAAATAACTGCGTCTTGGAAAATTATAATGATGGGAAATTTCCATACCCTGACGGAAACTGAGATTCAATCCTAAGGTTCATGTCCTCTCAGGGAAACCTCTTTAAATTTCACTTACAGGTCAAGGATGAAACTTTTGCTTCTTTATGTTTTCATTGAGACCACAGTGAAGACAGTGTTTGCGAATCAGTAGGGAAAATTCTTTACCACAACTACCAGGATTGCAACATCTCTCTTTCTTAGATGTAGAAGTAAGACTTAGAAATTTTACATGTCACATTTTGACCAGCTGTTGAATGGATTTTTCTCCATAGAGAGAAGGATATTACCTTTGCCAGGATTTTCAAGAGATTGACACGTGGTGAGCCTTATAATTCACATTTTTGCATATTCACAGTTGATTTTAAATTGTGATGTAGTGTGTAAAATTATGGGTGTTGGGGTGCAGGCTACCAAGTTTAAGGCAAGCTGTGGTCTATCACTTGTTTGCGCACATTTGGGCCAGTTCTATAAACCTTTTTGCCCTCAGAATGTTTATTTTTAATGGAGATTATATGTTTACAAGCCCAAAGGATTTGGAAACAAATAAAATAATACATGTGGAATTAATTAGATAGGACTTGAAATAATTTAAGTGTTGAATATATAGCAGCTGTTTGAATACAAGCATTTTTGGAGGGTTATGTGTTCCTATTCAAGTCTAATGAAATTAGAGATATCATCAGTTTTTTATCTTCAGGTTAAATCCAAATAACTATAAAATGCAACATCTGAGTATTTTTGTTAGAGCTGGTCGATAGTATTTTATCTACTGTTTCTTGATATGTTATCATTTATCATTATTGTTTCTTAACTTGTTATCATTTAATTATCCTTTCTTTATATGTTATATTTATCATTCACTTACCCCTCATCCTAGTGTTTTAGATTTTAAAAAGTGGACTACATAATGCCTATGTAGAATGAAGCTGATTTATTTAGAGAACTATTGATATGTAATAGAGTAGTTAATCTCCTATAAAAAGCACTAAAGAATGGCTCAGGAAAGGACATGAAGGGTAATAGTGTCTTACTCAACTGATAGAGCAGAGTCTTTTTTTTTCTTTCTTTNAAAAAGCACTAAAGAATGGCTCAGGAAAGGACATGAAGGGTAATAGTGTCTTACTCAACTGATAGAGCAGAGTCTTTTTTTTCTTTCTTTTTTCTTTTAGAGCAGAGTCTTCTTATTTTAAATTTGCTCATTTAATTTTCTCTATGTACACTTGATGTCATAATTAGCATTAAATTTCTGCTGCAGAATTGTTCAAGAATATTTAAATGGCTGAAGTTACTAACTGCCTTAGTGCTAGTTGTTGTGGCTTTTTCTCTCTCTTAATATGGACTGAATAACTAAGAAAACAGAAAGAAAAAGGCTCAGGCATCCATCAGGAAGGACACAGGTAGGAACACTGAAAGGTTATTTTTCTAAATTCCCCAAATAGTAAGAGTGTATAGGTTGAGACTTTTAGAGAAATCAGCAGAGCTATATTAAGAGGAGAGTAAAAGACCTGAAAACTGAAGAGAACACGTTTCTCAGGCCATAAGGAAAAGAATATGCTTAAATAGATGAAAAACTAAACTATTATTGTTAGAGTAAATAACAATGCTGGATAAAAATGCAGTGGATTCAAGGAATTTAACTGGGAAGGTAATTAGAATGGGTTTTTAATCTATTATTTTAATGTTAAAATATAATTAGAAAACATGGCACATAATGACATCCCTATCACTAATTTCTCATATAAATTTGAATATTTTATTTATTTTATAATGCTATTTTATAAACTATTATAAAATAGTTATATCAGCTTTAAATTAGACATAGAATTTTCTATATTATTTTCAGAATGATCAATGCTAGAATAATATTGCTGCCANTTTCTTTCTGGCTTACTTCACTCTGTATAATCGGTTCCAGCTCCATCCATCTCCTTAGAACTGATTCAAATGTATTCTTTTTAATGGCTGAGTAATACTCCATTGTGTATATGTACCACAGCTTTCTTATCCATTCATCTGCTGATGGGCATCTAGGTTGTTTCCATGTTCTGGCTATTATAAACAGTGCTGCGACGAACATTGGGGTACATGTGTCTCTTTCTATTCTGGTTTCCTCGGTGTGTATGCCCAGGAGTGGGATTGCTGGGTCATAAGGCAATTCTATTTGCAGTTTTTTAAGGAATCTCCACACTGTTCTCCATAGTGGCTGTACTAGTTTGCATTCCCACCAACAATGTAAAAGGGTTCCCTTTTCTCCACACCCTCTCCAGCATTTATTGCTTGCAGACTTCTGGATTGCAGCCATTCTGACTGGTGTGAAGTGGTACATCATTGTAAAACTGATTTTTAATGTTAACTTTTCTTGTTATTATTTCAAAATGCATGTTGAAAATAAAAAGTCTCTACTATCTTCATACATTATTAATGAATAGGGTTGCTACAATTTTTCATTTGACACACTATAAAAATTCTTCACCAAGTATGTCCTTATGTTATCAATTAGTGTTTATTCATAGCATGTTTTACTAATTTATAGTAGACTGAGTTGCATAAACATTTTATTCAACATTTTAGATATTTCTGATTGTTTATAAATGAAATATCATCTTCCATAAAACTTACATCACTTTATTTCACTCTTAGAATAATTTTTAGGGTTGGGGTTACTTGTATAAAAAATATAGCCGTTTTTATGACTCTAAAACTATTTGCTAAAACATTTCCCAGTTAGATAATATGAATGAAGCTGTTTCATTGCAGTTTAGAAGACATCGTTTTTTAAAAACCTGACTTAGAAGCCTATTTTATTCTTATGATAGATTCTTTAGTGCATTTTGTATGTGTAAACACTGTTAAAAAATAAAGCTTATATCAATATTCCACAACTTTCTGTTGAATTATACATTACAAAGCAGTTCATAGTAACTGTCTTATTTGACTCTCACAGGTCAACAGCTTGAACAAATGGTACTCTGTTTTATTGGAGAGGACTCAGAAGCTTCGTGGTTTCTTCAGTGACACATGACTATAAATCTGTAGGTTCTAGATTTTTATATTGGAAACTGAACAATTATTATATTATTTAATTAACTTTTCATTTTGGAATAATTTTAGATTAATAGGAAAGTTGCCAAGATAATACAGAGTTTCTGTCTACTCCTTAATTATTTTACCTTAATTATCATTTAACCTTACTAGTAGTATATTTGTCAAAACTGTGGAATGAACATTGATTATATTACTCTTAAAGAAGCACAATATTTTAATCATGTTTCACTAACTTTTCCACTTCTATCACTTTTCTGTTCTAGGGGTCAATCCAGGACAACACAGCATGTTTAATCACCTTTTAAATAATTTATAATCGTAAACCTTGCGATCATCAACTCTGAGGACACTGTCCTCTCCGTTGCCTAAGTATTAACAGTAGTTTTGGAAATTCCTTTTATCTAAAAAAAAATAGCAGTTTGATTTGTTCATATTTAATGAGCATTTGATTCTAAAATAGTATTTCTTAGAAACTTCCCAGATTAGGGAAGTACAGAGCCCAAGAATTACTTGTTAGATTAATACAGAGCCTTGCTCTTTCTCTCCACTCTTTGCATTATTTGATTTTCTTTGTACAATGACACTACCTGAAAAAGAAGTGGACATCTGAGGATCTGGGCTTCTTAGGTGATGCTAATGGTAAAGATACCTGCCTGCAAATCCAGGAGACAGATGAGATGCAAGTTTGATCCCTGGGTCGGGAAGATCCCCTAGAGAAGGGCACGGTAATCCATTCCAACATTCTTGCCTGGAGAATCCCATGGACAGAGGGGCCTGGCAGGCTACAGCCCATAAGGTCACAAAGAGTCGGACACGACTGAAGCAACTTAACACCCACACACGCACACGTGAGGGTCTGAAGACTATAAAATTGTATTCAGGGATTATTAAAGACTTAAAAGTGTTGCAAATTTAAATGATAACTATCTTCATGGCGGTAACCAATAAAACTATTTTATATTTTTGAATATGTAAAAGGATGAGTAAAGATACTTGTAAGCCTAGATCATGGTAAAGCATAAATTAGGAGTAAAAGGGTTGTCATTTTTGCTCTGTGTCAGAGGCTCTGGGAGCTTATTCTAATTTATGGGACTTTTCTCCAGTGCATCTAACTGCATTAATGGTTCTATCAATATCGATATTGCCTTATCTGATTCTTCCAAGAACCTTCTCAATAAGTATTGTTATTATACACAATTACAGAATACAATCTGAGCTCTTGAGAATTTTAAGTAACTTTTCTCATCACATAATATAACTTAGTACAAGAGCTTGGATTTGAACCTAGGTCTCTATGAATCTGAACCTGATGTCTTTATTTCATTTCATTGTCTCTGCATATATTAATAGTCTTTACTCTTTAATATATAGTCATTAACTGATCCACTGATCTTATTAGGTTTGTTTCATGTCCTTGTTTGCTTGATGACATAGCTGAATATGGAGTTCAGAGTACAGGCCCTGTTTCGAAATGTCTAGTACCCTGGAAACAATTTGTTTTAAAGTAAGAAAAAAGACATGTTGTATATACATCTGTATATTTGCTAGTTTTATTCATATTTTCAATCATTTTTGTTAGCTGTCAGTGTCATTCATAAAAATCAACTCATTTTTAATTCTTTCAGAAAGCCCAATATTCTTCTACTTCCTTATTTAACAAGCATAGATAGTATGTACACACTCACTTGCCACTTAACTGATTAATTTCTCACATGTACAAGGAAGGACACAATCACATTTCCCTGGTTGTTTAGCAGTAAAGAATCCACCTGCCAATGCGGGAGACGCGGGTTCAATCCCTGCATCAGGAAGATCCCCTGGAGAAGGAAATGACGACCCACTCCGGGGTTCTTGTCTGGGAAATACTATGAACAGAGGAGCCTGACAGCCTACAGTCCGTGGGGTCACAAAGAGTCAGACATGACTGAGCGGCTAAACAATGACAAAGAACATAGTCATTCTTCAAAGCGGTGTCTTGCTACAAGGAATGAAGTCGAAAGTTGGAGTAATATCTGGATGACTAATGGAAAAGCTTTCTGTGGGTAAGCTGTTTGGCTTTTTAAGTGCCAGAAGAGTCACTAGAATCAGTAAGGGCATTTTATCATAAGCCAGCAATTTCACATTTTCCCATTTGACCCTCATTATAATTGTATGAAATGGGTAGGGACGTTATATGTGAATCTCTCTACATTACAGTAAGTCATATACATTTGAAACAGACACACACTTGAGTACTGCTTGATCTGATGGGCCACCTTGAATAAATACTTAACGGTTAATAAAGCCTCAGGCTCTGGCTATAGTCAGCATTCTGTTTCTGTTCCTCACCCATGTGGTTACCGTCAGTTTGTATCTGTGAATAATCTGGCCTTTACCTTCTGGGTCTACATCACTGGCTCCATGCCCTTCATCAAGAAGCATCAGTCAAACATGAACACAGGAATCACGTTATGACCTCTACAGTGAGTGGAGACTCTAGAGAAGCCCCTCCTGCTCTGAGCTCTTGCTAGAAAAAGTTTTGCGTCTTTCCCTGTAGAGTCAGTCACTTTCATGCTGGAGTCAGAGGTTCTGGGTTAAAACTCCAGGGCCAGTATTTGTTATTTCTTTAATTTTATCTCTTTAAGCATGGGCTTCCTACCAGTAAAACTGGGTAATAAGATGTGACATGGACTGTATCCTAGTCACTTGACTCTGAACACTGCTTCCTTGCATTATTTACCTTAGTCATCATAACAGTACATATTAGTAGGTATTGCTTATTTTTGTCAGCTTCTATTCTTGTTGTTAAATAATGAGTGAAAAGAAAGCCAACTTAACACATGGATATTTATTATGTATTAGTCTACAGCAAAGTGTGTTCCCAATGATCATTCTTTCTTTTTTTTTTTTTTTTAAGAATGAATTAGTTGATTTTACAGTCTCATTCTGTTTTTAGATTTAAAAGATATAACTAAGAGTATAGCCATGATCCAAGTACTTCTTCAGTTTTGTCTTATTTCTCCTTCTATCTGGAGATAAGGAAGTCATCACCTGATCACGGAGGACATGCAATTCCCCCTTCTCCCACCCATGCACATGGCAAGCGTGACCAATAAACTGCTCTTTTCCTTTCCTCAGATCGTGGATGTGGCTTCAGAACTCGTCTCACAATTCACTCCAGGAAACCAGTACTATTAACATATGACCAGAGTTAGCAGTTTAGATAACAGCTACTTCATATCCCCACCACAGGTGGATACCTACCCTTCTACATTGAAGCTCTATCTTAAAACACTTAACAATTTATCTAAACTTCAATTCTTCCTGGTATCTCCCTACCACCTTCAACAAATTTCTAGCTTTGTGTTCTCAATGAAAAAGCAAGCACAAGAACATCGGTCAACTTTTCACATGGATGCACCGATTTGTTGATGACTATAGTGACTCCAAAAACTGGTCTGAGACACATTTGTCTTTCTTCTAGCTGTGGATTCTCTATGCTCACTGTGGTACCTTTCACTTTTCCTTGGACATTATGCAAAACCAAAGCTTTGTAACCGAGTTTGTCCTCCTGGGTCTATCACAGAATCCAACCGTGCAGAAAATATTATTTGTTGTATTTTCTTTCGTTTACTTTGCAACTGTCGGGGGCAACTTGCTACCTGTGGTGACCATCAGTAGCAGCCCAGCACTCGGGCCCCCCAGGTACTTCTTCCTGGCTTTTCTGTCCTTCCTGGATGCGTGCTTCTCCTCCGTCATTGTCCCAAAGATGGTTGTGGACTCTCTTCTTTGGAGGAAAACCATTTCTTTTGAAGGCTGCATGACCCAGCTCTTTGCTGAACACTCCTTTGCTGGGCTGGAGGTGACTGTCCTCAGTGCCGTGGCCTATGACCACTATGTGGCCATCTGTAAACCGTTGCACTGTTCTTCTATCATGAACTGCAGACTTTGTGCCCTTCTGATGGCGGTAGCCTGGACAGGGGGCTTCCTTCATTCCATGAGACAGATTCTCTTCATTTTCCCACTGCCCTTCTGTGGCTCCCACATCACTGATCATTTCATGTGTGACTTGTACCCACTGCTGGAGCTTGCCTGCACTGACACTCACATCTTTGGCCTTTTGGTAGTCACCAACGGTGGCTTTTTTGGCATCTTAATCTTCTCCTTGTTGCTTATCTCCTATGGGGTCATCCTGCTGTCTCTGAGAACCCATAGCTCTGAAGGGCAGCATAAAGCCCCTCCACCTGCGGATCTCACGTTGCTGTTGTGATTTTGTTCTTTATCCCATGCGTATTTATGCATGTGCGATCTCCATATTCTTTCCCCTTTGACAAAATGGTAGCCATATCTTACACCATCCTGACTCCCTTTTCAATCCTTTGATTTACACTTTCAGGAATAAAGAAGTGAAAAGTGCCATGAGGAAAGGGTGGGGCAGAATAATGGTGGTTTCTAATGAAAAATAAAACATTTAAAGTTGAGTAAAAAATTCAAATTTTCTAATCAAACAAAAATTTTATATGGGTGAGCATTGTTTGGGGATAAAGTAAGGTAATATTATAAAAGATAACATAAGTTCCAGGAACTAATTTAGTTTTTATTCTTAGATCACTTATGAACTCTGATTTGGAAATTCAATATCCTCAAATGAAAATTAAGAAGACTTGAATTTTATGGTTACTTAGAATATAAAAGTCAAAAAAGAATGAAAAAAATACTTTCACTTCTTGCTACTGATTTGATATTTTGGAAAATATCTCTGGAGGGAAGACAAAATTATCTTAGAGAGTAGGTTTTACATATATAAATATATGTATATCAATGAACTTTTTGCCCAGCCTAATGTATCAGATGTACAACTGAAAATAACAAAACAGAGTTGATTGTAAATCAACTCTATTTAAAAAAATAAACAATAGAAAGAAAACCATTAACATATTAACGTTTCAGATTTGCCAAAGAACTGTAATTATTGCTGACATTAGCCCTTTGATGCTGATGATAACCATTATTCACACTTTGAAAGTGAAAGTGACGTCACTCAGTCATGTCCAACTCTTTTGTGACCCCATGGACTGTAGCTTCCCAGGCTCCTCTGTCCACGGGATTTTCCAGGCAAGGGTACTAGAGTGGCTGGCCATTTCCTTCTCCAGGGGATCTTCCCAACCCAGGGATAGAACCCTGCTCTCCAGCATTGCAGGCAGATGCTTTACCATCTGAGCCACCAAGGAAACCTGTTCACACTTTGATATAAAACAAACAAGAGTAGTTAGCCACACATATGGGCTTTTAACTGCCTTCAAAGACTTCCAGACCTCTAGAAGAGATGGACGTAAGGAAAGTTTATGGGGAAGAGAACAGAATTGCCTCATATCAAGTCATATGAGTTAAAGCTAACCAATTGTCCCCAAGGCTTGATTTTGCCCTTGGACTGTTTGAGCTAGGTAGCTCATTGCGTATCACTTGGGACTAGTTTGGAAGAAATAGTTTCCTTGGAGCTCCTGAGGCTTAAAGCCTACCTTAAGCATTTGCAAACTTTTGTGTGAATTTCTATAAATATCCAGCACAGTAAAAATAAACACTTAGCCTCATGATTTTTCACACACACACACACACACACACACACACATAAACACACACACAAAGAGATACAGTGGGAAGGAAGCTGGCCACAGAGGCATTTATTTCTCAGACTGTAGGAAGAGTTTACACCAGTTAAGTTTCCAAGAACCAAATTAAGAAATTCACTCCTTTTTCAGAGCATTCTCTCTGCTCCAATACAGACCTTGCTGTTCTGTCTGACTCAGTGTTTCCAGGAAGGAGCTGTGTGACTTATGGCTACCTGAAGAGTTCCATTTCTCCATAAACTCTTTACATCCCATCATAGTTTGTGATAGAAGGCAATGATAAATCTCAATGAAGTATAATTTGTGTGTTTTATTCAAGCTTCACATAATTCACCTTCTAGTAAGTGAAAGTTGAAGATATGAAAAATGCACTCTATTGGAAGTCATCTGTTTGGTTGTAAGAAAAGAGGTAAGTTTCTCAGTCTGTCTGAAATATTTTCTTCTGTGCTGTGCTTAGCCTCTTAGTCGTGTCTGACTCTTCGTGATCTCATGGACTGTAGCCTGCCAGGCTTCTCTGTCCATGAGATTCTCCAGGCAACAATACTGGAGTGGGTTGCGCTCTTCCAGGGGATCTTCCCAACCCAGGGACTGAACCCAGGTCTCCTATATTGCAGGTGGATTCTTTACCATATGCTTCCCTGGTGACTCAGACGGTAAAGCATCTGCCTGCAATGTGGGAGACCCGGGTTCGATCCCTGGGTTGGGAAGATCCTCTGGAGAAGGAAATGGCGACCCACTCCAGTCCTCTTGCCTGGAAAATTCCATGGACTGAGGAGCCTGGTAGGCTACATCCCATGGGGTCGCAAAGAGTCGGACATGACTGAACGACTTCACTTTCTTTTCCTGACTTTCTTTACCATCTGACTGAGCCCTAAACACGGATCTCTTGGAATCTATACTCAGTGTGCCTTCTAACAAATGACAGAGCTCCTAGGGAGTGTTTCTGCCAATGAAGAATTATGGTGGTTCAGCCTTCCTAGGCCTTCCCTGGATTCAGCACACAGCTGAGCTACCTCTCAAATGCATCTCTTCTCACAGAGGCTGCAACACACTGAATGAAGGCCAGCTTGGCGGAAGTTTCTCTCTGGGGAGCTCCTGGTTCAAAGTTTATGGTCAGTGCTGATGTTTCTGGGACAGAGTATGAAATTGGGCTCCCCTTTCTACACACCTGGGTTTTCAAGATCCTTGACAATCCTTGCTATGATACACAACAACAATCTCTCTTTAATTGGGGTAAGTGATGGCGTGGTTGTTCAGGAAGAAAGAAGCTGAACTGTGGGATAAACTCTTGGCTAAAACTACTTTCTCTAAGATGTTTGCTCTCCTTCCCACTCTATGCCTTTCTATATCCCATCCCTGACTCTTCTTTCCCTGGTACCTGCTCACTCCTCTCTCCTGTTCTGACTACGTTAGTCTGCTTCTCCTCCTCTTCACTATTATCCGGTTAGATCTTTATTTTCTTTTGCTTTGATATTAGCCTCAGCATGCAGTTTAATGAACTTGCCTTTGGAGCCAGGACAGAAATTTAAGATATCAGTTGTCATCCTTCTCTAATTACTCATCCTTCCTCTTTTCCAAGATGCAGTCTACATGATGATTAGGATTTGATATTTCATATGACATGTAAGGTGAATGCTGAGAGAGAGGCTACCTGGTAACATCCCTTTCTAGTTCTAGCCTAAGTGCCTTAATTAGAACACTCTGTATCACAGGTCATGCTTTGTAAATAGAAATTGATGAATCACATGGTCAAAAACAAATGTAGGTCAAATGAAATAACACAAGCAAAAACTTGTTTGAATGATAAGATTATGGAACAAGAATATTTTATCCTGAATTGCCTTATTCAATCATATATATATATATATATATATATATACATATATACACACATATGGAACAAAGGA
>SJYQ01004558.1:820288-834177 GCA_006410935.1 Redunca redunca | reverse complement strand
GTTAATTCTGTTAACTAAGCAAATATAATAGTGACTCAAGTTAAATTTATAATTTGTGTCATATTGTTATAGTTTTAGAAATAATGGAAAATGATCTAATTTGTATATAAAAATATTTCACATATACATTTGAATGTATATACATACATACATATCTGAAAAACCAGCAGAATATGTAGGGAACTAACTTTTACTTCTGGTTTATGGGCTCTCCTGCTGTCTCAGATGGTAAAGAATCTGCCTGCGATGCAGGAGACCTGGGTTTGATCCCTGGGTCAGAAAGACATCCTGGAGAAGGGAATGGCGGCCCATTCCAGTATTCTTGCCTGGAGAATTCCATGGACAGAGGACCTTGGTGGGGTTCATGGGGTCACAAAGAGTCTGGCAGAACTAGTGACTAACACTACCAAGGGATTGGTTAAGTATGAATTTTTGAAGGGCACTTTTCTCACCCTGTAATATAGTGAAAGCTCCAGATATTTTATTATACAGATATAGCCATACAATAATTAATTTTCTAATAAGTACTGAATCGATCAAATTGAAAGATTAATTGTTAATAGTGACAATAATTATGGACTTTCCTGGTGGCTCAGTGGTAGAATATGCTTGCAATGCAGGAGATGTGGGCTCAATTCCTGGGTCAGAAAGATCCCCTGGAGAAGGAAATGGCCACCCATTCCAGTATTCTTGCCTGGAAAATCCCATGGACAGAGGTGCCTGGTGGATTACAGTCCATTTGAATAAGAGTTGGACATTGACTTAAAATAGTGATATTTATATTATGAATCCCCTGGGCATATATTTGATGAAACTATTAAAATAAGCACAAGCTATATGAGAAGAGTTTATTAAAAATATTTTAATTAAGATGAAAATTTGGCCCAGAGGGATGGTACGGGGTGGGAGATGGGAGGGGATTCGTGTTTGGGAACGCATGTACACTCGTGGTGAATTAATGTCAATGTTTGGCAAAACCAATACAGTAATGTAAAGTAAACTAAAGTAAAAATAAAAATTATAAAAAAAAAAGAAAATTTGGAAAAATAAAAAATAAATGGTAGACTTTATATTTTAAGATTTTAAAGATTTTGCTATGTTAATTTTGGGCTCCCTTGGTGGCTCAGCTGGTAAAGAATCTGTCTGCAATGAAGGAGACCTGGGTTTGGTATCTGGGTTGGGAAGATCCCTGGAGGAAGGAATGGCAGCCCACTCCAGTATTCTTGGCTGGAGAATCCTATGGAGAGAGGAGCCTGGTGGAGTCCATGGTGTCACAAAGAGTCAAGCACGACTGAATGACTAACATCATGTTTATTTATAACTGATAAGTAGATAATCATACTAAAAATACAGTTTAACTACATAGAAAAGGCTTTTAAATTAAAACAGGAAAGTCAGAAAATATAATAAGATGATTGAAATTATATAGATATATGCACATAAGGAAAAAGTAAAGGAGAGCAAGGAAATATAGTTTTATGTTGAATTTCTGAAATACATTTTAAACTTACATTTTAAAGATAAAAATTGAAAGAATGCAATCTTCTAGACGACAGTGATAGGAGAATCAGATATGAAGGAAGATAGTACACAGGTTACAGAAATATAGGAAGTGAAATACAGGCTGGATCCATAGAATTCGAAATTTACTAGTATGCATAACATATGTAATGGCTTATATCAAATATATCAAATATATAGCAATTTCAAAAATATTGTTAGCCTCAATGATTTGTTCAAATATCTCACGGCAATGAATGTAAAATTATAACTGCAATGAACCTAAAGATGGAAAAATAAGTTTTTTTCTTAAGTATAACCCAACAAAGATACTGAAGAGATCAGGAATAATGGGTACAAACTGTCGTTCAAATAAACAAATGTATTCAGTCAGGAAAGAATCTCAAAATATATTATTTCTAAATTATATAAGGATATTATTATCAGTAATTGATGAGCATACACATTCTATGCACACATATGTATCATATGCATATGCTTAATAATATATCTGTTCGATTCTCTATCATATAAAAAAGAGCCTCAAGATATTAAAATGATCTTATGAAGATCATAAAGCAAATTCACTAGTTCTCAGACCATGGTAGATTGCACAAACACTTGAGGGATTTTTCCCCCACAAAAAAAGTCTTGGCAACCCATAAGAAGACCTTGAATCAATGCCAGTGTTTAAAGCATGTCAACATTAAAAAAAAGAAAAAATTCCTGAGTGAATATAGTCTATGAAAACTTTGAGAAACACTAAATTATACATTTGATGAAATTAGAACTCTAAAAGTCGCAATNTCTAAAAGTCGCAATTCTGGACCCAAATAAGCTGCTATTGTCAAGTCATCATTTCTCCAACTCTTTTTTTTGCAGATGAACCACTTTTCAGCTGTGTCTGTTCTATATTCACCATAACCATGATGGAGAACAGCAGTGTGAATGAGTTCATTCTGCTTGGGTTAACACAGGATCTACGAAAGGAGAAAGTAGTATTTGTTATCTTCTTATTTCTATACCTTGGGACTCTGTTGGCGAACTTCCTAATTGTGATGACCATACGATATAGCCAGACACTTGGGAGCCCTATGTACTTCTTCCTTTTCTACTTATCCTTTGTTGATGCCTGCCTTTCAACAACCACTGCCCCTAGGCTAATTGTAGATTCTGTATCTGAGAAGAAAATCATCTCCTACAATGAGTGCATGACCCAGATCTTTGCATTTCACTTCTTTGGGTGCATGGAGATCTTGGTACTTGTCCTCATGTCCTTTGACCGCTATGTGGCCATTTGTAAGCCCCTGCGGTACACAGCCATCATGAGCCAGCGTGTCTGTGGTGCACTGGTGAAACTGGCCTGGATGGGGTCTTGTATCCATTCTTCAGCACAGATTCTCTTGGTTTTGAAATTACCCTTCTGTGGCCCCAATGTTATCGATCACTATTTCTGTGATGTGCAACCTTTGTTGAAACTTGCCTGCGTGGATACTTACGTCATCAACCTACTCGTCGTGTTTAACAGTGGGACCATATGCATGGTGAGTTTCCTGTTGCTGCTTACCTCCTATGTTTTCATCTCACATTCTCTGAGCAACTGTAGCACAGAAGGAAGAAGGAAAGCCCTTTCCACATGCACCTCCCACGTGATTGTTATTTTCTTATTCTTTGTACCCTGTATATACATATATGCTCGCCCTCTAACTGTATTTCCGGTGGACAAGATGGTGGCTGTATTTTACACTATTTTGGCACCATTACTCAACCCTCTGACTTACACTCTTAGGAATGCAGAAGTCAAACAGGCCATGAGAAAGTTATGGTGCAACAAAGTCTGACTTGAGATGGCAAAGAGCAGAAAAATGCCAACTGCTAATTCTGTCAGAGTTTAAGTATAATTGGACTGATGGAAAAGAGAAAATGTTCTCATTCTATTGTGGACAGTATAAGTGTGTTCCAGTGGGGCATTTAGGCGAATAGGCAGAATGAGCACCTGGAAAAATCTGTATTATTTTAACCAGTGTCTCAGAGAGACAACATGAAGTCCCATCCTTTTGTGGGGTCACAAGCCCATTCCTCGTGTCTGCTGTCTGCTTCTGTGTTTCTGCTGGTGAGCCACATCCTGTTCTTTCTGTAGGTTTAACTTCTGGCTTTGTCCATTATTTATTATTTTTCTTATCCAAGTTTAATAGTTTGTCCCTGATTTCTATCATCCATTTTGTTGGTAAACCAGTTCTGGGACTGCTACGTCTGTATCATATACTTTCTGGCTCAAGAGTCAATAGCATAATGTCACTCCCAGAAACTATGCTCCCCAAGGAGCATAAATATCAACTAGTCAGGCCTCTCTATTTGGTGCTTGTCTCCCCTTGATAATACTCTTAAAAATTAGCTTTTTCTTTGCCTGCGTATGTACAGGGAAATAGTGCATCACTTCCTATTCAAATCAGATAATTCTAGTTATAACAAAGATATTCACTGTATTGATACATAATTTCTCTGTATATACATTAATATGTTTTGTTCATCATGTTGATTATTATTTTCATATTTCTTAGTTTTTTTTTATATATATCTGTTTTTGTAGTNTGTATATACATTAATATGTTTTGTTCATCATGTTGATTATTATTTTCATATTTCTTAGTTTTTTTTATATATATCTGTTTTTGTAGTTTAAATTCATGGACACTTCCCCAATCTTTGGTTGCTTCTGAATGGACAACCATTTCATAAAGCTGTTAGAGTTATAAAATCTAACACCTATGGACGAGATCATACATATGAAAAAGGCAATAACTGACAAATACAATAGAACTAATGTCATAATGTGTGTGTGTGTGTGTGTGTGTGTGTGCGCGTGCGCACTCCGTCGCTCAGTCGTGTCTGACTGTCTTGAGACCCCATGGACTGCACCCTGCCACGCTCTTCTGTCCATTGGATTCTCCAGGCAAGAATACTGGAGTGAGTTGCCATTTCCTTATTGAGGAGATGTTCCTGACCCAGTGATTAAACCTGAATTTCTTGCATCTCCTGCATTGGCAGGCAGATTCTGTGCCACCTGGGAAGCTCTTATTCTTCATGTATCTCACTAAATTTGTATTCTTGTTTGAGTACTGTTAACTAATGAGTATCAACAGTAGGAGCCAGCCCACAAGGAAACAGACATTGAGTCTTGCCGGGGCCCAGCGTGAGGAGCTCCGCCCATGGCGAAGGTCATGAGGAAGGAGGCTTGGCATATGCAAAGGTGTGATCAAGCCTCAGGAAACTCCCTGTTCCCAAGCATCTACCCCCCAAACCAGAGTCTATCTACTTTACTGTTTCATGCTCTCGCATTCACCTCTGATTTTACGGGGGGCTGACCCCCATTACCTCTCTCGGAGAAGGAGTAAATGTGCAGCTCCAAGTCAATAAAAATTCCTGGGCATGACAAGAGTGTTTCAACTTACGGACTCCTCTGAAGGTTATCTAGCCCGCCTGTATAGGTTTGTCTGGCCACATGTTATTGTTTACAGCCTCCCAACCTGAGAGGCACGAGATGTTTTAGACTTACTAAAGGCAAATTCTTTTGGGAAGATAGAAATTATTAGTATAGTGGGTAGGTTAGGAATTATATTGGTGAAGGGTTTTTCATTTGTTGTGCCAATAATTGTTGCTAATTCCTTCCCCTGGGTGTGACAAGGGTGTCTCAGGTTAAACCTCTCTGCTGGCAAACTAGCTTGTGTGACAGGATTATCCATACCCCTGCCACTATGTACATGATTGTTTACTACCTCTCAACCATAAACAGCACAGAGAGTTTTGAAGTATTTTGAGAGTCTTAATTAGCATAGGGCTTTTCTCATTGTTGAGTCAATGATTGCCTCCATATCCTTAGGCACCTGGGAATATATTAATCAATGTATTTGGAATATAGAAAAGGAAATATAGTAGTTTTAAGGTTAGCAATACTAGACTTTTTGAGTTAATGAATTTTCTCTTTTGTAATAGATCACTGTACTTTGTTATAAATCACTGTGTCCTTGCTATGTAAAAATGTAACTTTATCACTATCTTAAGACTAAATAGATCTTAAGGGGAACATTGGTGAAAGGATTTTCATTTGTTGGGCTGATGTTTGCTGCTAAATCTCCATATTCCCTACTGTTATAATGAATATAACTAGCATATAGGAGAAATAAGTATTAACCTTTAAGCATATAGGAGAAATAAGTATTAACCTTTAAGATTAATCATGTTAACCTTGGGTTAAATAAATTCCTTTCTTGATTGTAACTCACTACACCCTCACCCTATAGGAATACAACTTTATTTGGAGGGTGGTGCCTGGTTTAAGAAAAAACACCCTTGGAAAAAATAAGTTTTTTGGTTATCGGAAAGAAAGGGTCGTAAAATGTCAGCAGGTCTCATGGCCAGAAGATGGCCATTTATGTGAGGCACTTGATTTTGATAAAGATCAGGACTGCTGACCCCCGTGTGACTCTGTATTCATCCCTATGTGTAACAAAAGGTATATAAGCAAATCTAAGAAATAAAGAAATGGAATCAGTTTCTGGAAAGACTGATTTCCCCCATGTCACTTCTTTCTTGCTCTCCGTTTTTCTGGCTGAATTCCCATCTGGAATATGGGTACTCACTAAGCCTGCTAATTTTGCCTGGGCTTCTAAGATCAGACCAGGGGGGCCTCAGTGCCTCCTCTCCTTTGGGAGAACAGAAAGACGCCTGTGGCCTACATAGGTGGTGATTGGTAGTCCATGCAAACCAAGTTATTCAGCCTCTTTTTCTCTGCTAATTTTCCAGTCCCTCTCTATCTGCAATTAAATAAATTATTTCCAAGGATGCCGACTCCGTCCCCACCTTCAAATCTCCCTGGATCCACCAGAGCTGGACCCCAGCAGAGTCTATCTCTGAGAATAAATATAATCAAGGCTATTTTGCTATAGTTGAACCTCCAATACTTTGGCTACCTGATGTGAAGAACTGACTCATTGGAAAAGACTCTGATGCTGGGAAAGATTGAAGGCAGGAGAAGAAGGGGACGACAAAGGATGAGATGGTTGGGTGGCATCAGACTCAATGGCCATGAGTTTGAGCGAGCTCTGGGAGTTGGTGATGGACAGGGAAGACTGGCGTGCTGCAGTCCATGGGGTCACAAAGAGTCAGACACGACTGAGCAACCGCACTGACTGATTCCCTATAGATCTGAAAACTGGACTGTGAACTGTGGCAGATGAACTCATATGACGCCTCTTTGAGATGTTTTGCATGAGCGTGACTCTTTGGGAATCTCAGCACTCATGGACCTTCAGACTCTGACAATCAAAGTGTGGAAGATCTGATTATATTCTCTTCTGTTAACAACTTTTTGTGGTTAAAGATAGTAACTGGTCTTCTTGCTGTGATCATTTCTAAGGATCTTTGCATGCCTGTTTCCTGTCTCTCAATTACTATGCTTCTGGATATATTCATAGCTTATCCCCTGAATACTTTTTATTTATTATTAAAATGTATCCTCTCAATAATGACTTTTCAGACTACTTCATAAAATTGCAGCACCCATCCAGTAACCTTCCATATCCCCTATTCCTCCATCTCTGCTTAATTTTTCTCCTTAGCACTTATTCTCTAACCTGTCATATAGCTTATTCATTTTATTTTCTGGTCATTTTATTTTCTGTGTCTTAAAAATAATAGTACATCTTCAGTGCCTAGAATAGCACCTGGCATAGTGTAAATGGTCAAGTACCTGTCGGGTAATAAATAAATAATTGTAGAAACATATATAAACCACCAGAGGCTAGAGAGTGGCATGGAACGGATTGTCTGTCTTACTTCAGAAGGAACCATTTTATAATACCAAATAATAAAAAGCAGAAGGAAAAATAAAGAATATAATTATGAAGAGAAGACACACAGAAAGCCATATCTGGTCCTTTGACTAGAAGAACAAAATTAATATTCCCCTGTCATGTGGTGGCATTTACATGAGTGCATATATTTGTCATAAGTTATTTACTGTATGTTTAAAATGGTGCAGTCTATTGTATGGAAATCATACTTTAAGAAGTTCATTTAAATATAAAAGTATGTAAAAACATTTTTCTTTCCATTTTTCTCTTCTCCCTTCCTTTAGCTGGTGACTGATTTCAAAATGCTATAGGAATTATAGAAAATTAAATTAGTAGTTTTCATTGTCATTAGTTATATTTCACTGATATCATCAGGATTTATATAATAATTAATATATCTAACAGTAACAGTTTCTAGAATATGAAACTAGGAGAAGTTAAGAAACTTGCTTAAAGCCACAGAAACATAAGTCCTGAAGCTAGAATTCCAGTAGATCAGATCTATCTGAACCTTTACCTACACTCAGAGCTGCTTCTGTCATTGGGAAAGATTTGACTAAAATGACAGAGGTTTTGGTAGCTTTTTGTAGTCTATACCTCCATGTGACTTCGAAAGTGTGTTTTTTCCTTGGAGCAGGGTACACGAGTGGAGCCCTTGGTAACTGAAATGGAAGGTGTCCCATTCATTAGGACAGAGTAGGAGGAGAGGAGGGCTCTCTGGGCAGGATCTCCCATTTGACAATCTTGTCTGGGATTAATTAGCCTCATGGCTTGCTGTGAGTCTAGATTAACTGAACTAAATAGCTCATTTAGCAAATCCTTCAGAGCTGGGTGGGAAGGGTGAAGACATTTTTCCTTCAAAGCCTCAGCAAAGAACTTTTCATGAAATCCCTATAAATATCTGTTGGAAGAAGAGGAAATGTTTAATTCACAGGCTCTTCCAGGGAATGATTTGAGCTATTGGATCTGGCTATTTAGAGATAGTTTTATCACAAACTAGTGGGAATATTTCCTATTTATTCTAGAAATTTATAAGAGCAGAGTAAGAAACTTTCTGCCAGTATTACAGACCCTTTTGAAGAGAGTCTAACTCAGGCCTTCTAGGAAGGGTTGGTATCTATGGAGTGTCTTCGCTCCCCTTAGGTCCTGGGACAGAAAGCAGAGTGGACCTATTTGAAGTACAATGTACATGTTGCAAATACTGAGCATGATTCATCTTCATAGTAAACCAGAATTGAAGGAGCAAGAGCTCATACAGCTCTATTCTTTTTTTTTTTTTCCCCACAAAGAAAAAAGCTAAGTTTTCAAGCCCAACCGAACAATTTCCTTTTTTTGCCTCCCATTCAAGACTGGGTTTTAGTTCAGTTTCCTCTGTCCAGTTCTGTCTCCTGAGAAACCTCAAGTTCAAGAAACACATTTCTTTTGGAGATGAGAGGATTCTAATATTTGGGTGAGCGTCTTCTTTCGTTACTTCCCTTGTGGCTCAGGCGGTAAAGCGTCTGTCTACAATGTGGGAGACCTGGGTTCGATCCCTGGGTTGGGAAGATTCCCTGGAGAAGGAAATGGCAACCCACTCCAGTACTCTTGCCTAGAAAATCTCAAGGACGGAGGAGCCTGGTGCAGGCTACTGTCCATGGGGTCGCAAAGAGTCGGACAAGACTGAGCGATTTCACTTTCACTTCTTTCATTCACTTCACTTCAGTCGCTCAGTCATGTCCGACTCTTTGCGACCCCATGAATCGCAGCACGCCAGGTGTCCATCACCAACTCTTGGAATTCACCCAAACTCATGTCCATCGAGTCGGTGATGCCATCCAACCACCTCAGCCTCTGTCGTCCCCTTCTCCTCCTGTCCCCAGTCCCTCCCAGCATCAGAGTCTTTCCCAATGAGTCAGCTCTTCTCATGACGTGGACAAAGTACTGGAGTTTCAGCCTCATCATCAGTCTTTCCAGTGAACACCCAGGACTGATCTCCTTCAGAATGGACTGGTTGGATCTCCTTGCAGTCCAAGGGACTCTCAAGAGACTTCTCCAACACGACAGTTCAAAAGCATCAATTCTTCGGCGCTCAGCTTTCTTCACAGTCCAACTCTCGGTCTCTGCTAATGCAACACTGGCTCAAGCCCAATTCTTATCCAAAAAGGGGAGAAACTGAAGGGAGCAGAGGCACAGTATTCTCTACCTACACATTTCTTATTTACAAGGCATAGGGATAGGAAAAGGACAAGGGCACGGATTAACGATATGCATGGGTAGGCACTGATACTGGTGATATTGTGATACTTATTGTTCTAATTATTACACTAACATTTTCTATCCAGGATACGTCATCACCCCTACTTACAGGCCCAAATTGCATTCTCTTTCTGGGATTAGAGTAAGGGATAATATGAGGACTGGAGAAGACAAAATTCAACTCTCTAGTGAAAACCTTTTTATCCCTAAAAGTATAAAGTATAAAAATACTTTTTATCCCTAATGTGGGTCTTTGCTCACCCTTGCCTAGTGAGATTTGCCGTGTCTCTTCCCCTAATTCTTCTTCTTTTCCTGGCTTTTTTCCACAATCAAAATTTTCCCTTTTGCTCTGATTTCTGTTACCTTTCTCTAATCTCTCTGTCCCTTACTCCTTACTATAATTTTTCAGATATACATCTAAAATGCTGATCTCTTTGTTTGATCCATCTGGAAGTTTGCACTTATTTACTAGTCAGGATATACATTGAACATATCAGAGGTTTACTTCTTTACCTGCTTAGATAGAGAGGGACAAAGAAACGGACAAGGTGGAGTCTTTTTTTTTTTTTTTTTTTTGGTTTAAAGGAAGACCAAAAGAAGAATAAGCCCTGCACTGAAGGATCTTTTTCTGTGAGTCTGTATTTTCCAAAGTTCTGCTCAACCATTGCAAGTAGCTCAGCACTGATTCAAGTATTAAGGGATGCTGAGGCTTGTACTACTGTTTAAAAATGTGCTAAACTAAGAGTTGCATTTTCTACAGTTTTGCTTCTCTAATTTTTTATACTTTCTATTATAATTTTAATAAAAAAGTATCTTTAAATTTGTTTATATCATGTGATCAGAGTCTTCCACATTAATATAGACTAGGTGTGAATTTCACTTTTGTTCTTGCTGTAAGGAAAATAGACCCAGCAGTATTAATCTCACTTACCCGTTGAAGAAGGCTTGGAGAGGGTGAACTGTTAGTGCTCAACAAAAATCAAACAGAACATGTGAGCTTGTATCATTTGATGATGGATCTATCTAACATATCCTATTGTTTCTCAATGATGCCATTAAACAACAACAAATTACAATTATCAGTATTTGATGCAAACAATGATTTTATTGTGGAGAACATTTGGTTTTGGGTAAAAGTTGATTTTTTCAACATATTCACTCTGTTCTCCTTGGTTTACTACATCAAAAAGGTGCCACTGTTCTAAAAGTGTTTAACTAAATAGGTCATTCTTTGTGCTGAGTTCAGCCAATGTCAAACAAACAAACAAAAAAACTACTAGCTCTAAGGAGTATCAACAGAAACCTCTGAAACATATATTTATAGAAATTAAGGTTAAAGCGAATTTTTACGTAACAGTAACCTTTCTTCCTATATTCAGATGGTTCACATTGTGGTTAACTGTTTCCAGCCTCTCTGTGTTCTGAATCTTTATCACACATGACTACAAGGAGAGTCACTGAAAATATTTTCAACTAATACTGGTATGCTCTGCTATGACTAAAAGCATTTTTCAAAATTTTCAAAAATAATATTTAGTTCCATTGAATGTATAGAATGTTCATCTGAAATTGAGACTTTGTACGTGATGTACATGCACATGGAGAAGTGGAGAGATTTTCTTAAATATTTAAATAGCCATTACATAGCTGGCTAAAGGCTGGGATGGAGAATGACTTTATATTTTTTACAGAGGTGGAAAAAAGCTGGAATTTCCATGGTCAGTGAATGTTGTTGCACAGTTCCCAAGAGCATGAACTCTGGTATCAGAGTCAGGCTCATCTTAGTTTGATTGCAACTTAATATCTTAATGATTTGGTGCAAATTACTGAAACCTCTTGCTTTTATTTTACAAGTATAAAATGAGTATCAGAATACCACCTGTTGGTTGGGTTGTTACGTTCCAGAAATAATTATTATTTTATTAAATATTGTTCAAAATATATTGCTCTTAATATCAAATGAGAGATTGCTTATAGTAAATTTTCTGTGACCTACATCTTTGCTCAATGTACAATAATCCAAAACTTTAAATGTGCAATTAAAGATGTATTATGTTCTGTATTGTTTCAGATGAACTGAATTTCTGTTGTGTCCTCTGAACTCTACTCAACCTCATGGAAAACCAAAACAATGTCATAGAATTTGTTTTCATAGGGGTGTGGGGAAATAAGAAAATAGAGCTACTGTTCTTTTCCTTGTTCCTGCTCTGTTACCTGGCTGTCTTATTGGGGAGTTTCACCATCTCTCTCACCATCACCTGCAGCCATCTAATGCAACAACCGACGCACTGCTTCCTCCGTCACCTCTCCCTCACGGATGTCAGCGATACCTCCGCAGTGGTCCAGCCCCAGGGGTCCAGCCCCGGTTGGATCCAGGGTATCCAAAGCGTGGACTGAGAGGCAAGAGAGATATATAGATATAGACAGAGATGAGGAAACAATTTGCAGTTAAGAGAATAGAGGAGAGAAGAGAGACTGATATTCCTTGGTTTACCCAGAAAGCCAATAAAGCCTCAGACAAGACTTGCTCTGTTCATGTAGGCCATAGGCGCCCTCTTGAATAGCGGAAGGTGCCTCGCCTTGGGCTCCTTCTCACGTGGGTCTTAGAAGCCCGGGCAGGAAAGTGAACTCAGAGGGCCCCTACACCCCAGGGAGTCAGCCTGAAAAGAAGATAAAGAAAGAAACAAAGAAAGACACAGGGGAGCCAAGCGATGATGAGGCAAGGCCCAAAACTTTATTTTCCAGGGGAGCTTATATACCTTGAGCTGTATATAGTGAATAATGAAAGATGCAGAGTCATGCAGGGTCAGCAGTCCTGACCCTTATCGAGACCAGGCTTTCTTTCTGCATACCTTTCCATATGCAAAAGTTTTACGTGATTTACATCATCTTCTAGCCAGGAGGCCTGCTAACATTTTATGACCCTTTTTTCTGATAAAGGTTAATTAACCAGAAAACTTATTTTCTAAAGGTGATTCTTCTAAAGTCTAGCGCCACTCCCTGAAAGCACTAGACAAAGTTGCATTCCTATAGGGCAAAGGTGCGGTGGGCTATAAGGAAGGAATTTATTAACTCACGGTTTAATGTAAATATCAAGGCTACTTACTTATATTTTTATATATCAACTATATTAATTAATGCAATCCCAGGTACACAACAAAAAATACGAAAACTTGGTGGCAAGTATTGGCTCAATAATGAAACCCTTAACCAGTTCTAGTCTAATGAATTTTAACTCCTCGAAAGGCTCTACATTCCTAGAATGTTTTAAGCTTCCCGTGAGTCTCACAGTTGGGAGGCTGTAAACAATCACATGCGTAACTGCAGGAGTCTGAACAAATCTGTCAGGCAAGCTAAAAAGCCATCAGAGGGGTTTGGATTGGAACACTCTATTATGCCCAGGAAATTTACTAACTAGAGCTCTAAGTTGATTTTCTTCAGAGCAAGGTGGTCGGGGATAGCCCCTGTTAATGTCAGAGGAGTGTAGTATAACAGACAGATTTTGGTTTCGGGGGTAGATGCTCAAGCAGATCCAGGGGACCCCTTGAGTCCTGATCCGCCTTGCCCGTCAGGCCTCTTCTGCATGACCTTGTCATGGGTGGAGTCAGGGAGTCTCTTGAGTCCTGACTCGCCTTTGCCTGTCAGATCTCTTCCTCATGACCTTTGCCATGGGTGGGATCTCCCGTGCTGGCTCCCGGCAGTGGTCCCCAGGTTAATCAGGGACTTAGCTGCAGCACAAAGAAACATTTGGGGTGGGAGGTGGGAGGGGATTCATGTTTGGGAACGCATGTACACTCGTGGTGAATTCATGTCAATGTTTGGCAAAACCAATACAGTAATGTAAAGTAAACTAAAGTTAAAATAAAAATTAAAAAATAAAAAACAAAAAACACAAATACTCGGGATGTTATCAATTAAAAAACAAAACAAAACAAAACAAAAAACCTGTATGACCCAGCTCTTCACTGCCCACTTGCTGGCAGGTGTGGAAATACTCATCTTGGTGTCCTTGGCTTTTGACCACTACGTCACCATCGTCAAGCCCTTGCACTACATGGCCATCATGAACAGACAGAAGTGTAACGTGTAGACCATCCTGTCCTGGACTGTGGGTTTTTGGCATTCTATTGCTTTACTTCTCATGGTACTCAAGTTACCTTTCTGTGGTCCTAATCGGATAGATCACTACCTATGTGATATGAAGCCTCTTTTGAAAACGGTGTGCAAAGATATTCATGTTGTGAGTATCTTCAGTTCAGTTCAGTCGCTCAGTCGTGTCCGACTCTTTGCGACCCCATGAAT
>SJYQ01004558.1:791147-801321 GCA_006410935.1 Redunca redunca | reverse complement strand
ACACACACACACACACACATATCACATTTTCTTTTAACTATTCATCTGTCAAAGGACATTTAGGTTGCATCCATATATTGACTATTGTGAATAATGCTGCAATGTGTGCAACACATAATGCAACATGTGTGTGCCGATATTTCTTCAAAATACTGATTTAGTTTCCTTCAGAGGCAATCATTCGTCATTCTTCTTCAACCAACAACCTTGTAAAGGGGGTTGTATATTTACTAATAAAGAATTGGCTGCTCTATTACACCTTGAAACAAACTGCTTATACAAAGTTCAAATTTCAAATAATTTTTGTTAACAACAATTGTTTCAGAACTATCCAAGAGGCTTCCCTGGTGGCTCAGATGGTAACAAATCTGCCTGCAAAGCAGGAGAACCATCGAGTGTGAACCAGGATCTATCGCACGTTTAATTTCATGGTAACTGTCTTCTCTTATAAATAAATGAAAGTCTACTATTTCTTGAGAAGCAGTTATCCTGATTTGCATCAACAAATAATATATAGTAAATCATCTTATAAAATGCATAGTTTCTCTCATTCTTTTCTACCTAATAAAATTCTTTGTAAAAGAAAAAGAAAACTTGATCAGTGTTGTCTGCATTCACTAAAGACTACTAAACCAAGTTCAAATAAGAAAGAAAGGGGAGCTATGCAGAGATGTAGGGAGTGTCCTGCCCATAGTGATTATCCTTCCTATCCTTCTATCCTTCACCCGCCTCTGCAATCAGACTGCCCAAAGCAGTGCCCAATTAGGATATGCGATTTCTATTCAAGACAATTCTTTTAATTTAATGTGCTTATTTTGATAATAATCTAAAACTTTATACACAAGAATATTCTGGATAGCTGCCTTATACCTAAGAGCAGCTTTATCATTTCAACAACTTTGCATTTGTCTATACTATCACAGTGAAACTAAACAGGTAGCTTCATTTCTTGAAGCTAATGACAAAAGCACAGATGTGGACTTAATATACAAATATTTTCATGCCAAATGATGGTTAGATGGTTATCACTAAAGTTTCTGAAAACAATGGTTATGAAGTTGTCTCAGTGAAGAAACATGAAGGAGATTTTGAGGTAGCCCTGAGCATATGGTGATATAGACATCCCAAGCTTAAAGGAAACTGCCTTGCAGCAGCTGGTTTCATATTTATGTTTTGAGCAATGATTAAGTTTCAGTAAACAACGTCATCTGTCACAGACAAGCAATGTTTTAAAATAAAAATGTTATGTTCCCTTTTAGTTTTGTTTGCATTTGATTGGTAAGATAACTTTGAAGATTACGCAGGAGGGTAGTTTGGAAATTATGAGAAACTACTCTCCACCCTTAGGTACCAGTTGACAGCTCCATTGGGAAGGAAAACAGAAACACAGTGTTACTGTACTATTACATGTAATTTTCCATGTTGTTTTAAACCAAGAAACAAAAAGTAGTGATCACGTTTCTATCCTTCCCCACTCAACAAACTTATAAAAATAAGTAGTATATTTCTTATAAGCATAAAATGTTTGAACATTTTAAAATATTGAAAATCATGTTGAAGTAAAATAATTTTAAACTACACTGAGGAGAGCTGTGATCATCTTTTTTTCATTTAAGTGGACATGCATGTCTCAACTTTGAGAAACACTGTTCTTATATACCCAGCATCCGTTGTCCTGTAATTGACTAAAAATTATTCTTTTCACTCTTCCCTTGAAAAACCATTCCTCTACTCCATGTGATTCTAGGAGAACTATAAATCATGCTGCTATTTTTCCCTTATCCTAGGTATGGGCACATAACTCACACTGGAACAATCAAAATTCTCTCTCCTAGGAATGTGAATATTGGATGGCGACATATAAAAGTTAGAAGACAGAACTGAGTTATTTCCAAGGAAAATGATTATGGGTCCTCACTGCCAAGATCACTGGAGAAACAGTGGGTTTCTGTTCTTTCCCAAAGCCTATGTTTTTGAACCATTCATTTTCCATTATGAGTAATGCATTATGTGTCCTTTAAATTCCTTTTGTTTGTTGCTTACGTTAATCAAAGTCAGTTTCTATTGGTCATCACCAAGAATCCTACTTGATTTGCTAACCTAAACAAAACAAAGCCAAACTTACGCAAACATCATAAGACCAAAAAGCACCAAAGAGTTGAGAAAAGGAATATAAAAGAAGAAAACAAAGACTGTGCATAATATTTTGTTCATTTCTTTGACTGAGTTTGGATTCACTTGTAATATATTTTAAAACTGGCATGTAGTAAGCTCTATATCACATATGACTAAGTGTTTCTTGAAAGTAAGACCAAAATCTTTGTCATGATCTCTCTAGCCTCTCACAAAATGCTTGGCATACATAATAGGTAGTCAATAAATACGTTCTGAACTGACAGAAGTTCACAGGTATATGAATATGTCAACAAACAAAGAGCTTTTAAAATTCATTGAGTTTATTGTAGAGAGACACAAATGAGTTTTCCAGTTACTAGAGAATGTTCTTTAGAAAGGTAATTATTGCTATCATGAACATCCTTCACTCGACAGTAAGCTCCTTTAAGTCAGAAAACAGTTTCTATTTTTATATTTCCAGAACTCTAAAAGTGACTGGTACATAGCTGTTATCCAATAACTTTTTAATAAATTAATGTATATCAAAATTAGATACAACACTCTAGAATCTTCATGATATAAATTAATGTGACTTGATTTTGTAGACACTATTTTTATCTTATTCTGCTGCTGCTGTTAAGTCACTTAAGTCGTGTCCAACTCTTCGCAATTCCATGGACTGCAGCCTACCAGGCTCCTCCATCTATGGGATTTTTCCAGGCAAGAGTACTGGAGTGGGTTGCCATTGCCTTCTTCGATCTTACTCTAGTTTATACCTAATATTCTGCCCAAACTATCTGTATTACTCTCACAAAATTCTCTCCTTAAAGCTATCATGAGTGTCATGGAGTAGCACCAGTTCTTCCAATTATCTAACAATAGCTAGGTTTGTTGAGGTCTGAGAGCACTGACTTATTAAATTAATTAGTAGCACTTATTTCTGTCAGAAGTACTGCCATTATCAACATCTTTGTTAAGATAGTCTCAGTCCTTTTTGCTGAACCAAAACTTCTGTGACCTAGGTTACTCTTTCACAGAGCTTTAAGAACCAGCTAGCCTTACACTTATCTGTAATCCATCTGTTTCTCACTATCCTGATCCAAATGGGCCACTTTGATGAGATGCTCCACAGAGTGGAGACTTGGTCTTTTATATGTTCCACTTAAAAATGGATATTGGTTTTGACTGTTTGTCTGTATCCTTTATTTTACATGGCATATATATGACATATATGTATATACAGGAAATATATATATGTGACATACATCATGTACGTATGACATATATATAGGTCTCCCCCCAGTTCCGGACACAGCATTCCTGAAACCCTTGTAACTTCCTGGGTGATAGAAACGTCTTTCGTTCTGATGAGATGACTATGGGTTGGCTTTTGGATGACTCCTAGATGAGAGCTGATCATTGGAAAAATCAAGCCATGATTAGAAGCTTAGAATTTTCAGCCCCTCTCTCCATCCTCCAGAAAGGATAATGGGGGTAGAAATGTAGTTAGTAATATATCATGCCTACAGGAGGAAGCCTCAGTAAAAATCTCAATAATACAGGGTTTTGAGAACTTCCAGGTGGGTGAACACGTCCATGAACTGGAAGGGTGATTTGCCCCAACTCCGTAGGAACAGAAGCCCCTACACTGGGTACCCTCCCAAACCCCACTCTATGTATCTCTTCATCTGGTTGTATATCTGTAACCTTTATAATATCCTTTAATAAACTTGTAAACATAAAAAAAAATGGATATTGGTATCACTAATTATTAGAGAAAACAAATCAAAACTACAATGATTTATTGCCTCACACTGGTCAGGATGGCCATCATCAAAAAGTCTACAAAAATAAATGCTGGAGAGGGTGAGGAGAAAAGAGAACCCTCATAAACTTTTGGTTGGAATGTAAATCAGTACAGTCCCTAAGAAGAACAGTATGAAGCTTCCTTAAAAAATTAAAAATAGAGTCACCATATGATCTAGCCATCCCACTCTTGGGCCTATCTCTGGAAAAAACCTGTAATTTGAAAAGACACATGCACCTCAATGTATATTGTAGCACTATTTACATTAGTTAAGACTTGGAAGCAACCCAAGTATCCACTGACAGAGGTATGGATAAAGAAGATGTGGTACACACATACAATTAAATATTACTCAGGCATTAAAAAAAAAAGAAGGAAATAAGGTCATTTAAGCCAGAAAGAGAAAGATAATTATCAGATGAGATTGCTTATATGTGGAATCTAAAAAATTGATACAAATGGACTTATTTACAAAGCAGAAATAGACTCACAGACATAGAAAACAAATTTATGGTTACTGAAGGGTAAAGGGGTGGAGGTGCTTTCACATATTAGGAGCTCAATATATGAATTAATGAATGAATAGATACATGGGTGGATGAAAAAATAACATTGTTCTAATACTGGTGGCTTTTTAATGATTGAACAGCATATATGGTAGATATTATTCTACAGATATAAAAACCTCTGGAATAACACTTGGTATCATTACAATTGTATTCAAGAGGATTTTATATCTGTGGATCACAATAAACTGTGGAAAATTCTGAAAGAGATGGGTATACCAGACCACCTGACCTGCCTCTTGAGAAATCTGTATGCATGTCAGGAAGTAACAGTTAGAACTGGACATGGAACAACAGACTGGTTCCAAATAGGAAAAGGAGTACGTCAAGGCTGTATATTGTCACCCTGCTTATTTAACTTATATGCAGAGTACATGAGAAACGCTGGACTGGAAGAAACACAAGCTGGAATCAAGATCGCTGAGAGAAATATCAATCACCTCAGATATGCAGATGACACCACCCTTATGGCAGAAAGTGAAGAGGAACTAAAAAGCCTCNAGGATGAGATGGCTGGATGGCATCACGGACTCGATGGACGTGAGTCTGAGTGAACTCTGGGAGTTGGTGATGGACAGGGAGGCCTGGCGTGCTGCGATTCATGGGGTCGCAGAGTCGGACATGACTGAGCGACTGAACTGAACTGAATAATATTTACCAAATGTGCCATCTTATCATTAAAACGCTACCAGTAACAGAGCAATCTGTGATTTTATTCTGGGCTTCCTGGTGGCTCATTCATTCATCCTTCCTTCCATCCATCCATCCATTCATCCATTCAAGTGAAGGAAAGAAATGCAGCTGCATCCTTTCCTCCTAAAAGAGGACTATATGCAAGATCTATTTTTTCTTTGGTTCTTCACTTCAGTTCAGTCACTCAGTCATGCCCGACCCTCAGCAACCCTATGGACTGCAGCCTTCCAGGCTCCTACGTCCATGGGATTTGCCATGCAAGAGTACTGGAGTGGGGTACCATCACCTTCTCTGATTATAAGGAAAAGGCTGAAACATTACTTAGGTTTTATTTTCTATTTAAAAGTTATTTCAAAAAATATTAAGTAAATAATAGGAGGGTGGTAAATGGACAGGTCAAAACTTATAACTCTATAAGAATTACCTAAGTTTGAAAAACAGCAATTTTAAAATAATTGAAAGTTGACTATGCTCAAAAGAAGCATCAAGATTAGGTCAACCTAAATTACTATAACCAATTCATAGTTGTTATTGAAGTTTAAAAAAATGAATAATTTGGTTCCATATTAGAGGATAATACATTCAGGCATATCTCATAGTTAAAGTTTTATTCAATGTGACATTATAAGCATTATCTTTTGCAAATAAAATATGTAACTTTTTAAATCATGTATAATTTTTACAGATTTTTCTCCCATTCAACTATGTATTTTACTCTGTAAACAGAAAAATACCAAGACCCTGAAATAAACTTATAAATGCTTCTTAAAAGGCTTTCTAGAAATTTATTTGAGGCAAAAATATTAGGAACCATGTAAAAGAAAGTAAAACTGAGAGTAGATTCCATTCCTGATGCTACACTGTAATAAGAATATGACAAAAGGCAGGTTCCATTTAATAGGTACAAAGGTAAAAGTGGTAGAATTAATTTCTGTAAGTCAGATTAGGTGAAATTCTTATTTTTCCCACCCTCGGCTCCTTAAAATTCTGTGAATTTGTGAGTTTTTGAATTTAGTAGAGGAAAATTAATAACATTAATTTTTAAAAATAAAATTCCTAAAACATGAATTATTTCTAGTGAATTGTTTTTATTTTGGACATAAGCTTCCACTTTGAGACATTCTTTTCAGGGAAAAATGCAAAGTTATAAATACTATGGATATAAAGCAAATATAGACTATATTAAATCATTCCAGATGCAAGTGCTACATCGCCAAAAGCCAAGAGGATTGTAGCGCTGCGCTTCTGTTGTTCAGTCACGTCCGATGCTTTGCGACCCCACAGACTGTAGCCCACCAGGCTCTTCTGCCCATGGGATTCTCCAGGCAACAGTACTTGAGTGGGTAGCCGTTCCCTTCTCCAGAAGACTAGGGACTGACCCTAATCTTCTGCATTTCAGATGGATTCTTTTGGAGCCACCAAGGAAGCCCCAAGAGTATCGTAATTCAGAAGTGAATAACACGTACGTGATTCAACACCTAAAATTTGTATAGTTTAATGTATGTAGTGATACTTCAATAATTTAAACTCACTGAGAAAAACGATAGAAAGATACGTAGTAAAACTGAAAGGAGAATTACAGAATTAGCTAACTACTGGTAATGGTGAACACTGACTGGAATAAATTTCATGCAAGTAAGCCAAAAATGACAATACTTTAAAACTCTCTGTCACAAAAATTGTGACAGACAGTAGCTGAGGGGCAAATTAGTGAGCTGAGCCTCAGGCACTCTGGTTGGCTTGTAAGATTAATCATATATATGTCCAGTGAGACTCAGATGTATACAGCTTCAATACAGCAAAGGGATTGGCAAAGCCACTAAGGCTAATTGTTAGAGAAATACAACATGTATACACAACAGTTGTCAGCAAAACACCATCATCCTGATCTCTTGCTCACTATTCCCAGAGGAGTGGCCAGTGTGAAAAACTAAATGCAAAAGTTCTATTGGCTCCAATTTATTTATTTACCCAAGTAGTTGATTATAATATATTATTTTCTGGTGTACAACACAGTGATTCAATATTTTTTACAGAGAATACTCCATTTAACGTTATATTCTGGCATATAGTTTGTGCCTGTTACTCTCCTACCCCAGCCCCTCCCTCTTCTCTCACCTCACTGGTAACCACTAGTTGTTTTCTTTATATATGTCTGTTTCTGTTTTGTTATATTCATTCATGTGATTTATACTATATATTCCACATATAAGGAATTGCATTCCGTATCTGTTTTCTCTAACTTATTTCACTAAGCATAATACCTCCCGGGTCCATCCATGATTTTGCAAATGGTATCATTTCTTTTTTTTTTTTTTGATGTCAAGTAATATGCGGCGCTAGTGATAAGAACTCACCTGTCAATGCAGGAGATGCGCATTGGATCCCTGGGTCAGGAAGATCCCCTGGCAAAGGGCATAGCAACCCACTTCAGTGTGCTTGCCTAGAGAATCCCATGGACAGAGGAACCTGGTGGGCCACAGTCCATAGTGTTGCAAAGAGTTGGACATGACTGAAGCAACTTCGCACATACACATTTCATTTTACATATATTTATATAAATGTGTGGTGTCTATATACACATATACACACCACATCTTCTTTATCCATTCATCTTTTGGTGGACACTTAGGTTACTTCCATATCTCAGCTATTTTAAATAATGTTGACATGAATATTGGGGTGCTTGTATTTTTTCAAAATAGTATTTTTGTTTTCTTTGGATGTACACACAGGAGTGGAATTTCTGGATCATATAGCAGTTCTATTTTTAGTTTTTTGAGTAAACTCCACACTGTTTTCCACAGTGATTGCACAAATTTACATTTCGAACCAACAGTGTACAGGGTTACTTTTCTTCACGTCCTTCACAACTTCTATTATTTGGAAACTTTTTGATGATAGTTTTTCTAACAGATATGAGGTAATAAATCATCCTAGTTTTGACTTGCATTTCTCTGATATTTAGCAAAGTTCAGCATCTTTTCACACATCTGTTGACCATCTATATGTCTTCTTTGGAAAAATATCTATTCAGGTCTTCTGACTTTTTTATAATTGTCTTTATTTTTTATGTTGAGTTGTATGGGATGTTTATATATTTTAAATATTAACCCTGTATTCTTCATTATCATTTGCAAAGAGTTTTACCCATTAGGTAGGTAGGTAGTCTTTTCATTTTTGACAATGGTTTCTTTTGCTGGGCAAAAGTTTTTAAGCTTAATTAGGTCCCATTAGCTTATTTTTGTGTTTGCTTCTTTTGCCTTAGGAGGAAGAACCAAAAAAAATATGTTGATATGATTATGTCAGGGAATGTTCTACCTACATTCTCTTCTATAAATTTTAAGGTTTCAGGTTTTACATTTAGGTTTTTTTATCAATTTTGAGTTTATTTTGTATCAGGTATGAAACAATGCTCTAAATTCATCCTTTTATATGAGGCTGTCCAGTTTTTCCAGCTCTATTTATTGAAAAAACTGTCTTTTCTCCATTGTATATTCTTATCTCCTTTGCCATAAATCAACTGACAATAGTGTATGGATTTATTTCTAGGCTCTCTATTCTGTTCCATTGAGCTATAAATCTGCTCTCGTGCTAGTACCATGCTGTTGCGATTACTGTAGTTTTGTAGTAGAGTCTGAATTTAGAGAGCATGGTATCTCCAGCTCTCTTCTCTCTCAAAGTTGTTTTGACTATTTGACATCCTTTTGTTTCCATAAAAATTTCAGAATTATTTGTTCTGATTCTATGAAAAATGTCATTGGTATTTTGATAGGGATTGTACTGAATCTGTAGATTGCCTTTTGTAGTACAGTCATTGTAACATCATTCACTTTTTCAATCCATGAACTTGGTATATCATTCCATCTGTTTGAGTCATCTTCAGTTTCTTTCATTAGTATTTTATAATTTTCTGACTACAAATCTTCTACCTTCTTAGCTAATTTATGACTATATATTTCATTTTTTGGATATAATTGTAAATGGGTGTGTTATTTTAATTTCTCATCTGGACAGTTCATTATAAGTGTATAGAAAGCATCATATTTCTGCATATTAATATTTTATCCTACACCTTTACCAAATTCCTTGATGAGCTTCAGTAGTTTTTTGCTGGCATCTTTAGAATTTTCTATTCTATGTTTAGTATTATGTCACCCGCAATTTACTTCTTTCTTCCCAATTTAGATTCCTTTTATTTCTTTTTCTTCTCTTGATGCTGTGGTTAGGACTTCCAAAAATATTTAAATAGAAGTGGTGAGAATGGGTATCCTTATCTTGTTCCTAATCTTGGAGGAAATAATTTCAGCTTTTCATCATTGAGTATGATGTTAGCTGTGTGATGATCATAAATGGATGTTGAATTTTGGCAAAATTGACCTGTGAATCTCCTTGATCCTGGTTGAACTTTTTTGATTACTGATTCAGTTTCATTGGGCTTTCCTGGTGGTGCAAATGGTAGAGTCTGCTTGCAGTGTGGGAGACCCAGGTTCGATCCCTGGGTTGGGAAGATCCCCTGGAGAAGGAAATCGTAACCCACTCCAGTATCCTTGCCTGGAAAATTCCATGGACTGAGAAGCCTGGCAGGCTACAGTCCATGGGGTCACGAAGAGCTGGACACGACTGAGCAACTTAACTTTTTCTTTCTTTCTTTCAATTTCATTACTGGTTATTGGTGTGCTTAGGTTTTCTATTTCTTCCTGATTCAGTCTTGGAAGATTGTATGTTTCTACATATTTATCCTTTTCTTCCAATTTTACTCCAATTTGTTGGTGTACAATGGCTATAGTAATCTCTTAATTTTTAAATTTCTGTTATATCGGTGGTAACATCTCCTCTTTCATTTCTGATTTTCTTTATGTGAACCATTTCTCTTTTTTTCTTAATGAGTTTGGCTAAAGATTTGTAAATTTTCATTATCTTTTCAAAGAACTATCTCTTAGGTTCATTGATTTCTTTTTTTATTTTCTTACAAAATATCACTCTATTATGT
>SJYQ01004558.1:739977-791129 GCA_006410935.1 Redunca redunca | reverse complement strand
ATGTCCCTCCTTTTACTAATTTTGAGCTTGGTTTGATCTTTTTTAGTTTCTTTAGATGTAAAGTTAGATTGCTTATTTGAGATTTTCTTTGTTTTTTGGATTAGGCTGGTATTGCCATGTGGAGAAGGAAATGGCAACCCACTCCAGTATTCATGCCTGGAAAATCCCATGGACCGAGGAGCCTGGTGGGCTACAATCCATGGGGTCGCAAAGAGTCGGACACGACTGAGCAACTGCTTTTGTTACATCCCTGTAACATTTTGGAAAATTGTGTTTATATTTGTCTCAGGTAGTTTTTTATTTTCTTTTTGATGTCTTCATTGACTCATTGGTTATTTAGTAGCATGTTGTTCAGTCTCCATATATTTGTGATCTTTCCAGTCTTGTAATAGATTTCTAGATTCATATTGCTATGGTTAGAAAACATGCTTGATATGATCTCCATCTGATTTGTGGCCTAACACGTTAGCTATTGTGGACAGTGTTCCACGTACACTTGGAAAAAGTTTGTACTTTCCTTTTTTTTTTTTTTTTTTTTGCTGAAACATTCTGTAGATATCTATTAAGTTCAGCTGATCCATTGTTTTATTTTAGACCACTGTTAATTTTTTAATTTTTCTGTCTGGATGATCTCTCTGTTGATCATGATCTATAGATCTATGAGATCTAGAGATCTATGATCTCTCTATTAAAACATTTAAGAGATATTAAAGTCCCCTACTATTATTATATCACTGTCAATTTCTCTGTTTGTGTCTGATCATAATTTCTTTATAGATTTATAGGCTCCTTTATTGAGAGCATATATGTCAATGAGTCTTCTTGTATTGATCCCTTTATCATTATTTAAAGCCCTTCTGTCTTTTTTACAGGGCTTCCCAGGTGGCTCAGATGGTAAAGAATCTGCCTGCAATTCAGGAGACCCGGGTTTGATCCCTGGGTTGGGAAGATTCACTGGAGAAGGGAATGGCAACCCACTCCAGTGTTCTTGCCCGGAAATTCCATGGACAGAGGAGCCTGATGGGCTATAATCCATGGGACCACAAAGGGTTGGACACAACTGAGCAACTAATAGACTTTTTAATAAAGTCTAATTTGTCTGACATGAGTATTGCTATCCCCCTTTCTTGTCGTTTCCATTCACATTACTATCTTTCTCCATCCCTTGACTTTCAGTCTCTGTCCTTCTTTCTGAAGTACATATAGATGAGTTCTGTTTCTCGTTTTTTTTTTTAATCCAGTTAGCCACCCTATGTTTTCTGATTAGAGGATTTAGTCTATTGACATTCAAAGTAATTATTGATAGGTATATACTTACTGCCATTTTAGTACTTATTTTCCCGTTGTCTTTAAAGTTCTTCTCTGTTCTCTTCATCTTATTTTTGTTTCTTCCCTTGTGGTTTGATCAATTTCTTTCATGCTGTGCTTATGGTCCTTTCCCTCTGATTTTTGCCCAACTATTGTAGGTTTGTGATTTGTGGTTAACATGCAGTTCATAAATGTTGACTTATAATTATATCTACTTATTCAAATAGGTTTTCCTTTAAGTTCAAACTCATTCTATACTTGTTCTTAGCCAAAAGGCTGAGAAGTGATCAAACTCATTCTAAAAGTTCAACGTTTTCATTCCTCTCCTCCACATTTTGGGGCTTTCATGTCATATTTTAAATCTTCATGCTTATTCCTTAACTGCTTATTATATTAATTGTTGCTTTTATAATTTTTTGTCTTTTAATCTTCATACTAGTTTAAGAGATTGATCCTCAGTATTTATCATATATTTACCTTTACTAGTGGAATTTTTCATTTCCTCTAGTTTCTTCTTTTTATTGCCTTCTTTTTTCAGCTTCAAGACCCATTACTTCTTTTAGATTTAGCATTGATGAGTTCTTTTAGATTTTACTTGTCTAAGAAGTTCCAGTTTTCCTCCGAAAATTCCAGATATAATCCTGGGGAGAATAACCTATGGTGCAGGTTTTTCCCTTTCGGTAGTTTGAATATATTTATGCCACTCCTTCTAACCTGCAAAATTTCTGTAAAGAAATTAGCTAATAGCCTTATAGGGAATCCCTTGTATATGATTGTTTCTTGCTGACTTTAGAATTGCATTTAACTTTTATCACTTTAATTATATCTCAGAGTAGGTCCATTTGTATTCATCTTGTCTAGAACCCTCTCCTTTTGACCGGATTATCTGTTTCCTTCTTCAGGTTTGGGAAGATTTGGGTCATAATTTTATCAAATATATTTTTAATCTTCTCCTCTTTCTCTTCTTCTGGGACATTTATAATGAAAATGTTGGTGTGCATGATACTATCTCATAGATCGATCCCTTAAACTTTTTATTAATTCTTTTTTCTTTTTACTGTTCTGATTCGGTGACTTCCATTTTCCTATATTCCAGATCACTTAGATGTTCTTCCTAGTCTGCTATTAATTCCTCCTAGTGTGTGTGTGTGTGTGTGTGTGTGTGTGTGTGTGTGCATGTTTTAATNGTGACTTCCATTTTCCTATATTCCAGATCACTTAGATGTTCTTCCTAGTCTTCTATTAATTCCTCCTAGTGTGTGTGTGTGTGTGTGTGTGTGTGTGCATGTTTTAATTCCAATAATTGTATTCTTCTGATTTGACTGCTATTATCTTTTAATTTTCTAGTTTCTTGTCAAATTTTTTCACTATTTTCATCTATTGTTTCCTAATTCAGGTAGCATTCTTATTACTAAGATTTTTGATTATCTGGTAAAATGTCTATTTCTATTTCATTAGTTGTTTTTTCAGGGGTTTTCTCTTGTTCTTTCTACTAAAATAAATTCCTTTGTCTTATCATTTTGCTTAACCTTTCTGTCTACGAAATTGTGTGAAATAGTTATCTCTGGTGGTTTTGAATGGGTTTCCTTATGTGAGAGCATCCCTATATAGTCTGCATATGCCGATTACTTTGATGGGAGAGCTGGAATTCTTGTGAACACAAGTCACATCTTTCCTCTGGGTATGCTGCCAGCTATCACCTTGGTGAGAAGTGGGGCTAGAAATGGAAGGACTGGCGCTGGAGCCAGTTTCGAGCTGGGGCTAAACCCTCTCCTCAGTGGCTATCACCAACTTATCAGGAGCAGGAGTAGGTCCCAAGTGGCATGAGAGAAGCCCAGAGGGTCATGGCCAAGCAGTTATGTGTTTTCCCCTCTCCTAGCACCTGTATCCTCACCCAGAAGGGGAACAGTGCTGGAGCAAGAGGGTCTGGTGTGGATACTTGGTGCATGTCTGGGAACAGGCTGCAGAAATCTGACCTGGGTCAAAGATCTGGACTGCTTTTGATGCATTGCTTCTATAAGAGCTAGTAATGACTAGGCCCAGACAGCAAAGAATCTGCCTGCAATGCAGGAGACCCAGATTCAATTCCTGGGTCAGGAAGAACCCTGGAGAAGGGAATGGCTACTCATTCCAGTATTCTTGCCTGGAGAATTCCATGGACAGAGGAGCCTAGTAGACTATAGTCCATGGGGTTGAAAGAGTCAGACATATGACTGAGCAGCTAACACTTTCACCTCCCTTTTCACTTTTCCACTCCATTCAAATGCAGTTTGGGGTCTGTGTTGCACAGCCAAACCCTTGCCCCAGTATGGAGTTGTTTCATGAAGCATCAGGCTGCAGCATTCACCAGGGCAATCACAGACCCAACCACTGGTGCAATTTTCAGTATACTTCTCTTCCCTGCTTTGGGAACAAGAAAACATGTATGTGCTTCTTATGAACAAGTTCAGGCTTCCCACAGCCCTCTTGTTAGTCTCACCAGCTTCCAAACAACAAAGGGAGCTTATATTCCCTGTGTTGGGCCGCAGAGCTTGGGCACTCAATATGTGGCTCGAACCACTCACTCTCCAGGAAAGATCTCCACCCATGTAATCTCCCTTTTCCTCTGAGTCCTCTCCCAGGAGCAAAGGTTCCAACTTGATGACTTCTCTTCCTTTCTTATTCAAATCCACATGGATCTTTTTTTACAGCCTTTGTTGTATAGGAGTCTTTCTGTCAGTCTCCAGTTACATTTTAGTGAGAATTGTTCCACATAAAGATTTATTTTCCATGTGTTCATGGAGAGAGGTGACTTTCAGATCCTCCTACTCTGCCATCTTAATCTCTTCCAGAACATTCCATCTTCCCAGCTTCTAGAGGCTTTCTGAATTTAGCACCTAGCACTCATCTTTCCACTCTAATACTCTAATATTTGTGTTTTAATTATGATATATCTTAGTGTGAATCTCTCTGGATTCATCTTATTTCAGACTTTCTATTATTCCTGCACCTGGATATCTGTTTCTTTCTCCAGGTTAGGTAAGTTTTCAGCCATTATTTATTCAAATAATTTTTTTGCCCCCTTTTTCTCTCTCTTCTTCTATAATGCAAATGTTGATGTGCATTATGTTGTCCCAGAATTCTTATAATCATCTTCATATTTTTAAATTCTTTTCTTTTTTGCTATTATGATTGGGTGATTTCCATTATTCTGTTTTCTAGATCACATATCTGTTTTTGGTATCACATACTCTAACACTTATTCCCTCTCATGTATTTTACCTTTCCATTATAGTCTTCATCTCTGATTAATTCTTTCTCATATTTTCTCTTTGGTGATATTCTCACTGTATACCTTCATTCGTCTCCTCAACTTGGTGAGCTTCTTTATGGCCATTGCTTTGAACTCTCAATCAGATAAATTATTTAGCTTCATTTCATTGGGGTTTTTTTCTTTTTCTTTGAATGTACACCTATGTTTCTTTATTTTGCTTGACTTTCTGGGTTTGTTTCTATGAAATAAGCAAAACAGGGACCTCAGTTCAGTTCAGTTAAGTCACTCAGTTGTGTCCAACTCTTCACGACCCCATGGATCACAGCATGCCAGGCCTCCCTGTCCATTACCAACTGCCGGAGTCTACCCGAACCCATGTCCATCGAGTCGGTGATGCCATCCAACCATCTCATCCTCTGCCATCCCCTTCTCCTCCTGTGGGGCCCTAAATGGGAAACCTTAAAGAAGAAAAGGGCTAGCTTTGTGGTCAGAAACTAAGATGGCGCCTGGCGGAAGAGATGAGGACGTGGTCTGTGTTGTTTGTCAAAACTTCTGATTGGCTCTCTTGATTTCCGTGCACGTAGACAGCGCGTGATCACCATAGACTCCTGTTATAATGATGGCACATGACGATTTGACCTTTAACGTGATTGGTGTAACTATGGAAAGTCCCTTGCAAACCCCTCCCCGCTTGCCTTTATAAGCAGGGAGTTTGCAACAATAAAGTGGAACTGCACTAGGCGGAACCCCTGTCGCGTCTGATTGTCTCTCTCTCACCAAGGGGCTGAGTTGGCGGACAGCAGGCTCACTTTTCCTCAGGACCCTTCGGCTCTGCTGAGGGAAGTTCCATTGCCTCTCTCTCTTTCTGCAGAGCGCCCCCCACATCCTCCTGCCTTCAATCTTTCCCAGCATCAGAGTCTTCTCAAATGAGTCAGCTCTTCGCATCAGGTGGCCAAAGTATTGGATTTCAGCTTCAAATCAGTCCTTCCAATGAACACCCAGGACTGATCTCCTTTAGAATGGACTGGTTGGATCTCCTTTCAGTCCAAGGGACTCTCAAGAGTCTTCTTCAACACCACAGTTCAAAAGCATCAATTCTTCAGCGCTCAGCTTTCTTCATAGTCTAACTCTCACATCCATACATGACCACTGGAAAAACCATAGCACTGACTAGATGGACCTTTGTTGACAAAATAATGACTCTGCTTTTTAATATTCTGTCTAGGTTGGTCCTTCCAGGGAGTACCATCTTTTAATTTCATGGCTGCAATCACCATCAAAAGTGATTTTGGAGCCCCCCAAAATAAAGTCAGCCACTGTTTCCACTATTTTCCCCATCTATTTGCCATGAAATGATGGGACCAGATGCTATGATCTTAGTTTTCTGAATATTGGGGTTTAAGCCAACTTTTTCACTCTCCTCTTTCACTTTCATCAAGAGTCTCTTTAGTTCTTCTTCACTTTCTGCCATAAGGGTGGTGTCATCTGCCATAAGGGTGGAATATCTGAGGTTATTGATATTTCTCCCAACAATCTTGATTCCAGATTGTGCTTCCTCCAGCCCAGTGTTTCTCATGATGTACTCTGCATATAAGTCAAATAAGCAGGGTGACAATATACAGCCTTGATGTACTCCTTTTCCTATTTGGAACCAGTCTTTTGTTCCATGTCCAGTTATAACTAGTCCATCCTAAAGGAGATCAGTCCTGGGTGTTCATTGGAAGGATGGGTTTGAAGCTGAAATCAAATACTTGGCCACCTGATGCAAAGAGCTGACTCATTTGAGAAGACCCTGATGCTGGGAAAGATTGAGGGTAGGAGGAGAAGGGGACGACAGAGGATGAGATGGTTGGATGGCGCCACCAACTCAATGGACACGGGTTTGGGTAGACTCTGGCAGTTGGTGATGGACTGGGAGGCCTGTCGTGCTGCAGTTCATGGGCTTGTGAAGAGTTGGACATGACTAAGTGACTGAACTGAACTGAATGTGCCTATGAAATATTGATCAACCAGGAAACAGTTCCAACACAAATGTTACTCTTAAAAAGATACAATAACAACATATCTGATGTCAATAATAAAATCTAAGGGTGCTTGTGAGTTTAGACTAAGTTTTAAACTGTTGTTTTAAAAATGTTTAAACTCAGAACCCATTTTCTGCTCTACATTAACTTACCATTTTGTCTTGCTACTTCTAACAATACAGCCATACTGTACATGATGTTATGATTAAAATAAGGACTCGTGATGTATTTTCTTTATTTTTAATAAAAAGAAATAATTATATAGAAATAAAATTATACTTAACTTACACAGCTAAATTGAAGCCACAACTTACCTGAGTCCTTTAAACACTCATTTAAATAATATCTGTTTTTAATAGTAACAGTTATATGCTTACTGAGAGAGTTTAATTAAGAAATACAGTGATGAAATTAGAAAGGTACTAAAGGAAGACATTTGGACATGTAGTTTCTTATCCCATAGACTATTTGCATTCACTTTATGTTTGGAAAATGCACTTAGGAACAATTTAATGAGCAATATAGTAATACCAGATGTACTTGAGAAGCTGATTATGAAGCAGATGGTTTTACAATCACACTTGTGTTTTGAAAGGTGTTATTCTATTATATAAGGTTCGCATTTATGACACATGCTTCTCATTTAGTATTGTGGATAGTGTCATCCTGTCAGAGCATCTCACACATTTCTCTTTCTTTGCATCTGTTCAGTAAGTAAGCTTACTGATTCTCTTAGCAGGAGGAATAAATTATACAATTACATTGTTGAGAGTATGGTACATTACACAGTCTAAATTTTCTCATTAACAGGATGACATCAATATAACTTATACTATAGGCAACGATGGAAAATCAACAAGATGTATAAAAGCCAAGTTAGATTGCATTCCATTTATTAAATACCTGATCCATGTAACTTAACAAGATTTGATGTGAACATTTTATTCGTTAATGGTATCTTTCTGTTATATATGATATACTTTTGCTTAACCAAGCCCAAAGGGAAAATGCAGTCTGGAAGTAATTCTACATCAAAAGGCTATAATAATTATTCTGGGCATATCAAACTAATAATACAAATATTAGCCTCTACTTAGCTATAATAGAAAATAAATGTGACTACAATAACAAGCATGGCTTTTTGAAGAAAGGAATTAAGGATTATGTCTTTTTACATGTAATAAATTTCAGTTTTGTCACTTCTTCAGGATGTAATGAAATGTAAGAAAAGTGGTTCAAGAAAAAGCCTGATTTGTCTATGAACTCATCTTTAAGTGTCCTGATACATTCGCAATGTTCTCTGCCTGATTTGTCAAGATAATCTAGTTCTGGATTTGAGTGATCTGGTAGGATTTATCCTGTTATCTTAACTTGGTAGTGATATTGGTATTACCATGAGGTTAGACCTTCATTCATTCAACTAGCATTTATTTACCACCTACTAAATTCTCTTGCCAAAGACTTTGACTGTGTGGATCACAATAAACTGTGGAAAATTCTTAAAGAGATGGGAATACCACACCACCAGACCTGCCTCTTAAGAAATCTGCATGCAGGTCAGGAAACCACAGTTAGAACTGGACATGGAACAACAGACTGGTTCCAAATTGGGAAAGGAGTATGTCAAGGCTGTATATTGTCACCCTGCTTGTTTAACTCATATGCAGAGTACATCATGAGAAACGCTTGGCTGGATGAAGCACAAGCTGGAATCAAGATTGACAGGAGAAATATCAATAATTTCAGATATGCAGATGACACCATTCTTATGGCAGAAAGTGAAGAACTAAAGAGCCTCTTGATGAAAGTGGAAGAGGAGGGTGAAAAGTTGGCTTAAAACTCAACATTCAGAAAACTAAGATCATGGCATCTGGCCCCATCATTTCATGGCAAATAGATGGGGAAACAATGGAAACAGTGAGAGGCTTTACTTTTGGGGGCTCCAAAATCACTGCAGATGGTGATTGCAGCCATGAAATTAAAAGACGCTTTCTCCTGGGAAGAAAAGTTATGACTCACCCAGACAGCATATTAAAAAGCAGAGACATTACTTTGCTAACAAAGGTCTGTCTAGTCAAAGCTATGGTTTTTCCAGTAGTCATGTATAGATGTGAGAGCTGGACTATAAAGAAAGTTGAGTGCTGAAGAATTGAGCTTTTGAATTGAGCTTCTTATTGGAGAAGACTCTTAAGAGTCCTTTAGACTGCAAGGAGATCCAACCGTCCATCCTAAAGGAAATCAGTCCTGAATATTCATTGGAAGAACTGATGCTGAAGCTGAAAGTCTAATACTTTGGCCACTTGATGGGAAGAACTGACTGATTTGAAAAGACCCTGATGCTGGGAAAGATTGAAGGTGGGAGGAGAAGGGGATGACAGAGGATGAGATGGTTGGATGGCATCACCAACTCAATGGATATGAATTTGAGTAAGCTCTGGGAGTTGGTGATGGACAGGGAAGCCTGGCATGCTGCAGTCCATGGGGTCACAAAGAGTCAAATCTGACTAAGCGACTGAACTGAACTGACTGAAATTCTCTTGTGTTAGCCCTTAAGAACACAAATATAAGTGCATACCCTCAAGGAGATCACGGTTCTGTTTTAAAGCAGAAGCAGAATGCAAATATTCATAATTATGTGTATGTGAATTACTATTATCATAAATAAATATTAAATTACAGTTAGTGATATTTATTCTGAGGTATAAAAGGAGTTTTACTCATGCCTGCAATTTATTTTGAAATGCACTAAAATAAGATGAATTAATGATGCAGAAAGGGATGGGTGGATAGACAGATAACTATATTGTAAAGCAAATACAATCAAATATTAATGATAGAATCTAAATGTGGATATAGAGATATGTAGTGTAAAAATTCTTTTCATTTTTTTGTATGTTTGGAAACTTTTTATAATACAATTCTGGAAAGGAAAAGAAAGCAGTATGCTTAAACATGAAAGCATGGAGGAAGTGCAGTTATTGGTTACAGGTGGTTTAGAGTAAGAACGAGAAAGTTGCCTGTTTTAAGATGAAAAATATGGTTAATAAAGGAAAGTCAAGGAATTGAGAAACCAGGACAAGGAAATGGAAGGTCCATCTACTTGAATCTATATGGATACTGAAATGATAAAATGCTTTTTGCATTTGTTGTACTGGGGTGTGACAGTGAACCAGTACTTAAGTCTTCAACAAATGGGAGAGACTGGTCTGTGTGTAGCTAACAGAAAGAATAATGAGTGACACATTCTGAATGCAGGAGCTTCAGTGTTAAAGGCCTTTTGGAAAGAAGGAAAAGCAATATTCTGAATACAACAGACAGAATAAAAATGGCCATTTATTTCTATTTCAGACTCAGACCCACAAGGGCCATAAGAGAAGAAAAAATGACCAGTACCTGAGAGACATAAATTAAAAAAAATAAAATGTAATAAGGCTAAAACCAAATCTTGGTTAGAGCACGAAGGTAAAGGAAGTGCTTAATTAAGAGGTTGAAGATGTAGGATGTTTTCATAAGGACAAATTACAAGTTCCATAGGGTGATCTATAAGAATCTAGGAAATGAAATTGGGAATACAGGTAAAAAGTAGAATCAGATAAGGTTAAGCATAAGCCATATGGGATAGAGTCCAGGGCTTCCTTTGGGGACTAGAATATACAAAAATCATGTGTGGTGGGAATGGTCTTGGTGGTCTCAAGACCAACTGAGTTGAAAAAGTTCCAAATGAAGGAGAGGAGCTGTAGGTATCTTTCCAAAAACATGCAGAAAGAGTAGATATTTAGTAGGCAGATAGGTTAGGAAGGGATTTATAAGCAGTGGGGACAGCTGAGCAAGATTCAGTCATTTGTAAGTTTGATGTTTCAGGGATTTCAAACAGTTGAACATATGTGGTATATTACAAGTGCAAAGGCAGGCATTCTAAAAGCTAAAGCTGCCGAGAAAGGCAAGGTAATACTTGCTCTGTGGACAGGGTTTCAAACGTATCCTGTAAATAGTGGGGAATTACTGAAAAATTGTGCAGAAGGAAGTGACATTGACATGATAACATATCCTAGTTACAAAGATTACTCTGGATTCAGGATAGAACTTGGGTTGGATGGCATCATTCTAGAAACAGAAAGACCAGTTAAGAAACTGTTTCAAGGACAGGTGACAAACGATTAATGCCTAAGCTAGAAACTGGCAGTAGGAATGTAGAAGCATGGAAAGAAATGAGACATGTTTAGGCAAAAGGACCAACAGTCTGTAGCAACTGAGGCAAAAAGTAAGATAAATCGAAAAAGTCATGACAGTCTCAGGTTTCTGGGATGCTCATGGAGCCAATAACTAATCAGGACAGGAAGTAATGAAAGCTGAGGACATAATGGAAGTCGAGAGGGCTTGGAATAAGGGAAATATTAGATTGCTTTTGTAACATGAGGTTGAATACAAATGTGAACTTGTATAATGATAATTTAGGTTTTAGAATCAGGGAATGAGTGTAGATTACCAAGTAGCTTTTATATATTGAACTAAAATTTGATCATTCCCTGCCTGTCTACTGCTAACCCAAACATTACAGTCAAAGAATGCAAATTACTAGGAAGGAAGCATGGAAATCAAGAGAGGTTTACAAGATTAATACATTGTAAGATGTTCTCATTTGAAAGATAAAATGTAATATTCAAAATAGTTAAAATTGCAAATAGCAAAAAAAAAATAGCAAATAGCGAGAAAAGAGTAGTTCTGATGTATTATCTTAATATTTCTGATTTAGTGATACTTTTAAGAACCATAACTATAATCATGAGCCTGTTACCAATATGTACCTTGATATACTTATGGAGTCAACAAAACTGGAAGCATAGTCTTTGCTTTCTTAGAATAGCTGCAGAGCTGAACTAACAAAACTTAATGTTATTTCAATACCTTTGTTTGCATTACCTTAGGAATTCACATGGCTCCCTTATTTTACGAGCAGTGATGACCTAATATTTTGGCTCTGGCATCAGACGGGTACTCTCCTGAAAACCTCAATGCTAAGCCAATGAAGAATGGACTTAAACTCTAGTAAATATACTAAATATGCCTGACCATAGGAAACTATTGCTTAAATAAAAATTAATAAATATTTCATAAATGCATTTTTATTGTTGGTATCATATTCTAATACATTTAGGATATAGAATTTCTCTGATCAATGGATCCATGTAGAGATCATTTTTTATTAAGAATATACAATCATATAACACTGAAATTGATTCCTACATTTTAAAATACTAATATTATGAAATTTTCTTGTGTTAAATAATAAAACCTAAAATTTAAAGTTCTTTCACTTCTTGAAAATTGAAAAATAAAGTCACATTTATTCCAAAGGGAAATGCATTTCTTTAATTTGCTATGGAAGCTGTCTTGCAAAAATTCCTAATTACAAGGTAAAGTCAATAAAACTATAGCTTTGGGCTTCTTTTTTTGGCACAACAATATTACTATAGATGAATAAGGCATAATTCTGCCAAGTTCATGAGTCCATTTTTCCCATTTCTGTTTAGATACAGCATTCTATGCTGGATGGACATAAAATCATTTAATACTAGAAAACTGTCAAAATTCTAATCAAAGCTGACATTTTTTTAAACCACTTCTGTCAGTATTTGGATTTGACATACTATTAGCAGTAGACACATTAAGCATTCTCACATAAAATACATTTATTTTCAAAACTTTCCATGACTTTTAATCCTCTAGCTTTGTTCTGGCTGTTCAAACTTGATCTGTCTCCACTGGAAGAACATCATTTATACTATTGCTCTTTTTGCCTGTATTGAATTTGCAACTGGAGTCAGGGGAATTTATTTAATCATTAGTATTTCTTGTGTGTTAAGGACATATGCTAAATAGACACAATCCTCTTTTGGCTACAAAAGATATAACAACACAGAGGCAGCTTTAAGAATTCTAGTGGCTTCTTTCATTTTTAGCAATGCATTAGTGCTGTTGAAACTTAACGTTGAAACTAAAGAAGGATTTGTAACATGGCAAGCTGATGATGTTGTCAAGCAATTATTATCCTTTCATCTAGGATTTCTGACAAGAGGTTATTATTCATGATTGTTTAAGTACTATTAGAATTAAGTCTTTTTATCATCCAAATAGTAAAAATTGGAGCAAGTCCATTTAAAACGGAGCTCTATTCTGATAAAGATATACACAGCATTTCAATCAGCATATAATCAAACATAATCAACCATCTCCCCCAAATCAGAAATAAATTAGGCCACCGCAGAATAAATTGAGGGCTGAGCACTTCAGCATTTTGAGGATTTTTTTCCTCCCACACCTTTGTAAGTCTTGTGCAACTGACTCAGTGGAAGTAACCCCTGGATTTTCCAAATTTTTTTTTAATTTTTATTTTTACTTTATTTTGCTTTACAATACTGTATTGGTTTTGTCATACATTGACATGAATCAGCCACGGATGTACATGAGTTCCCAATCCTGAACCCCCCTCCCACCCCATATCATCTCTCTGGATCATCCCCGGGCACCAGCCCCAAGCATCCTGTATCCTGTATTGAACATAGACTGGCGATTCGTTTCTCACCTGATAGTATACATGTTTCAGTGCCATTCATCCAAATCATCCCACCCTCTCCCTCTCCCACAGAGTCTAAAAGTCCATTCTATACATCTGTGTCTCTTTTATTGTCTCGCATAGAGGATTATCATTACCATCTTTCTAAATTCCATATATATGTGTTAGTATACTGTATTGGTGTTTTTCTTTCTGGCTTACTTCACTCTGTATAATAGGCTCCAGTTTCATCCATCTCATTAGAACTGATTCAAATGTATTCTTTTTAATGGCTGAGTAATACTCCATTGTGTATATGTACCACAGCTTTCTTATCCATTCATCTGCTGATGGACATCTAGGTTGTTTCCATGTCCTGACTATTATAAAAATCAAATATCTTGGATTCTTTGACTTTGCCTTTGATCTTGCCCTTCTCTTGATCCTAGGGCCTATGTGGCCTCTAATATTTTTTTCTTTACAGTCCATATTCTGCCCAGTCATCACTTCTAAAACTTCATAACAGAGCTTAGTTTCCTCTCGTGTACCTTTTCTGTGGTCTAAAACACAATATTTTCTCCCTCTCTAGGTCTTTCTACACTGGTCCACTCTGGGAAATCAACAGCTTGATCAAAGAGCCACGTAACTACAGACTCCCCCAACAACCTGACTGGTTTGTGAATCCCCAGCTTAAGATAATCCATATCCCTCTGCCTACCTATCCTATTTTTCCCCCTAGGATTCTTATTCCTGTCACTTTGTTTTTCTCCTAGGAAAAAAGAAAACTATTAAGGAGCAGTAACATTTCAATTTGCCTAAAGTGAGTCTATGAAAAGAGAGGAAGAAAGTAATTGAGTAGCCTTTACATAACTTCTGATAGCAATAGCAAATAATGGGATCTACCTCAACTTATATCCTGACCATCTGGTCACCAATCGGTCTTATGATTAAGACCCCAGTGAAGGCTTCCCTGGTGGTGCAGTGGTTAAGAATCCTCCTTGCAATGCAGGGGACTCGAGATCCAGGAAGATCCCACATGCCACCAGGCAACAAAGCCCATGCCCCACAACAACCAAGCCCACACTCTGAAACTACTGATGCCCGCCCACCCTAGAGCCTGTGCTCCACAACAAAAGAAGCCACAACAATGAAAAGCCCAGACACTACAACAAAGAGTAGCCCCGCTCGTCAACTAGAGAAAGCCTGTGTGTAGCAAGGAAAACCCAGTTCAGTCATAATCAAATAAATAAATAATATTTTAAAGAAAATGACCCCAATGAGGTAAATCTTTTTGCCCAAAATTGGTACTTATTTTCTAAAACAAGCACTTTAAAAACTAAACAAACCAAACTCCAGAAAAATCTTTAGTCAATTTTTTGAGCATGCTGGGAAATCAATTCATTTTTAAAATTGAAAAAGTCTAGCAAGTTTTTACCTCGTCTTTCCTACATGACTGTGCCCTAAGATGATCAAATAATTCAAAAGGAAGTTTCTTTTTATAGAAGTAAGAAAACTCCTAAATAAACTAACCATGAAATTAAAATACCACCATTTTGGAGCCATTAGGAAATTAACTGAACTAATCAATGATGATAATAGCTACATTATGTCACAGGAGTCAAATATCCTTGCCTTCTTATGGAGGTACACATTATTACAAATGAAGTATATTTATTTTAAGAAAAGTAAAAATTCTATTTATCTTCCAGATCTAAGTACCAAATTATAAGAATTATAAGAGTTAGAGGACAGATTAAATGATACTATGATATTTAGATGTGATTTTACTACTATAGAAAACACAATAAAATAATTTTAAAACTCAAAATATTCACAACATAAAATATGTCTTGATCTTGTTGTTCAGAAGAGGTATAATTAATACTAACTCTGAGAGCATAAAAGAACATCTTAAATTAGGTGTATATTCATTTGTTTACTTTCTTTCAGTGATTACAGTCCTGTGCTCCTGTTGTTCAATGTACCAAAGTTATATATGAATTATATATATAATTTAATATATTTCACACAGTTTTCTAGTTTTTCACACCTGAAAGTAAATCAGATCCTGTTACTCTCTCAAGGCTGGAAGATGAACATTCCTCTCCCCTTTTTTTAACTTAATCTTTAATATTGTGAAAAAATACTTTGATGAATTGAAACTTTCAATGCCCTTCAGTTGTAGAACACAAAATATAAACATTCTTTTAAGGACAAATAAATAGTGAACAACAGGAAAAATGATAATGTTCACTATAAAAATTTTGAGACTCTTCATTGACATGATGGCTTCAGGGAGCAAGAGCAAGCTAAGGTTGGTTCTCTGTTATCTTTGTATTAGTATTAAGTTTGTATAGTTGGATGGCATCCCTGACTCAATGGACTTGAGTTTGAACAAATTCTGGGAAATAGTGGAGGGCAGAGGAACCTGGAGTACCACAGTCCACAGGGTCACAAAGAGCTGGACATGATTTAGTGACTGAACAACAGATATTTCTAAGCAACAAGACATATTTTATGTTATGAACTTTTAAAACATCAAACTTACTGTATTTCTTCCTGTATATTAGCACTATAATCTTAGATTTTAACTCATGGCTTATCCCTAAAAAATGTGGCATCCATTTAGAATATAACCAATGTTCTGCTTCCATCTTATTTTCTTCCATTTCTTTTCCATTTGCCTTATTGACTTTATAAATTTACCCTACAACAAATTGTATATTTGTAAACTTCAAAACAGTTCCACTTGGTGTGCGATTTCAAACTGTTATCATTTGTCTTACCTTGAGCAAAGGCAAGGTTTACTTCCATGTTACATTTCAAACCTCAAGGTCCGGGTCTCTCATATACATTTGCAGAGGCTTTCAACCGTCTTGAGCCATCAGAGAGAGGGTTGCCTTTAAACGATGTATTGGACAGAGAGGTGAGACTGGCACAATCAAGTTTTAATTGAAACCTAATATTCCATAAGCTAAAGCTGGCTTTTGGTAATCAAGAAATAGTTTTGTGTAACTCTGGCAGAGGCTCTTAGTTTCTCCAGCACATTCTCTTTTACCCCATTGTTCTTTCAACTCTTTCTCTCCTCTGCCCATGCACTGTATTCAGCTTATGTGAGTAAGAAAACTAACATTAGATGTGTATATCCTAAGATTTCTAAACTCTGCTTTGGCCCGTGGCTGTTATTTTTTTTATAAAAATTCTTTTCATTTGTTTATTATTTTAATACTTTCTCTAGCCTTTATGCTCTACTCTGAGTAGTTCTTGTCCTTTTGACTAGGAAGAGAAGAAGTTTTCAGGGTTCAGATGAAAGTATTACAGCAGATTGAAAAAGGAGTTAGATACTCATATTAATACTATGTAATTTTGCTGTCTTATAATATCCCACCACACTGCATTGAGTTCTTTTGGATAGATATTGATAAGTAATGTATGGGAAGAAAAGTGACAAATGGGTGGCTAAATCAAATGAAATTTCTTAAAATGTGGTTACCATTATTATTATATCAGAGAAAATTAAGTTCACCCTCATCTTACAGAAAAAAATCCAAATTTAAGTGGCTCAAACACACAAATTTTGTCTTATAATTCTTTTCACTCAAGGAACAGCCCTATCTTGGGCTATGTCAGTTCAATGAAGTAATCAAAGACCCAAACTCCTCCAAATTTTGACTTCATCATTATTTTATGTAGCCTTCATTTATATGCTTTTAAATATTGCTGGAGTTCCTGCCATTATATCAACATTCCAGTAAAGGAGACAGAGAAATAGGCACATTCACTTCAACATAAGCCATACAAACCACCTTTCATTTATGACCCTTTGGTCACAAATTGATAAGGTGGCTAACCTATCTGTAAAGGAAGCTTAACAGAATCTATACTCGGGTGACTGAATATATTTTTAGTTTTCTAAGCTTACAACATCAGTAATTATTTTACAATATCAGATGAGGAAAAGAAGTAACAGAACAAACTCTCAGTCTCCGTCAGTTATTATGGAATTATCAATATAGGATACTGTACACTGAAAGACATAGACAAACTGGAACGTTCAGCAATCAAAACTTTAAAGGATTAAAAAGGTGAGACCAACCAGAGACAAGGTATAGAGAAAGGCAATATTAAGTAAAAAGAGGTTGATGGCTTAAGAACTAACTCAATATACGCTGAACACCTCAAGGATCTACCGTGATGTTTCATGGGACCAGATTTGGTCTTTTAAACAGGAGAAGCAGAAATATAAAGTTGGGCACACTACATTATCATTGATCAATGTATCTTTTAGATTAAGGAGAACATAATGATGGTAAGTAAAAAACTGCCACTGCTTCTTGCAAAAAGTCTGAGATGGACTTCTAAGGCGTTTGAAGTGGGGGAGAATTTGCTGTATCTTTTATCTTATGGAATTAAGATAATCTATGTGGAGCATTACTAGAGCACTAGTCTAGTTTTACAGGTGAGGATTCTGGGGTTCAGGAAAATGAATGCAGAGAGTTCTCAGGCACAGAGCCACTAAGTTTTAGTATTAGTACTAGACATATAGAATCATTTTGATTCCTATTTCATAGACCTTAAATCTACTTAAATATTCTCTTGGCAGGATGTAATAAGTCATCAAATTTTAGCTTTTCAACCTTGAAAAAGTCTCAGCACAACAATTTAGAATTCTTATTTTCAGATCTATTAACATTGATTCAGAACGGTGGTCTAACTATTGTCATTTTGTATTAGCTACGTTATATACTTTTACAAGGATTCATTTAATTCATTGCTCAATCTTTTTATTCATCTTCAATTATTTATCATAGTTGGATATTAAGAAAGTCTGACCTTGAATATTTTCAATTCAAAATATTTTGAATTTAACCTGGTACTCAGTTCAATTCTGTGCCTGTTATATAACTAAGTAGTCTATGTTCAGTTCAGTTCAGTCGCTCAGTTGTGTCCGACTCTTTGCGACCCCATAAACTGCAGCCCGCCAGGCCTCCTTGTCTATCACCAACTCCCGGAGTTCACCCAAACTCGTGTCCATCAAGTCGGTGATGCCATCCAGCCATCTCATCCTCTGTTGTCCCCTTCTCCTCCTGCCCCCAATCCCTCCCAGCATCAGAGTCTCTGTTAGCAGCCTGAATATTCTGCTTGATGGTGGAGAATGAAATAGTGAAAAAAACGAAATATGGTACCTGCTGACTCTGAACTAAAGTTTAGTATGGAGACTGATATTAAACAAGCACACTAATTGCCATATAATTTTAAAACTTATTTCGATGAATAACATGGCCCAAATAAAACACATCATAAATAATTTCAACAAATAGTTATTGAATGAATTTTAGGGCACAAACCATATTTGGTGACAGGACTGTGTGTGAAGTGAGACTGTAAAGTTAAGATATATCAAATTGTCAAGGACTTTAAATAAATAGCAGGATAGGTACTTATACAATGTATAACAAAATGTGTAGATAAAGTGAGCCATTAAGGTTGTAAAATGGAGGAAGGACATGATTTTACTTATGTTTTGAGAAGAAATCTTTGACAACAGTGAAAGGATAACATAATTGGTTATAAAACAGAATCAGAAAGATCTGTTTATTGGCAACTGCAACTCTTTAGGTAAGAAATAATGAGGGCCTGAATCTAGATATTGAAATAAGAGGTACAGGAATGAATTTGAAAAATATTTCATAGGTACTTATGATTGAAATTGGTGATTAATAATTCTCTAAAATGTCAGGAGATTAGCAACCCACTCCGATATTCTTGCCTGCAGAATTCCATGGACAGAGGAGCCCGGTGGGCTACACAGTCCATGGGGGTCACAGAGAGTCAGACATGACTGAGTGACTAACACTTTCACTTTCACTTCCAAAGTGTCAGGAATATGAGAGATGAACATTAACCATATGTTTCTTGTTTGGATGACTAAGGTTATGCTAGTAAATAATACAAAACAAAGAACAAATATTGTAAAGGATTTTAGGAAAGACAAAATAGCTCCTGATATTGGAGACCTGTTCTGAAACACACAGGTCGGCCTCAGTGTTAATACAAGTCCTTCTGATGCTAACAGTTAAGCCATGGTATTCTGCTCTTGGACATAAACAGCCTCACCAAAGATGAAACATCAAACACAAATAACTCTGTAACCATGACTAAATAAGACAAAAAGACGATTATTGGGAAATCCACAAAATACCAAATATTTCCCTCCCTCAGCTAAAATAAGTGACTGTTACTCTTTTACCAATTATAGCTTTATTCTCACTCTATCCAGCCCTCTGACACAAAAAATTTATTGTGATACTCAGTCATAGATTTGCTCTTTGTTTCTGCCAGCACCCAGTCTAGAGCTAGCCTCTACTTCCTTAGGTCCTCTTCAAAATTACTCAAACTATATTAAAATCTTACAAGTTCTAACATACTTTTTGTGAGACACCCTCTTTCACTACGTTTTGCACTTTCCCTCGCTGTAACCACTAATAAGTTTAACTCATTTAACTGTAAGTGTATGTTGGTAGTCTTTGGCTTCATATCATTGCTAATATCAGACTATATAAACTTGTAGGTATGTAAGAGACAGTTGAAAATTCAGTCTTGGATTTCAGATAAAAGGGAGGACTGGATACATATATTGGAAAGTTATCAACTTTTATGCTAATATTTCTGAAACTCGTATATACAGTTCTAATAGACACTCCAATGAGATTGGAAAAGATTAGTTTAAACATGGTTGAGAGGTTCATTACTTCAGAATTATAGGATTTAGTTTACATTATGAATGTTACTTTACATTATAAATCATATAGAAAAGTCTAAATGTATTTGAATATATACCATTTTTCTAGCTAGACCTAATGCTGTGAAATATTGTGTAGAACATTACCTGAGAAAAGTTTCAAAAGAATGGTGAAACATTGGGGGCAGATGATATTCCTCAAAGAGTAAACATACACCAAAAAAGGAAAAAAAAGAATATAATCTGTTTCAAAACATAACCATTATTAAAATTTAATTCATGTAAATTTATTATGAAATAAACTATATTATCAACAAAGGTAATGGATACTCAAAACTCAACCTTTTCTATTTTTTTAATTACATCATTCTATTATTTATGTTTTTTATCTTCTGTTTGACCTGTATGGTGGACAGTGAAGATTTTAAAAGAGAATTAAAATGTTTCAGTTTATAAGGTAATACATATTTTGTATGGAAACACACCTACTCCTTCTAAAAAGATGCATATTAAATACGATGGAGTACTTACCTACCGGGGTGGAGGGTGGAAATAGGTGTGGAAGCTGAAACTCCAATACTTTGGCCACCTGATGCGAAGAGCTGACTCATTTGAAAAGACCCTGATGCTGGGAAAGATTGAAGGCAGGAGGAGAAGGGGACGACAGAGGATGAGATGGTTGGATGGCATCACTGACTCGATGGACATGGGTTTGGGTAGACTCTGGGAGTTGGTGACGGACAGAGAGGCCTGGTGTGCTGAGATTCATGGGGTTGCAAAGAGTCGGACACAACTGAGCGACTGAACTGTAATGAAATACATAACTCAAATAAGAAAGAAATTTTGTCCTAACCAATGATGAAAATGTATACAAACTGAGGAATATGACTAACCCAAATCTGAGATTACCCCAATTTCTGAGGGGAAAATTGCATTAGAGTTAAGTAGTGCAGAAAGAGGAGAATGAAAAAGCTGGCTTGAAACTCAACATTAAAAAAACTAAAACCATGCCATGCAGTCCCATCACTTTGTGGCAAATACTACAGATCAGGAAAAAGTGGAAGCAGTGACAAATTTTTATTTTCTTAGGCTCCAAAATCACTCTGGACAGTGACTGCAGCCATGAAATTAAAAGATGCTTGTTCCTTGGAAAGAAAGCTATGACAAACCTAGACAGCGTATTCAAAAGTAGAAACATACACATTACATATAAAATAGATAGCCAATGGGAATTTGCTGTATGATGCGAGGAGCTCAAACTTGGTGCTCTGTGACAACCTAGAGGGGTGGAATAGGGTGAGAGGTAGAAGGGAGGTTCAAAAGGAAGGGAAAATATGTATACCTATGGCTGATTCATGGAGAAGGCAATGGCACTCCACTCCAGTACTCTTGCCTGAAAAATCCCATGGATGGAGGAGCCTGGTAGGCTGCAGTCCGTGGGGTCGCTAGGAGTCCGACACGACTGAGCGACTTCATTTTCTCTTTTCACTTTCATGCATTGGAGAAGGAAATGGCAACCCACTCCAGTGTTCTTGCCTGGAGAATCCCAGGGATGGGGGAGCCTGGTGGACTGCCGTCTCTGGGGTCGCACAGAGTCGGACACGACTGAAGTGACTTAGTTTAGCAGCATGGCTGATTCATGTTGATGTATGGCAAAAACCAACATCTTGTAAAGCAATTATCCTCCAATTAAAAATAAATAAAATGTTTTAAAAAGAAACAAAAAAAAAGCAGAGAGTCATTTTGCCAACAAAGGTTAGCATACTTAAAGTTATAGTTTTTCCAGTAGTCATGCACAGATGTGAGAGTTGGACCATAAAGAGGGCTGAATGCTGAAGAATTGATGTTTTTTAATTGCGGGGCTGGAGAAGCCTCTTGGGAATCTCTTGGAGAGAAAGGAGATCAAACCAGTCAATCCCAAAGGATTGGAATATTCATTGGAAGGACTGATGCTGAGCTGAAGCTCCCATACTTCGTCCACCTTATGCAAACAGCCAACTCACTGGAAAAGACCTTGACCCTGGGAAAGATTCAGGGCAGGAGGAAAAGGATGTGACAGAGGATAAGATGGTTGGATGGCAACACTGACTCAACGGACATGAGTCTGAGCAAACTCCAGGAGATAGTGAAGGACAGGAAAGCCTGGTGTGCTGCAGGCCATGAGATTGCAAAGAGTTGGACACAACTTAGTGACTGAACAACAAAATACATGATTTGACAAACTCCCAAAAAGCATGTTCTGCCTCTTACTGGTTATGGAAACATTTTCCCTGCAAAAAGTTGTTGAGATGCTTGAAGAAGTGGTAGTCAGTTGGCAAGAGGACAGTCCTGAGAATCTGGTGAATAAGGCAAAACTTTGAAACCCAATTCATTAAACTTTTGAAGATCTGATTGTGCAACATGCAGTTGGGTATTGACATGAAGAACTGTGCCCTTTCTGTTTACCAATGTGTTGAAATTTTCAGTGCATGTCATCCATCTGCTGAGCATAATTCTCAAATATAATGGTTTTGCCAGCATTCAGAAAGCTGTAGTGGATCAGACCAGCAGCAGACGACCAAACGGTTACCATGACCTTCTTTGGCGGCAGGTTTGGCTTTGGGAAATGCTTTGGAACTTCTCATTCCAACCACTGAGTTGAGCTGGTCGTCACTGGTTGTTGTATACAATCCACTTTTCATCTCAGGTCACAATCCCATTGAGAAATGGTTCATTGTTGTTGTGTAGAATAAAAGATGACACTTCAGAACAACAATTTTTTTGATTTGTGGTCAGGTCATGAGGCACCCACTTACCAAGCTTTTTTACCTTTCCAATTTACTTCAAATGCCAAATGACCTTAAAGGTCAACATGAGTTCTTCAGCAACATCTCGTTTAAGAGAATCAGCTTTGATAATGGCTCTCAATTATTGTCATCTCCCGAGGGCCAGCCTCTATGCTCCTCATCTTCAAAGCTCTTGTTTTCTTTGCGGAACTTCACCATCACTGCACTGTACATTCATTAGTATTTCCCAGGCCAAATGCTTTGTTGATGTACGAGTTGTCTCTGCTGTTTTATGATCCACTTTGAACTTAAGTAAGAAAATTGTTCAAATTTACTTTTTGTCTAACATCATTTCTATATCCTAAAACAAACAGCAAGTAATAAGTCATTAGTAAAAAAAACATAAAGAAATGCACATTAAAGTGATGTATAACATAAGCACATTTATTTAGAATGTATTTCAACATAAAATGGCAAATTTCAAAAAACAAAAATCACAATTATTTTTGCACCAACCATTGATGCTTTTGAACTGTGGTGTTGGAGAAGACTCTTGAGAGTCCCTTGGACTGCAAGAAGATCCAACCAGTCCATTCTGAAGGAGATCAGCCCTGGGATTTCTTTGGAAGGAATGATGCTAAAGCTGAAATTCCAGTACTTTGGCCACCTCATGCGGAGAGTTGACTCATTGGAAAAGACTCTGATGCTGGGAGGGATTGGGGGCAGGAGGAGAAGGGGATGACCGAGGATGAGATGGCTGGATGGCATCACTAACTCAATGGACGTTGAGTCTGAGTGAACTCTGGGAGTTGATGAGGGACAGGGAGGCCTGGCGTGCTGCAATTCATGGGGTTGCAACGAGTCAGACACGACTGAGCAACTGAACTGAACTGAACTGAACTGAACATATTTTAAAATTTTTAAAAGTTTTAATTTCTATGTCTGCCCAATAATGTTTTTGGAAACTTTAATACTTTTTAAACTTAGCTTAAATTATTATAGATTTTGTTGCATAATCTTTGAGCCTATCTTGGGCTAATTGGTAATAATTAAAATAAATAAATTATATATATGTTGATTTATAGTTTATAAAATACCTTAGCTCATTCATTAATAGCTGAAAAATCAATAAACAATTAGGTGAATGGGAAAGAATAGCAGTCATAAATTATTAATGTAACTTATACATTCATATACAGTTGTTGTAAAACTGCCACCATTGATTTTATGTCAAGATACTTGGATTGCCCTCTTATTACCTCTTTGACCTCAGGCATATTTCTTATTCATAAGACATGCACCCTTCATATGTACCAAGCCTATCTTCCAAAGTCACTGTCAAGATCAATTTGGATAATGGAAAATAATAGCAGATTAATTATTGAGAGGTAAATATTCAACTCTAGATGGTGTTTTCATTTAAACATCACAACAATCTTATGAGGGTGATTATCATTCCCATTTTTATAAATAAAGAAATCTTGTCACAGAGAGCTGATATAATTTGCCCAAGGGCATATAGCTACCAAGAGACAGAATTAGAATTTGATATCAGTCTGATTCCACAGCCAAAGCTCTTAGACAAAGTGCTAAACTGCTAAATGTCAACTCCATCCCTTCAGATTTTGTAAAACTTGACTACATAACATTAACTAGCTATTTCAAAATTTTCTAAGACCTAAAATTCTTACAACAGACACTTTTCTTTAAATTTCCCAGAGACATAAAGTAACAAATCTAACCAAAACACCCCATAAACATTGACATGCAATTTAGGCAAAAAAAAAAATCTGTTAGACTGGAGGTTTGACTTAGTAAATATTTTAGTCTAGTGACTTGCCAACTACTTGTCTCTTCAGTATGTTATGTATATAAAACATTGAATCAAATACATTCATTAATGGCTCAATTTGAGGATTTGTTATTGCTTGGTAATTCACTTCAAGTTAAAAATTGATACCAGAGGGGTTAATCTTAGGCATTAAAAATATAAAATCTGAGTGATCCATCTCTTTTCCTTTCAAGTCAAAAATGCTATCATCATAAGCCATTCATTCAGATGGCTTCCTTTAAGATGTCAAATTTCTATTGTAATGTGAAATTTGGAGAACAACACTGCCATCCAGGGGATAGAGGATTGAAAGTGCAGAGCCAGAATAACTGAGAAACTTAATGCAGTGGTTCTTACCTGGGATTGAAATACTCGGTTGTGTTGGAATCTGTTGTGAGGTGAATTAATAATAATAGTTCAAGTACTAAAGATTGTAAACAACATGCTTTCAAAAAATGACAGGTTTGTCAATAGTAAGTTCTCCTTATCCACTTATTCAAGTGAGAGAAAGGTGTAGCATTTCCCTTTATTTTTTTATACCCCATAGATGTCTTTTCTAAAAAAAAAAAAAAAAAAAAAAAGAGGCATAATTGACATACAAAAGCTGTAAATAATTAATATATACAATTTGATGATTTTGGAGAGACATATATGGTAAAACCATCAACACAGTCTATGCCATTAGCATATCCATCACCTCCAATAGTTTCCTCCTGCCCTTTTTATTATTTTTCTGATGATAAAAACACTAAAATGTTTTCAAGCTTCATCCTCTTGGCAAATTTTAAATGTATAATAATGTATTGTTAACTTTAAGCAAGAACTATGCTACATAGTAAATACATAGTACCTATTTATCTTGTATAACTAAATCTTTGTGCCTTTTGACTAATACTTTCCCACTTTTCCCTCCCTCCAGCCTCTGGCAATCATGATTCTACTCTGCTTCTATGAGTCTGACAGTTTTAGATTCCTGATATAAGTAGTATTATGTAGTGTTAACTTCCAGATTTTCAAGCTGTGTTTAGAAAAGGCAGAGGAACCATAGATTAAATTGCCAACATCCGTTGGATCATAGAAAAAGCAAGAGAGTTCCAGAAAAACATCTACTTCTACTTTATGTATTATGCCAAAGCCTTTGACAATGTGGATCACAACAAATGGTGAAAAATTCTTCAAGAGATGGGAATATCAAATCACCTTGCCTGCCTTCTGAGAAATCTGTATGCAGATCAAGAAGCAACAACTAGAACTAGACATGAAACAATAGACTGGTTCCAAATTGGGAAAAGAGTACATCAAGGCTGTATGTTGTCACCCTGCTTATTTAACTTATATGCAGAGTACATCATGAGAAACTCTGGGCTGGATGAAGCACAAGATGGAATCAAGATTGCTGGGAGAAATATCAATAACCTCAGATACACAAATGACATCACCCTTCTGGCAGAAAGTGAAGAAGAGCAACTAAAAAGCCTCTTGATGAAAATGAAAGAGGAGAGTGAAAAGCTTGCTTAAAATTCAACATTCAAAAAACCAAGATTATGGCATCTGGTCCCATCAGTTCATGGCAAATAGATGGGGAAACAATGGAAACAGTGTCAGACTTTGTTTTTGGGGTCTCCAAAATCACTGCAGATGGTGATTACAGCCATGAAATTAAAAGACACTTATTCCTTGGAAAAAATGTTATGACCAAGCTAGACAGCATATTAAAAAGCAGAGACATTACTTTGCTGACAGAGGTCCATCTGGTCAAAGCTATGGTTTTTCCAGTCATCATGTATGGATGTGAGAGTTGGACTATAAATAAAGCTGAGTACCAAAGAATTGATGCTTTTGAACTGTGGTGTTGGAGAAGACTCTTGAGAGTCCCTTGGACTGCAAGGAGATCCAAACAGTCCATCCTAAAGGAAATCAGTCCTGAATATTCATTGGAAGGACTAATGTTGAAGGTAAAACTCTAATACTTTGGCCACCTGATGCAAAGACCTGACTCCTTAGAAAAGACCCTGATTCTGCGAAAGATTGAATGAAGGCAGGAGAAGGGGACAACAGAGGATGAGTTGGTTGGATGGCATCACCAACTCAATGGACATGAGTTTGAACAAGCTCCCAGACTTGGTGATGGACAGGGAAGCCTGGTGTGCTGCAGTCCATTGGGTCACAAAGAGTCGGACACGACTGAGTGACTGAACTGAAATGATGTAGTATTTGTCTTTCTGTGTCTGGCTTATTTCAGTTAGTATGATGTCTTCCAGGTTCAACCATGTTATTACAAATGGCAGAATTTCCTTCTTTTTAAAACTTGAGTAATATCTTTGTGCTTGTGTGAATCACATTTTCATTTTCCAGTAATCCACTGATGAACATTTAAGTTGCTTCCTTGTCTTGGCTACTGTGAATAATGCTGCAGTAAACATTGGCTGCATCAATTTACATTCCCACAATGTGCAAGGGTTCCTTTTTCTACACATCAGTACCAATATTTGTTATCTTCTGTTTTTTGTTTATAGAAATCCTACGAGATGCATGGTGATATCTCACTGTGATTTGGATTTGTGTTTCCTGGATGACTATTGATGTTGAACATATTTTCACATACATGCTGGTTATCTGTACGTCTTTTTTGGAGACATGTCTGTACAGGTCCTTTGCCCATTTTTTTTTTAATCGGGCTGTTTTCCTTTTGGTATTGAGTTGTATAACTTTCAAATATTAACCCTTTATCGGATGTATGGTCTGAAATTTTCCCATTTTGTGAGTTACCTATTAATTTTGATGATTTCCTTTGTTTTGTAGCTTTTCAGTTTGCTGTAACACTACTTATCTACACTTCCCTGAACATTTAGGTGTCATATCCAATATCATTACCAAGGCCAGTGTCAAGAAGCTTTTTCCTTATGTTTTGTTGGTTTAAGGAGTTTTGTGGTTTAAGGTCTTTTTTGCAGGTAGACATACAGTTTTCACAACACCATTTATTGTGAAAGTTTTAGAGAGTTTTTCTTTTTTAAATCTTTTCCCCAGTGTACATTCTTGGCATTTTTGTAAAAAAAAAAATCAATCGATTTTATATGTGTGGGCTTATTCCTGGAACATTTATTCTGTTCCGTTTGTGTGTGTGTGTGTGTGTGTGTGTGCACGCACGTGCCTGCTTTTACCATACTGTTTCCATACTGTTAGGATTACTGTAGCTTTGTAGTATATTTTGAAAAGGATGGGTGATGCCTCCAGGTTTATTATTCTTGCTCAAAACTGTTTTGGTTATTTAGGGTCTTTAATAATTCCATATGCATTTTAGGATTGTTTTTTCTATTTAAAAGCACTGAATTTGCTTTGGGTAGTATGGGCATTTTAACAGTATTTATTTTTCCATAGACACAGGATCATCTTTTCATTTATTTGCCCTGCTTTAATTTCTTTCATCAGTGTTTTATAGTTTTTAGTGTACAAGTTTCACACCTCCTTGATTACATTTATTTTAAATATCTTATTTTTCTTCTGCTATTTTAAACGGGATTTTTTTCTTAATTTGCTTTTGGGATAGAACATTGTTAAGTGTACAGAAACACAATTTTTATTTGTTGATTTTTATCCTGAAACTTTATAGAATGTGTATATTATTAGTTCACTTTTTGTGTGTGTGGAATTTTCAAGGTTTCTACACATAAGATCATGTCATCTGCAAACAGAAATCATTCTAAAAAGAAGAAATCAATCTTCTTTTTAAATTTTGATGCCCTTTATTTCCTTTTCTTTCCAAATTGCTCTGGTTAGGAGTTACAGTATTTTGTTGCATAGGAGTAGTGGGAGTGGGCATCCTTGTCTCATTCTTGACATCAGAGGAAAAGTTTTCAACCTTTTTGCTGTTAGCTGTGGGCTTGTTACACATGGATTTTATTATGCTGAGGTACATTTCTGCTATTTCCAATTTGTTGAGAGTTTTTATCATGAAAGGATGTTGAATTTCTCATTTTATTAATATTGTTTTCTTGATGCTATTTCATTTTATGTGTCTGCTCTCTTTTAGCTCACTGAGGTTAATATAAGATCATTATTTTGAATTCTCTGTCAGGAAAATTGCTAGTCACCATTTCCTTTGGGTCAGTTACTTGATCTTTATTTTGCTTCTTTGGTGGTATCATGTTTCCTTGATTTCCATTATCATAGTAGCCTTGCATTGTCCTCTAATAGACTTTTCAATCTGGCTTCACAGGAAAATCATTCACCAGGCAAACTTCCCAGAGATCCTGGGTGGGACTACTGGCAGGGTCCACAGGAAGGATGGCTGGTGAGGGCTGTGCATGGGACACAGATGAGCAGGCCCACTGCTAGGGTCCACATACAGGCAGGCCTGATGCTAAGGTCCACACCTATACCTTTCCAAAAGCCACAATAAAATTAGAACTTATGTGGGGGAAATGCTTTAAAGGGAAAAAATCACTATATGATCAAAGCAAAAGAAACTGAAAAAGCACATGATGAATTTCATCAACCATTTCTACATATAAAAAAAAGGCTAGACAAATACAATAAAACTACCTGAGTTTTTTTAATATTCACTACAACAAACACAAAATGTCACTTTAAATGGTAAAATATTAAAGCTATTACCATTAAAATCAGGAATGATCTAGAATATATTAGAAGCTCTAGCAAATGTAAGAAAAGAAATTTCTGTTAAGTCACCCAGTCTGTGGTANTGCGCTGCATTTTCATTTTGCCCTGGGCCCCTCAAATTATGTCACCAGCCCTGGGGTCCTGTAGCAGGGGTGGGCTCCAGCTGGGCAACTCTTGGTAAGACACTTGGCTCCTCAAAAGTTAGTTTCCAAATCTGTGAAATAATAGTTTCTATCTCTTTAAAGAGATTTGACTATTTTAGAGATAATTCACGTAAAGCGTTTGTCCCAGCACTGGACCCCTTATAAAGCTCAATACCACCAGGTGTTAACAATTAATAATGTTATTTAATTCCGACTCACTCCTTGGTTCTCTGCATGCACGTTATACTTCAAAACAGCCATTTTCACAAGCAGCAGCGACTGTACATCCTGGTTTTGCTTATATGTTCTCTATATAAATTTAAACCTTTCACTCTGCAGAAAACTATGGCCATGCTTGAACTATACAGTGAGGATAGGAAAAAAGGTGACTTGAACTGAACTGAACTGAACACAAGTGCTTGTCAAAAGCGCAGAAATCGTCACAAAAGCTAGCTAAAAATTTCGGGGGAAAACTGGTCGCTCAAGTGATCCTTTTATAAAGGCTTTCATTCCCATTGAGACAAGAAAAACAAGGTCCTTACAAAGCTGGGCCCATTCTGCAAAGGAATATAATAAAATCAGCATCTTGAAAAACTTCTGAAGAAGGCAATAATTTGCAGAACACCCTCTCAGCCACCGGCCTGCCTGGTTTCCATAGGAACGCGCAAATCCGGTACGGCGCACTCTACGCAGGAAGTTGTTCTTCGTCATTTCCGCTCCTCGCCTCAAAGTCAGTATACCTTTTCCTTACGCGTCGGCTTGAGCAGACGGCGGGTGCATTTTGGGCCACTGAGGCCGCCGTTGGGGGCGTGACGACGCATCCGCGTTCCGGCAGCTACAGTTCACGTGCGGCAGCGGCGGATCTTCTGCTAAGAGTTATCATGGCCGAGCCGGGGACTTTGAACCTCAATAATGAGGTGAGCACGGAGGTCTGGAAACGGAGGTCTGGGGCTGACCTTTAGGGGCCTCAGGACGGCTTTTCTGCGTCTTTTGGAAGGGTCTGGGACGAGGCAGGAACTGCGCCTAACGGCTCAGGCGAATTTTCCGGAACTCTGAGGACTGACAGCCGTATCTCCTCACCCCTACTCTTCCACCTCTTGGTTTCTAGGTGGCTGAAATGTCTTTGGCCGTCGGTTGTCTTGAATTTTTTTCCATGGACTTTGGGGAGATCATTTAATTTCTCTATTCAGTAACCGTCTGTAAAACGAAGCTCATGGTAGTACTTTCCTTGAGAGGTTGAGAGCGGTGGGTTTTCCTAGGAAATTGCTCATCTTGAATGAGACCGTATCATTTATAAGGATGAATGCTTCCTCAGTACCTCATTTCTTCTTTCAGCTTTTGTCCCATTTCTCTGCTACCATTTGCAGCAAAATTTTAATACTTGCTGCCCCCAAGTTGTCATCTCACCTCTCTCAAATCCAGTCTTATCAGACATTTGCCCTCATCACCTCCACCCTTACGGGTTGATTTCACTAGCTTACCGTTTTTGTCATTAACCCCTTTCTGGTTTCTGGTTCTGTTCAAGAAATTCAAAAGTCATCGAAGAACTGAAGTAGGCTGGAAAACGGGGGTCAGTTGAGAACTTTACAGCTCCAGCAAAGGAAGTTCTTCGTATATATTCAGTGGTTATGTGTCTGCTCCTTAGACATACTTTCTGTTTTTAAGCAACCTGTATTCAGGTAGGAAAGGGTAATCAGCATCCATCAATGATACAGAATACTCACAGAAAAAAAAGATAGTGCAGAAAAGTTTCCAAAGAAAGCAAAATGAAATGAATAATATTTGGTCTTGATCTTTAAGGATTGCATTTAGTGATTCAATGAAGGGGAAAGAAGGCATTCTAGCCAGAGGGACACATATGTGAAGAAAGAATGTTTTTAGTGTAAAAAGAAAAAATGGTAATATAAAAATGGCAACAGTTGAGAATTATGTTTTTATATAAAGCATATTAAATTCTCTAAAAGTATGGGGGGGGAGAGTGGAACTGGGAAACACCTTGAGTTGTACAGGAGTAAAGAACACTCAACTGATGCGAACTTGTGAGATGAAGTAGGAAATAAAGCTAGTGTATTACTGTCTTCAGTTCAGTCGTTCAGTCTTGTCAGACTCTGCAACCCCATGGACTGAAGCATGCCAGGCTTCCCTGTCCGTCACCAACTCCCGGAGTTGACTCAAATTCATGTCCATTGTGTCGGTGATGCCATCCAACTATCTCGTCCTCTGTCCTCACCTTCTCCCGCTTTCAGTCTTTCCCAGCATCAGGGTCTTTTCAGATGAATCAGTTCTTCACATTAGGTGGCCTAAGCATTTGGAGTTTCAGCATAGCATCAGTCCTTCCAATGAATATTCAGGACTGATTTCCTTTAAGGTGGACTGGTTGGGCCTTGAAGTCCAAGGGGCTCAGAGTCTTCTCCAGCACCACAGTTCAAAAGCATCAATTCTTCGGTGATCAGCTGTCTTTATAGTCCGACTCTCATATCCATGCATGACTACTGGAAAAACCATAGCTTTGACTAGATGAACCTTTGTTGACAATGTAATGTCTCTGCTTTTTAATATGCTGTCTAGCTTGGTCATAACTTTTCTTCCAGGGAGTAAGCGTCTTGATTTCATGGCTGCAGTCACCATCTGCAGTGATTTTGGAGCCCCCCAAAATAAAGTCAGCCACTGTTGCTATTGTTTCCCCATGTATTTGTCATGAAGTGATGAGACCAGATGCCATGATCTTAGTTTTCTGAATGTTGAGCTTTAAGCCAACTTTTTCACTCTGCTCTTTCACTTTCATCAAAAGGCTCTTTAGTTCTTCTTCGCTTTCTGCCATAAGGGTGGTGTCATCTGCATATCCGAGGTTGTTGATATTTCTTCCGGCAATCTTGATTCCAGATTGTGCTTCACCCAGCCCAGCATTTCTCATAATGTGCTCTGCATATAAGTTAAATAAGCAGGGTGACAATATACAGCCTTGATATACCCCTTTCCCTATTTGGAACCAGTTTGTTGTTCCATGTCCGATTCTAACTGTTGCTTCCTGACCTCCAGATTTCTCAGGAGGCAGATCAGGTGGTCCAGTATTCCCCTCTCTTTAAGAATTTTCCACAGTTTGTTGTGATCGACACAGTCAAAGGCTTTGGTATAGTCAATAAAGCAGAAGTAGATGTTTTTCTGGAACTCTCTTGCTTTTTCTATGATCCAGCGGATGTTGGCAATTTGATCTCTGGTTCCTCTGCCTAAATCCAGCTTGAACATCTGGAAGTTCACGGTTCATGTACTGTTGAAGCCCGGCTTGGAGAATTTTAAGCGTTACTTTGCTAGCATGTGGGATGAGTGCAATTGTGCAGTAGTTTGAGCATTGCCTTTCTTTGGGATTGGAATGAAAACTGACCTTTTCCAGTCCTGTGGCCACTGCTGAGTTTTCTAAATTTGTTGGCCTATTGCGTGCAGCACTTCCACAACTTCATCTTTTAGAATTTGAAATAGCTCAACTGGAATTCTGTCACCTCCACTAGCTTTGTTCGTAGTGAGGCTTCCTAAGGCCCATGTTACTGTCTTACTGCCAGGTTAATAAGTCTGGATTTCACTTGACAGTAGACAACAGGGTATATTGAAGAGAACTTTTGAAGGTATTTGGTTTATATTAATAACCATATGTTAAGCTCGTGCTAGTTACAGAAAGCATTTGGTGGTCTTTTTTCCTGTTCGATTACAGGTGAGGTATAAAAGCCCGTAATCGGAGTGATGTCCTTGGAAATTCACTGCAAATACTGGTGAGTTTCCCGTTCGATTTTGAAATTACTCTGAAGAGTGATGACAGTCATTTACTCTACTCTTCACTTAAGGTTCTTTCTTTTTCCTTTTAGCTAGTTTCCAGCCCTCTTCAGAACAGTTAAAATTTGACCTTTAGGATGTCGTCCCCAATTCGTCTTGGTATGAGCTAGGTGTCCATTCTTTATGCAGCCAGGATGCTTCTATGCTGAAAGTATTTGTTTACCTGTTTCTCTCTTTTTATGTGTGGGTCTATCACCTGCACCATGTGTGATCTATGAATGTTTGCTGGATGATTGAATGAACTAATCAAATTAGGAAGTTTATACATCCCATACTGAAGTAAATCTTATATGTTATAATATGAAAGTAGGGGAAAAAAGACAAAGTGGTGATGGTGGAAGAAAAGTGTTATAATTTAAAATTAATAGAATGACTACAAAGGGAAAAACATATTGCTTACATAAAAATTCAAAAACCCAGGCGGAAGAAATGAGACAACCAGTTAGAAGAAAAATACAGTAGATATGACAGATAAATGGCTAATGTCATTACTATAAAAGAGCTTAGTGGAAATGAACAAAAATAATCTCAAAGGAAATTGGTTAAAAGAAATGAATTAACTTCTTTAAAGAAGAAATATATATATGAAAAAGAGTTCAAATTCACTGTTTTCTTTAATGTTTTTCCATTACTTTTTCCCCCTCTTAAAAAAATTCATTTATTTTGAATTGGAGGAGAATTGCTTTTCAGTGTTGTACTGGTTTCTTGTTGCCATACAGCAACTCAAATCAGCCCACTTCTTCTTGAGCCTCCCTCCCACCCCTATCCCACCCCTCTAGGTATTCCTTCATCCCTGCTATCCTAATCTAAGTTATATCTTCCAGCAGAACTACTGTCATTGCCTCCCAGCTAATTGACCCATCTCCAGTCTCCTCTCTAGTACAGATGGAGTGTGATCTTAAAAACATGCATAATCATGTGTTTTCTTGCTTAAAACTGATGGTTTCCTGTTGCTTTTGGTCAAGACTAAAGAAGGCCAATCTCTCCACTGTTATACCACACCCCTCACCTGCCTCAGGCACTGTTCTTAAGCCACACTGGCTTTCCTCCCTGTCAGTCATAGCCCTACCATGTGCATAGATGGTATTTTATCCATAGCTCCTTTTCCTCTCAGTACATTCTATACGTCTTTGTTGCTTTATCAGCGAAATGGTTCTTGACTTCCATTTACTCCTTTTGTGAGCTTTTGTAGCGCTATTTACTTTTTAGCATTTGTAAGAATCGCTTAATATGAGGGACCTGTGAACATGAGAGATTTCTTATGCCCTCAACCTGACTAAATTTTTGCTCACCGTCATATCCTCAGTGCCTGTGTGTAACTTGAGACATTGTTTTTTTGATCCTTGATAACCGAATAATCAGCTCTTCTATAACTGAGATTCAGGAAGATTTCAGGGATCATATAACTGCCTGAAATTATGTGCAATTTGCTGTGCTTATGCCTGTCTCTGGGAGGCAGAGGTTTTGTCGTATTTGCAAAAATTTGTAAATTTCTGGTATTATCTTTGAAATATTGATACTCATATCTGTGGTTCATTTGATTGGAATCCTTTTTCCATAATTTTTAGTTACAGTCTTTTCTTTTAAAAACTTGTATGGCCAGCTAATTTACAGTATATTTAATTTCAGAATGTCTTGTGAAAATAAAAGCCTGACTTCAGACACAACTATTATATTATGTGAACTTTCAATGTGTTCAGCCCTAATTCTTTTTTTTTCCCAGTTGTTTTCCAAGGCTGACAGCTGACAGTTACAGAACACTTCCTGCCTCTAGGTTCTTAGAATACATGTAGTCTTCTGAAAGAATATAAGCTCCTACCTTTACTTTTTTAAAAAATAAAATCACTTTTTACTTAATCTTATGATTATTTATTGCATATGTTATGTTCAAAAGTACTCATGTAGACTTTGAAAAGAGAATATTTAACTGATTTATTATAGTAGCCTCCCTAATCTTTAACATTGTTCCTTGTGTATGGGTAATAATAAGTGCTATACACTTACTGGGCAGATAAAAGTATGAATAGTTCAACTTGAATCACTTAATGTTTAAATGAGGGTGAGAAATCTGCTAAATGTAAACTTTTTTCTCCCTTTCCATTAGAACCAGAAAAGGGATGTATAATTGAAAACAGTAGTGCCAAGGCTTTTAATGGATAAAGAATTTGAGAATCTAGAGTTGGATTTTCTCCAGTCATTTAGGCTGCAGTGGTATATAAAAATGAGAATTAGAAGGTGAAACATTCTGGTATGGTAAAGTACTTTAATTCCATAGGAGAACCAAGGGCTTCTATATGAAACTGACATTTTATTCTTGATAGCATATTATCAAGGAGTCTATTAAAAAATTGCTTTCCATGTTCTTTTATGATAGTAGAAACTAAAATGCCAGAGAACAAGCTGATTTGCAAAGGCTTATTGTAAAAAACTGATTTCGTATATGTTTTTGAACTTGCAAAACTCCAGTTTCATAATTAAATATGTGATAACTTTTTAAATAATTCTCTACTGAAATACTAAACTAGGTTCGGTATAAGAATCATTTTCTGTTCGGTTCTTTAACAGTTCTAGGGAATTATGCTAGGTGGCAGCATATACTCAATCATGATTAAGTTGTAGACAATCACCAAGCACTCAAGAATTTTTAAATTGTTGCTCTTCAGAAATAAAAGATACAATTCAGTAATAAGATATCATCCAATAGGTCAAATTAGAAGTCCTCTGTATAAAGCTGTAGTTAATGTTATTAACTATGAAATAGTTCAAATGTATGGAAAAATGATACAAAAAATATCCTTGTAATCTACTTCCTATATTTAGCAAATATCAATATGTTGCCTTATCATAGTGCTTGATTCCACCTACCTTCCTTTCCACCTTAGAAGTAAACATTACTCATTCTGTGTGTTTTCTCATATGTATTTTATAATTTTTGTAACATATACCCATATTCATAACCAGTGTATAGTGTTACACTTGACATGTGTGGTATCATACTGTATAAATGCAGTATCATACTATGTATTATTCTAAAAGTTACTTTTTCACCTAACAGTATTTTCAGAGTTTATCCATAATACATACAGATCCCTGTGTTGATCTAAAATAGTACATTGCTTATGCTTTGTTTATATCCAGTATTTTCTCTCTTATGCAACATTTTGTAAGAATGCCATGTTGAGTAGTCTTGTGTGTAGCTCTCTTCTATAGCTGGAGGTATGTCTTCTGGACAGATTCCTGGAAGTGGGATTTTGTTAGATATTGCTAGTTTTCCCCAGAAGGAGTATACCAATTTGCATTCCGACCAGCAATGCATGAGTTCCTGCTCAAAGTCTCACAAGCAGAATGTGTTACATTTGTATTTGCTAGTCTGCCAGGTGAAAAGTGAAAGTGAAAGTTGCTGAGTCATGTCTGACTCTTTGCTACGCTGTGAACTATACAATCCGCTGTGAACTATACAATCCGTAGAATTCTCCAGGTCAGAATACTGGAATGGGTAGCCTTTCCCCTCTCCAGGGGATCTTCCCAACCCAGGGATCGAACCCAGGTCTCCTGCATTGCTGGTGAATTCTTTACCAGCTGATCCATAAGGGAAGCCCAAGAATACTGGAGTGGGTAGCCTATCCCTTCTCCTGCAGATCTTCCTGACCCTGGAATTGAACTAGGGTCTCCTGCATTGCAGGTGGATTCTTTACCAACTGAGCTAGCCCTAAGTAATGAGTGGACTTCCCTAGTGGCTCAGACGGTAAAGCATCTGCCTACAATGCGGGAGACCCAGGTTCAATCCCTGGGTTGGGAAGATCTCCTGGAGAAGGAAATGGCAACCCACTCCAGTATTCTTGCCTGGAGAATTCCATGAACAGAGGAGCCTGGTAGACTACAGTCCATGGGGTTGCAAAGAGTCGGACACAACTGAGCAACTTCACTTAAGTAATAAGTGAACAGAAGTTTTAACATGTCTTACAAAACAGAGGAATACTCAGAGTTTTCTTGGGACTGCAAGCTTCTCCAGAGCAGCTGGATCTTTGAATAATTGTTTTCTAATAACCATGTGTTTGTGTTATAAATTAATTCATATATTATATAAACAAAGCATAAGCAATGTACTATTTTAGATCAATGCAAGACATCTATATGTACTATGGATGACTCTGAAAATACTGTTAGGTGAAAAGGTAACTTTTAGAATAATACATATTATGATACTGCATTTATACAGTATGATATATGGGCTTCCCTGATGGCTCAGACAGTTAAGCGTCTGCCTGCAATGAGGGAGATCTGGGTTTGATCCCTGGGTCAGGAAGATCCCCTTGAGAAGGAAACGGCAACCCACTCCAGTACTCTTGCCTGGAAAATCCCATGGACAGAGGAGCCTGGTAGGCTACAGCCCATGGGGGAGACAGCCCATGGGGTCGCAAAGAGTCAGACACGACTGAGTGACTTGACTAATTCATATATGTAGCAAAGTTACTACATAACCAAAAGAGGCTGGCTAATTGACAGACTAGCAGATAGCCAACTAGGCATAATTTCAAAGTAACCTTTACATTTACCACAGCAAGGGTTTTAGTTGCCTGATTCAATGTTGGGCTGTGATAAGATCTGTCCCCATAATTGAGTTATTCCCATCCAAATTGGAGTTCCCAAGGCTCTGAGCTGGGGAACCTTTCTCTGGAATCTTCTTGATTCAGAAGCTGCCAGCTTTTGCTCTTTGTGGTTCCCTTTCCTATGTTTATATTGAGTCTTGCCCATATGTTCATATGGTCTTTTTCCGAGCAAGTATATTAGCTTTTCATTTGATCATCATAATTTTTCTACTATCTACATAAAGGTTGATCTAGGTTTGCATTACTGTGTTCAGATTTCACCAGGTTAACTCAGGGCATCTCTGTGCCTAGGTTCTAGGTGATACCTCACTTTCAGTGCATGTGCTTTGTGTGGATGTGGATGTTTGTGTGTCTTAACTCTTCTTGTGCTCTTGCAGTTACTGAATGCATTCTTTTGCAGCTTAGAAGCACTCAATGTGGGCTTACCAGTCTTGGTAATGATGAACTAGAGTTTTGTCCTTCAGTTTTTGACTTCACACTCTTTTACTTCTTTTTCATTGTGTCTCTTTCCTGTTAGCACATTTCATTATTATTCCTGTTTTGTCCTTTCTCACTTTATTTCTCTTTCCTTCTTTTCCTCCCAAACAGTATTATACTCTTTTCACATTTATAACAATCACAATTATGTTTGCTTTTGGTTAAAGAATTCACCAAAGTGTGTTGCCCTTAAGCAGTACATTGGCCTTCTGACAGTCCTGGGTGTTTAAGGACTGTTTGTTGATGTCTGGGATATCTATCAACCAGCTTCATAATTCCTGGGTGACAAATGAATTGGCAGCCTTTTAAATTCTAAGTAAAGGGCTACTGGTAGCTGTTTGTCAGTTGTGCAAAAATAAATTTAAATGTTAGAGAAAGCTAAGTGTTGGAGACAAACAGTGTGAGGAAAATAAAAGTAATAATTCCATTTTATATGAAGTGAATATATGTATTTTTTTAGTATATTAAACTTACCAAATAACTGAAAAAGTTAATAGGCTAAAAAAGCATTTTTTGGCATCAGCATGAAACTAAGTGCATGAAGCGTTCCCTTTGCTTTTCAGAATTCCCTTATGCAGTAATGACAAACATAGTGCTTCTTAAATTGGAGTTTTAAAATTGGAGTCTAGCTTTCCCATGATTGGAATGTAACGGAGGACCAGTTCTGCTTCCTGCAGTTTATTAGTTAAGTTTGGTTAACAGCAGTTAACCAAATAGATAATCTTCTCCTGCACCTGCAGGGTACAACAATTGGAAACATTTGTTAATATATTTTAATGCATAATTTATCACTTGCTATTCATTTTAGGAATGACTTGACTTTCAGAAATGGATCATAATCCACTATTAGGCTGCTTATGAAATATAGCAGTTCATTTTTGTACTTAAACCTGATCTCAGTGGCTTTTTGTTTATGCAGGTTTTTTTTTTTTTTTTCCTAAATAGATCTAACTTTGAAACAAATTCTAAAGAAGTTAATGTAGAGGTGGAAATCTGATTATATTCTGTTAATATATTACTGTTTAGAAACAGTGAATGATCACGGGAGTATTGCTCCTTTTCTGTTCATTTACTTAACAAATATTTATTGAACATGTGTTATATGTCATCTGCTATGCTAACTGTTAAGATACAATGTTGAATAAAACCAGATATTTTACTTTCATGGAATTTATAGCCTAGTAGGAGAAAGACACATTAAGCATTATCAGATTAAAAGTAAAATATTAAAATAAGGGTCATGATAATTCTATAAGCACTTTTTGACCCTCTGAGGGAGGCCAGGAGACACTTTACTGAGAAATGACAATTAGGCCAAATCAGATAAGATGTTAACAAGCTAACAAGAGGAGAAAGAGTACTCCTAACAGAGAAGACAGCAGATGTAAAGATTGGTGGTAGTTGTAAGCATGGTAAGAATGGACTGAAAGATGGCGCTTGTGGCCATCCTAAGAACAGTTGAAACCACTGAACTGAAGAGAGTAAGTAAAGTTGTTACATCAGATCTAAGTGTCAAAAAATGTATTCTGATTGAGTTGTGGATAACTGATTGGAGAAAGACAAAAATGGATATTGATAAACTCAGTAACTCAGCCGAGAGAGCCAAGAAAGTCAAGGTAGAAGGAAAAACGGTACAGTTTGGGAGATGAATAAGAAATAAAATTATTAGAACTTAGTAATAGATTCATTGTGAGGGATTTAGAAAAGAAAGTTAAGTTTATAATTGAAAAGATTGTTCTATTCCCTTAAATATGAAAGACCAAAAAAGAGACCCAGTTGGGAGTGAATAGCATGGGTTCAGTATGAGTTGGAGATGTTTTTAAGCATACTTGAAATGTTAAGTAGGCAGGTATACATTTAGGTCTGGAGCTAAAGTGGAGATCTCAGCTAATTGTAGAAATTTTTGAGTCATCTTTCTTAGGTGGCAAATTAAAACTATACACACATACGATCACTTAGGGCTAAAAAATATATCTTGAAAGGAAGAGCTGGCCTAATCAGTTCAAGACTGATTAGATGTGGATGTGTCTTCAAAGAAGACGAAGATGAAGTGGCTAGAGAGGAAGAAGGAAAACCAAAATAAGTGTTCTGGTATACAAGCCAAAGGGGAGTATTTTAAGAAGGAGAAATTATTCATCAGTATCAAATCCTGCTGAGATTTCAAGCAAAATAAGTCTGAAAAATTCCCGTTGGCTTCAGGGACTTTTCGAAGTCATTGGTGTCTTTGTGACAGCATTTAGTAGACTAGTGGAAATGGAAATTAAACTGGAATTATATGGCATGCATAAATGGAGTGATCTGTTTGAATATCTCTAAAAAACCTGACTCTGGGGCAGTTGAAGAGAGAGAATGCTTCCTGTAAACTTTGTAGTGAGGTTGTTTTGTTTCTTTTTTTGATGAAAATGACTCAAGCATGATAAAAAGTTGGTGTGGACAAGGGGTGGGGACGGATGTGGAGGATGAACTGGAAAATTGGAAATGACATAGATAAACTACCATGTGTAAATAGATAGCTTGTGGAAGCCTGTTGTGTAGCACAGGGAGCTCAGCTCAGTGCTCTGTGATGACCCAGATGGGTGGAATGGGGGGAGGGAGCTCCAAAAGGAAAGGGAAGTGTATATATATATATATATATATATATATATACATATATACACACACACACATGTAACTGACTCTCTTTGTTGTACACCACTAACACAGCATTGTAAAGCAATTGTACCCCAATTTTTTAAAATGTGTGAGAAACATCCATTTAAGAGATTGACAATGCTAGAGTAAATGCATAGTTTGCAGTGAGCGTTCTAGGAAGGCAGAAAAGGATGGGATCCAATATACAGTTAGATTAGCCTCAGAAAAGTTTAGTAATATTTCCTATATTGTAACTTTATTAAGTGCTTCTCAGGTGGCTCAGTGGTAAAGAATCTGCCTGCCAGTGCAGAAGCCACAGGAGACACGAGCTTAATCCCTGGGTTGGAAATTGGAGGAGGAAATGACAACCCATTGCAGTATTATTGTCTGGAAAATCCCATGAACAGAGGAGCCTGGCAGGCTTATAGCCTTTGGGTCACAAAGAGTTGGATATGATTGAGCATGCACATAACTTTATTAATAGACGGGATGGGTGATGCAAGTAAATTTACATTCATGATAGTAGAAAGATGATGGCTCCCATCTAATGTTTATTTTCTTCATGAAATTGAGAGGAAGAGAAAGGTTAGATGTTTTAGGAAAGCAGGCACAGATTTAGAATAATGATTGCAAAGTGAATTGACCAAAGTATGTGTTTATGTATGATAAGAAGTGTAAGGACTCATTCGAGATTAGTTATGATGGATATCTAGTAGATAGAATATCTCAAGTGTTCATGGCTCTTGGGGTACTGTGGTAATAACTCAGAATATTGTTTTTATCCAGGATTCACTAACCAGAGGGATGGGTATAATATATTGGCAAGTGTTGGTTATGTACCTGAACTAGATAAGAGAAGGAAAATTGAAAAGGACTAATCATTTGAGGAAATGTATAGGGGTCAGTGAACTGGTGGTTCCAGTGAAATCGTTAACACCTTTGTGGTGGCTGGGGTTGAAATGCAAGCTGAAAGAAGTTTTGATCTCAGTGTATAGAATCTGAATTGATGGTTTTAGAGATGGAATAATCATGAACAATGACGGGGACTACAGTGTGACCATGAAAGTGGGTGGCTATGATGGAACAAATTAAGTCATCAGAAAGGAGGAAATCAAGGAATGAGGCTATAATATTGGGTAGATTTTTCAATTGGACATCTGCATCACTCAGAATAATGGCAAAACTTACGATGGAGAGAAGCTGTGGGTTGGTCGCCCATATTGTCAATGAATAAGGGGATGAATGATATTAATGAAGGGTAAAAAAGTAACAGCTAAATACAAGAGCCTTGTAAAAACAGAATGATGTTGCTACTGTTATTTTGGCAAGAAGAATTTGAGAATTATACATGCCAGACACTCTTGCTTGCAAGGCACAGAAAACATTGCAAGGGCCCTGCCCTTCAGGAGATTGTAGAAAAAGACCGCTGTATGAGCAATTAGTGACAGTACAGTGGTAGGTGCTGCCTACAGGAATAGTGGGAACTCCAGGGATAGAATGACTGTCCTACTGAAGAAGTCGTTGAAGATTTCACAGGAATGATTACATCCAAACTGAATTTCATGTAGTTCTTAAAGTGGAGAATGGGATGAAGGACATTACAGGAGGAATTATATGTGTATGCCTCTTAACAGTGATGGGGAAAACATGAACTCAAAATGGCAGCATCCCGTTGCACTGATAGCACGCAGTTGTTTATCAGTAGAATATTTCTCTCTCTTGGCCAACAGTTATTTGTTTTGTTTTGTTTTGTTTTGGCTTTTTTAATTCTTAGAGCTCAGCATTGGTCTCTAATGGGGTAATTTAAAGTGTCTGTGTGTGCCTGCATGGTGCCTGCCCTTGTGTTTTTCAAGTTATGCTTAAAATGATTTGTTAAATATAAGTGAAAGGGATGTGCTCAAAATAAGTAAAATAAAATCACTTTCATGCATTTGCTTTTGTTAATACAGATGCTCATTCAGTAAATTAAATTCCTACAGTTTATAGGTGAAGCTTTGTCTTAAACCACAAGGATTTAGAGATAAATATGATGGTCTCTGATCTCAGTGATTTCAGTTTATTATGTGCCAAACCCAACAAGATATAAGTGTAATTTAAAACACTAGCCACTGGGAATGCTGTGTTTTGTGTTTTAAATCATGAGATGCTTCTCATAAGTCCTCATACACTTGTTTAGAATGTTGATTTATTTCTTATTCCTTCACTGTTATGGAAGAAGTTAGATTTCATCAAGCTGTAAATAGAGTTAAACGAAACTCAGCCAGAGTGGCAGGCATATTCTGTATTATTAGTATTCACTATAAGGTATATTCCCTCTTGGAATTAAGAGTCTCTCTAATTTTGGCTTTATTCCTTGAAGGTTGTGAAGATGAGAAAAGAAGTGAAGAGAATCCGAGTTTTGGTTATCCGAAAACTTGTCAGGAGTGTTGGCAGACTGAAGTCAAAAAAGTTAGTCATTCAATGTTATGGTCCTGTGACTAATAAAATGTCAAAAGTTGTTTTTGTTCAGTATTTACAAAATTTGAGGGTGGGGCCTGGAGGAGTAATTAAGCTTCTTACTCTCACGGCACTTTTTTATGTTTTATGTGTAGACAGATCTTGAGTGAGGTAAACTGTGCTGTGTCAGCATATGCTTACATAGTGCAGACCGCATTCACTTACGATGTATGAGAAATTCTGTTTTCAAAACTCTTCTTTTGGCTTTGTCAAACTGAAAAGTCTTTGAAGTTATTTATATGTTTTTTGTTATTAGAAGTTATTCTTTTAAGATGTTTTTCATATAGGCTAGCAAATCAAGTGATACTCTGAATCAATTACGAAGATTTTATATCACAGTATTCCTTGAATTGCTGATCGATTTGAAATCTTTAGTACCTTTTGGAAGTATTTGTCAAAACATTGTGTTCCATTTAATTTTTTTTTAAAAAATAAAGTTTTATATTTTTGGTATCACTAGTATGAGAACAAAAGTATGTTATTTATACTTCTTATGCTTTAAAGCATGAATACTTACAAAGTCTTCAAACATGTTTTGTTTCTGGTTAATTTCTTTTTTGTGTGTGTATGCTTCATAAGGTAGCTCTCCTCTGATAGAATTATATATTTAATTTTTTTAGGTATTTATTTAATTCCAGAAAACAAATTTTCATTTAATTATATCCAAGCTTATTGCTTACATGAAATGCAATGTGCTGTTATTTGACTGGAAAGTGTTATTCGGCTTTCCTATTAAGGAATTAGAAGACAAGCTATCAGTGATAATAGTCATTAATATAATGCCAAAATCTTGGATTTGTTGATGGAGTTGGAGTATGTGTTGAATGGGGGAAAGGCAGTGCAGGATGACAGAATGCTTGTTATTTAGAGATTATTAAGCTTTTCCAAAAGAAATGGAGAGACTTTTTATTATGATGCTAGTCTAAAATAAATGCTTTTTCTGGCTACATATTATAATGTGTCTTTTGCAGGGGTACCGAAGATGCACTGTTAAAAAACCAAAGACGAGCACAACGATTGCTCGAAGAAATTCATGCCATGAAGGTAAGAGCTTACGTGGAGTTGTGTATGTGGGTGTTTCCATGTCTCCTGTCAGCTGCATTTTGTGTATGTGTGTTCGGTGTTATTTATTGAATATAACTGTGAGTTGGCTAAGGCTTGTTTGTGTGGATCTGTTTGGTGAAGAATGTAGCACTACATTTAGAAAATTAGATTTGTTTGCATTACTTTATGTTTTTTACTGAAGTTGTTAAAGTACTAGATTAACTTGAGTCACAACTGCCAGATTAAACTCATCTATATTTAATAATGCTTCATGCCTAAGGTTTTTATTGTTACTAAAAGTTTAGGCATGAAGTCTAAGTTAAGTTCCTGTTGTTTGGTAATGTGGATGGTGATATTGGTGGCTGACATCATGCTTTGCCTATTGCCAGCTCAATAAATTTTTGTGTGGTGGCATCACCATTTTATTCAGCTCTGTAGTAACTTGAAATAAAATTAGTATTGGACTAGAATGATCCGTATTTTCATTTCTTGCAGCCAGACTCTTCACTAGCATAATTTTTAGGTCTTCTCGCTGTTCTTTGTGGAAACTTTCATTTACCAAATGACATACTATTAAATGTCTGGAAGACTGTTTTATTGAAGAACTTAAAAACAACATTTGGTACCAGCAATTACCTTAATTGCAGGGTCATTTTGCATGTATGTTTGACTATTACATTTTGGTAGAACTTCTAAGTTTTGAGATAGATAAAAGAGCAAGAGAAATCTCTAACAATATTTTAATTGAGTTAGATTGTCAAAATTTCTCACTGTTTTTTCCTTTTAAAAGGATGATAAAGTGTCCTATAAGACAAAGTTACCATAGTTAATCTGAATAGAAACAGATGTAGGACATGATTCTTCAGTGTGAGGTATGGTTTTTGTGGCTTTTTTCCCTTAATTTGTATTGTTTTTCACAGGACCATAAAACTCATGGAATCCATTTGATATGTCACAAGTTTTAATACTCTTACTGTCAAGCCATTCATTCAAAATACTCTATATTTGACTCTTAATTATTATTTGTATCACTTCGTTTTATATGTTATTTAGACTTTTTTTCCCATAAAATTCCTATGAGTAATGAAATCTTTATATTGAGAATAACACTAAGGTAAGAAGTTATGATTTGTGCTGTTGTCTTTCACTTTCTCTTAACCAAGCTCCTTACTAAATTACATTCCTTACCTAAATTTTTCCCTGTAATTTCTTCTGAGTAGTCATTTTTGTAGTCCTAAATTATTCAGAGGCTTTGAGCTACTATGTCGAAAGGATGGATTATATACAGTAAGGCTCTGTGCATTGTATCAGGAGTTTAGAAACAAAAGATATTCATTAATCTTTAAAATACATCCCTTCCATAACTCAATAATGAATTTAATTTAATTATAAACAAAGTTGTCCTATTTGATCTATATGTGAAACTTGTTTTCTGTAGTTCTTAAACCTCACCAGCAGTAGAAAATCAAACTCACTGATAAAGTTCATAGATTTACAAGATTACTGTCATGATTATAGTTTTTATTTGTTTCTGTTTTTCCTTGTGTTTATAAAAGACCACTATGGAATTGTTGCCTCATAGAAAGCTAAAATTCATTGCCTGATATAGTCCTTGATTCATAAAATTAATAGTATATATATATTTCTTGAGTCAATGTCAGTGGTTAGGGTAGTTTAATTTGGATACTCTACTTTCAACTTGCACAGTGCTGTTTAGAAACTGGGTTAAGCCTAAATATAAGAACTAGAAAAAGAGTAAGTCTATATGTTTGCTTTCCTTGCATGTCAAATTTCATTCTTCAGTTATGGTTCTTTTACAAAATTGGTCTACTTTTCTTTCTAAAAGAAGCAAATACATAAAGCATTTTTAAATTGAAAGATCATTTGTAATTTCTTAAGGGAATGTTTTATCATGTACATGGGAGTATCAAAGAAATAGTCACAAAACAGAAAGCTCACAGTCTCAATTAAATTGGAAGAAAAAACCTTTTCTTACTCATTTTTCCGGATGAATTTTTTCCTCAGCTCATATACCACTACATTTTTATGGTCTTGTCCTATACTTGCTTTCTATGATAATAGGGTATTTTGTTGCAAGAGGACTTCCTTAAGAAAAAAACCTGAGGTATTTTTAGAAATAAGAGTTTGTTTTTTCTGGTCAAGGAAAAAAATTGCCTGGTCTTTATGATACTATAAAATGATAGATTCCAGTTTTATAGCCTATAATGTATGAATATGAAAGAAATCTTGCTGCCTTTTCTAATAGTATTCACACTTTTAACTTTGATTCTGGTGTATATACACTGGCTTCTGAAACAGTTTTTTTCTCTTTGGATATGAAGGTAGCTTTTTGACTTAGTTCTCTAGGTTGTTTAGCTAGAGAAGGAGATAGTAAAATTAAAGCATAAAATGAAATTAATAAAAATGTACAATAAATCTTTTTTCTCAATAATAAGGGTTAACTAGCTTTTATTCTTTACTGTGTGCTGGGCACTGTACTGTGTGCTTTATATTCATGACCTCATGAGGTAGATATCATCATCTCCATCTTACAGAGTAGGAAACAGGCTTAGAGAAGTTCAGCAGCTTGTTCTCGGTCAAATAGCTGTTAGATAATGATCTAGTTAGTTGTAACTAACTGTAAATTGATAGTGTTAGCCATTTCACTATACTCCTTCATAAAAGGAGTACTTCTGAAATATATGTACACTCTATCTCCTAAAGATTGGATGAGTTAGTCGCTCAGTCGTGTCTGACTCGTTGCAACCCCATAAACTATAGCCCACCAGGCTCTTGTGTCATGGGATTTCCCAGGGGAGGATACTGGAGTGAGTTGCCATTTCCTCCTCCAGGGGATCTTCCTGACCCAGGGATCAAACCTGAGTCTCCTGCATTGGTAGGCAGATTCTTTACCATACCATTTGAGCCACCAGTAAAGAGGTAATATAATAAACATGAAACTTTCTCTCTAAGGAAAAAAGGTCCAAAGATGTGTGATGAGTTTTCAGATTCTTTATTTCCTCACAGCTAAATATATCCAGTTAACTTTTTTTTCCTCACTTCTCTGAGGCCATTAATTTTCTTTATGCTAAGTATTCATATACAGTGATAATTTATATGTGAGATCTTGCCCTGTCTGCTACTCTTCTCTGTGTTAAAACTCTTTCACCTTTTGTTCCATTCTTTTTCTATTTTTACATGTTTCAGTCTCTTACTAAAAGCATCCTTTGCGCTTTATCAGCTGTTAGAATTGCTTTGTCTTGTGCTCCATCATGGCCTATTTCTAAGTTATATACAACTTATACCCAGATTTTCAACTACGCATTAAACTCCATCATCTACCTTTCCCTGAGTTTCTTCCTGGTAAGAAAAGTGAACAGATGGCAAGGCAGCCGTTTTAATTCTTCCTTTCTGATTTGTAAAATTACACCTTTTTTGCAGTTTTTTTCCTTCTAACTTTCTGGAAAATATTTCAAAACTAAAGGAAAATTATAATGTTATGGTATAATAATAATAATACATTGTATCACATACATGTTTATCCCTTACTGGCAATGGTGAGTTCCAAACACTTGGTTTAGATGTTGTCTGACAGATTCCTCCCTTCTAAAGGCTCCTTTTTCTATTTTAGCATTTGTTAACTCATCTGTAAGATGGTAACTTTGAGACTATGTGAATATCCTGTGATCTTTGAACCCAGTGACTGATATTCTGTGACTGAATCAGTTAACAGTTTTTATTGTTTCTGTTTCTGTGCTGGGATTTTTTTTTTTAATTTCTCTCATAAGATTTTAATCCATTGAAAGGATTTTCTTTTTTTTTTTTGGCATCATGCTGCTGCTATTGCTGCTGCTAAGTCGCTTCAGTCGTGTCTGACTCTCTGCGACCCCATAGACGGTACCCCACCAGGCTCCCCCATCCCTGGGATTCTCCAGGCAAGAACACTGGAGTGGGTTGTCATTTCCTTCTCCAATGCATGAAAGTGAAAAGTGAAAGTGAAGACGCTCAGTCGTGCCCAACTCTTAGCGACCCCATGGAATGCAGCCAACCAGGCTCCTCCATCCATGGGATTTTTCAGGCAAGAGCACTGGAGTGGGGTGTCATTGCCTTCTCCTCTTAGCATCATAGGATAGGGATAATAGCCTTTTTTGCTTTTGGAGAGGAAAAGATGGTTGTTTTTGTTGGTTATTCATCTGCTGAGAAGGCAGTGGCACACCAGTCCAGTACTCTTGCCTGAAAAATCCCATGGACGGAGGAGCCTGGTAGGCTGCAGTCCATGGGGTCGCTAAGAGTCGGACACGACTGAGCGACTTACCTTTCACTTTTCACTTTCATGCATTGGAGAAGGAAATGGCAACCCACTCCAGTGTTCTTGCCTGGAGAATCCCAGGGACGGGGCAGCCTGGTGGGCTGCCGTCTATGGAGTCGCACAGAGTCGGACACAACTGAAGTGACTTAGCAGCAGTAGCAGCAGCATCTGCTGAGTAATTTGAGGGGGTTTTGTTTTGTTTTGTTTTTGGCTGCGCTGTGCAGCATGCTTCAGTATCTTTATTTCCTTATCGGGGATCAAACCCCTGCCCCCTGCAGTGGAAGCATGGAGTCCTAACCACTGGACTGCCAGGGAAGTACCATATGCTGGCTAATTTTGAATTGTGCTCTGAACTTTACGAAGATTAAACAACAGAGATTCAGGGTTTGGTTATTCTTCTCCAGTGAATCGTGGCTTTTTCAGTTAACTTTTGGATTAGGCTTTTGTTTTAAACTGTGGCTCAGCTGGTAAAGATTCTGCCTGCCATGCAAGAGACCTAGGTTCGATACCTGGGTAACAAAGATCCCCTGGAGAAGGGAAAGGCTACCCTTTCCAGTATTCTGGCCTGGAGAATGCCATGGACTGTATAACCCATGGGGTCACAGAGTTGGACATGACTGAGCGACTTTCACTTTCACTTGAATTTCAAACAGTGTTTCTTGGATAGCACCTTTAGCTTCAGTTCAGATCTTTTGCCTTTTGGTGAGATGAACTGAATCTGTTTCTTTGATGAGTTGTTCAAGTTTCAGAACCCCTTGTATGGTTCCATCTCTTCTGGGTTTCCCCTACTCTCTCAGTGGGTAATGTACCCAGGCTTCACTGTTCCATGTGTTCCTTGGGCACTGCTCCTGAACCATGAAGAATGCAGTTAGTTTTAGGTTACATTCTGAAGAGATGGTGACTTATTTGTACAGCTTTCCATCTGTATTCCTGGTGCACTTTGACACTGCATCAGAGTCTGCCTTCTTTCATTTACCCTGCTTTACCTTCAGAGAAGGTTTTTTGTAGTGTGCCCAGTTTTCATTTTTGCCTTATTTTGTATTTTGAAGGAAGGGTTAATCATGTTATCTGCTAGTACCTTGGTCTGTCATTCCTAGAAATGGAAGTAGCCAAAGTTCAAAGTAATTGTAAATTGCTAGAGAAGAGGACTGAGCACCCCACGACACTGTAAGTTTAGATCTTAGAAAGATAGAATAAATAGACTGAGAAAGTGTAGATAGTGAAGGAGAAAGAGAACCAAGAGAGTATGGTATCTGGGAAACCAAGTGAAGAAACTGTTTCAAGCGAATGGAGTGATGAACTAAGTGTTTATATTGATACTGTTGTTCTTGTTTTCAAAATTAGAAATATTATTTGTAAAGTGTAAACTCACCTATTAGATCATAATCATTAATGAATTTTTCAAGTTGTCTCAATTCTAGAGTCTAGAATACCTTGCAGAATTGTGCTGATAGAACCAGTAGGGGTTTTGTTCATGCTCATGTCATCCTAAGCATGCCTTCTATTCTTCCCCTTCCCTGTCTTGTTTCTTTCTGTAAAATGATATTAAAATCTCAAAAGTTTGAAATGTTTACACATTCATATTTTCTTCCTTTATGTCTGAAACCTAGAAGCTGCAAACACTGGTCCAAGTATGAAAGAGGCATAATGTTTCTGTTTCTTGTTTGGTTTCCATACTCAAGCATAACCCACATTATGGTCTTCTATAGTCACAGGTTCAGCACTATGACCTGTAAGTCTCTTATAAATCTGTACTTTTTATTTAGATTATTTTTCTCTAATGCATTGTAGAAATCAAGTAATATATAATTTTTTAAACTTTTAGGTAACTTTAAAGATCCTCAATAAAAATTGTCAACTTAGGATAGTATGTTTTTGTTTGTTGGTTTTAATGTTAATTATCAGAAACTAAAGAATGAATAGGCTCTTCATTATATAGCCAGCTTAACCAGCACTCTTAAGACCATTTAACTTCTAATTCAGTTTTGCTTTTTTTAAGGGAGAACTTTTATTGCTTCTGAAGGCAGAGCAGGATGCCCTGATTTAATATCCTTCTGTACTCAGCTTGTGACATTTGAAATGACAAACAGGAAGTCATAGTGGTATTTTAAAAGGGCAAGGGACCAGTATATACCACTCTCCTCACACTCATACAACATCATTTAATAACAGATCATCACATTGGAATTCCAGTTTGCTTTCTTGGCATGTGGATCCTGCAGCTTGAAGCCAGTATTTTGAATAGTTCATATTCCTAAAATCCTTAGCAGTGTTGCATTTTTTAATATGTAGGAGTCATGGTTTTCATTGTAAGCTGTTTTGACATTAAAGATGTTATGTCAAGTCTGTGGTGGCCTTAAAGAATTTTTGTGTTTTAAATAAGAGCAGTTGTAGCAAATAAAAATGATATCCATTTGCTGCTTTTTAAACTGAAACATGTATACTATCATGTAAGAAATGAATCACCAGTCTATGTTCGATGCAGGATACAGGATGCTTGGGGCTGGTGCACAGGGATGAT
>SJYQ01004558.1:697991-739963 GCA_006410935.1 Redunca redunca | reverse complement strand
GTAAAGTAAAATAAAGTAAAAATAAAAATTAAAAAAAAATAAAAATAAATTAAATAATATGCCTTAAAATAAATAAATAAAAATAAATAAACTCCTTGCTTTTATTTAAAAACAAAAAGGCATAGGTCCTTGTTGGTAAAATTGATGAAGTACTATTACCACTTACTGAGTCATTATATACACTTAATTTTAAAATGAAAAACTGACTTTGGAATTGCTTCAGTCCAGTTAAGCCTAGTTCAAAGGCTACTTAGTGTGTAAACAGGATTTAGGGGTAGGAAGGAAGGAGTGTCATATGAGGTTTTTCTTCCCAGAATGTATATTATTGTTTTTTCTGTTTTGTTTTGATTTGATTTTTTAAGTTTTGGAAATTTGAACTTACAACCTTGGCATAACGTTCCAACTAACTGTGAAAGTACCCAAAGCCCATTTCAACTATTAATCTTAAAAAAGTTGGACAACCAATACTACTGTCCTAATTCCAGCATGGAATAATGCAGTGATTGAGAAAAGGAGCAAATATTGCAGCATATTTTGTTGGAAATACCTAGTGGGAGACAAAGGGCCCCAGAGAAAAGCAGCAATAAGGATAGTAAATAACTTTTCTTTTAATGAGGTTTTCTTTCTATTCATCTGGGATATCACCTGAATTTTGGGTTAAATGGAGACAGATTATTTTTAAACATTTAAATTCCTTACTTTGAACGTATATTTTATGTTGCTAGATTTCTATTGTAATGAAAGCTCTGTCTGTATTTTTTTCTATGTTGGAATACATCGGGTTAATGGTTTGCTGTTCAATTAGTATTTTGTGACAAGAAAAACTTTGTTTTTCTTGCCTGTGAAGAATTTTATTTTTTTCTCTACCTGCCACTAAATCATGTAGTCTTCCAAGAAATTAAAATATGCCGAGTAGTGATTAATTCAATTAAAAAAATTTTTTTAGCAATTTGCGTTGAAAATGTATAGTTCTCTTTTATTCTCCCCTTCTATAAAAACTAAACTCTTCACAAGGCATTTTAATTTTATATATGAGTGAGGTTGAGAGAGAAATTCTCACTTTTTAAAATTCTTGATTTTTGTTGAAACTCAGTATGTTAATATATAGTAGAACTTATGAATTTTGGTTGTAGTGAATCAATAACTATCGTTTTCTTCTGTTAATCACAATCTAAGATAGCATCCTGTTTATTAATGATCATATATCTTTAAGACCCATGAAATTTGCAACCAGAAAGAAGAAAGTATAAAGGAAAAAAACAATTAGGAATTTACAGTACAGCTGTTATAAATTCTATATTATATACTTAGGTTGGTCAAATGTATTTTAAATTAGAGCCTATTATATATGTAGATTAATAGATTTCTGCTGTCAGGGAACACATTGTTCTCTGGGGAAAAAGCATGTTAGTCTCTATAATATATGCCATACCTTGTTACAGTCAAAGAGTTGTAAGAACCTAGAGAAAGGATCAATTTATTTAATTACTTTTAGGACTTAGGGAAGATCTTACAGAATGGGTGGCACTGAGTTGGAACCTGAAGAATAAATATGATTCAGTTTTCAAAAAGGTAGACTAGATAAATAGAGCATAAGAACAAAGCATACAGATCTGCAAGTACCTCCAAGTTATGATGGGGTCTTTGAAAATTATTGAAGAGCAAAAGAGCAATTAAAAGGGTCTTTTAGCTAGTAATTAATTGAGGAATGTTTCCTGGGAAAATTTAATAAAAAAATTACTGACTTTTCAAATTGATGTGATATCTTTGATAGTAGTTAATTGAATCCCAATTAGACAGCAAGGATAGTGTTTCATGTAACAATTTCACATCCAAGATTTACATATTATTTATAGCACTGCAAAGCTCAATTTCAGATATAAGGGTACTGCTCATAAATAGCTTAATAATTTTAGTTATTAATTATTTAGCACTTGCTTTATGTCACATTTTTTGCTACAATCTACATGTATTATTTGTAATCTTCTTATAAACTCATAAAGGTTCCTGTTTAACCCCATTTTAATGAGATTTAAATTGGGGATTTAAGTGTTAATTGCTTTGCCCAGGGTTTTTCAGTCTATATCTATCTATATCAGTAACCTGTGTTCTTAACACTCTACTAACCTAACCTCTCTTAACTTAAGAATTAAGTACACAGTTTTTTATCAAGATTGATAAAGGCATGATAAATGTGCTTTTGCATTGTGTTTTTAATAGAAAAGTAAAAATACTGGTTAAATACTGTATCATCATTGCTCCTTTGAGTTGAAAAATAGTATTCATTTTTAATTTGGTATAATTAGAATAGTTGGGACTTCTTAAAGATACAGAATGTCTTGTTATCCATAAAGGCTTTTGTGTATAAATTTAATATTTAGAAATAATGCCTGGAAGCTAAATACCAAAATAATCAATTCCCTTGGGATTATGTACTGATAACAGTGATTATATTTCAAAAAAGTTTTATTCCTTACTCAGTTTGGCACTATATTTCCCTTGTGGCTCAGCTGGTAAAGAATCTGCTTGCAATGCGGAAGACCTGGGTTCAATCCCTGGGTTGCAAAGATCCCCTGGTGAAGGGAAAGCCTACCCACTCCAGTATTCTGGCCTGGAGAATTCCATGGACTGTAGTAGTAGTCCATAGTCCATGGGGTCAAAAAGAGTCAGACATGACTGAGCAACTTTCACTTTCACTTTAAAAACATACTTGAATATAACATCCTATTGATACAGGTTCCTTAAGCTATTAACACTTAGAAATAATAATTAAGAAATGAGTATGTATTTTGTTATCATATATGCCCTTGGAAAAGTTTACTTCAAATTTGAAGGTTCTAGAGAAAATACTTTGAAGGAATTAGAACTTATAATAACAAGTAATGTGACTTTCTAGAGACTTTGAAAGATTGTTCCTTATGCTTTCAGTTAAAGATTGCTCTCTTTCTTAACACATGCCTATAACCCTTTTAGAACAACCCTATGTCTTAGTCATAATTCTAAAATTACAGGGAAAGACTGCCTCAGGCACCTACAATTTCCCTAACAATTTCCCACCTTTTGATGCATTTTCTAGGTGCTACACTATGGGGAATATATGCTATGAGCTTATATAATTATTCATTAAATTTGAGGTTTGGTTTGTTTCTCTGTTTCTTTAACTCTTTGTTGTTGGGTTAAGAAATCTAAAGTTGCAAAGATATGTAGATTTAAAAAATTCAGGAGTAAAGTGCATTTAATATATTCATACCAAGCTATAATTTTGTCCTTTTTTTTGACATACATACTAAATAATAAAAAATAATACCTATATATTATCTCACCTCCTCTAATTGTGCTTATTCTCAACATGTTATTCTAAATATGGTATTTAAGTATTTTGTTTACTCCCTATAAATTTGCCGTGAAATAATGCCCATTTAAAGAAATGTTTGGATTCCGCTCAAAAATGGTTAACTTTTATCCCCAAAGCCAGCCATTTTGTTAGAAAAGAATCTCTAGAATGAAAAAATCTGTTTTAGAATGCAGAAGTGTTCTGTGTAGAGTCTCTGGGTTGATATAATTACTCTTATCTCATTTTCTCTGCCTGCCTCTTTGAACACGACAGAAGTGAGTCATTTTATGTGCCAAGAACAGTTTAGATCAGGGGAAAGGAGGATAAAAGTGTCCTGTTTTCTAAAAAGTGTTTCTATTGTGAGAGGTAAGGTGGTTTTAGAGTTTCATTTGACTAAATTATTTGATGATGTTCATGCTTAGTTACTATTTTTAAGTGAAATGAAAATGTTTGGACTATCAAATTGTACAAGTTGTTTTTAGCACACTGAAATTGTAATTATTTTTCACATATAATTATTTTCATGTCTAATTATTTTCATATCTTGATGAAAATAATTTATGGTTGAAAGATGAATTCTGTTTTTAAAATACAAAACTTTAACTTTAAACATGAATGAAAGTCAAGTTGGAAGTAAAGTCAGGCAGTATAATAGTCCTTTATCTGCACACATCCCAAGACCCTCAGTAGATGCCTGAAATGGCAGATGGTATGCAATGCTATGGACTTCCCTGCTGGCTAGTATGGTAAAGAATCTGCCTGCAGTGCAGGAGACCCAGATTTGATCACTGTGTTGGGGAGATCCCCTGGAGAAGGGAACAGCTATCCACTCCAGTAATCTTGCTTGGAAAATTTCGTGGACAGAGGAGCCTGGTGGGCTGCAGTCCATGGTGTTGCAAAAAGTTGGACGTGACTGAGTGACTAACAGTTTCAAACCAATCCTATAAATATTGTGTGTTTTCCTAAATGTAAATACCTGCAGTAAAGTTTAATTTACAAATTAGGCACATTAAGAGATTAATAGTAACTAATAATAAAATGGAACAATTTTAAAGTAGACTGTAATAAAAGTTATGTGAATGTTGATCTCTCTCCTTTATCAACCTCTTCAACTCTCCCAAAACTGTGGCAGAGGCTTCTTGATTGGCATATGCAGCTTTCCAGTAACTTTTACATTTTTCAGTCCAAACCTGTTACTGAATCTGTGTCATCGTCCCTTACTTGCAGTAAAGCTAGTGTCACCTGTTTCAGTAAGTCTTCCTGTAGGCTCAGTGTTTTCTGGTGGGTGCAGCCCACGGCCGTCACTTGAAATGTGTTTTGTGTTCCTGTTGTCCATCCACAGATTTAATGCCTTTTCCATTTTAACTAGGCACTTATCCATGATTTTTGCAGTTTGAGGCTCAGCAGCAAAACTAGCTTGAATTTCTTTTTCTTTTTTCCATCATAAATTCATGGATAGAAAATTTGTTCTTACTGTGGATCTTACCAACTTCAATACAGGATTTATTATTATTATCAAGAACTTGCACATTTTCACTTAAAGAAAGCACTTTACTGCTTCTCTTTAGCATATCCAAATTGCCAGTGACACTGCTCCGAGGCTCTGTGATACCTCAGCAATCAGTCTGATAGGAGATGGCTTCTGAATGACTAATGAGCATGAAACCTGGACAAACGGATGATTGATGTACCAGGCAGGACAGATCAGAATGGCACAAGATTTCATCACCCTACTCAGAGTGATGGCTCATGATTTAAAATTTATGAATTGTTTATTTCTGGAATTTTTTATTTTTGAACTGCCATTTACTGTGAGTAACTGAAACCGCAGAAACCAAAGCCACAGATAAGGGGAGAGTACTGTACTATTTGTTGATCTTTAGTAATGCTTTGAACTGGCTGCCAGCAAAAACCTGAAATTGGTAAAATTTTCTAATAGTAAACCTACTTTGTTTTATCATTCTCATAATAAGCAACCTAAGTTAGCTTTTCCTGTTGTCTACCAGACCAGATCTAATTCCTTGTGGGTATTAAAAGGTTTTTATCAGTTGGTCTCTCTCTTCCTGATCATTTTTGTCTGCATATTACAGTCAGCGTTGTATCTCCTCCACATACTTTGTACATTGTCCTGTTTTTAAGTTTAATGGACTTTATTTGATAACAAGGCAGAATTCACCACCTCTTACATGCTCTTTACAAAACAAGAGTGAATCACTTTCACAGCCTTCACCATCCTCTATAACAGTGGTTTCACTGGGGGAGGCAGGGGATAAATGCACAAAGATTCATGCCTGGGATGCATATCATAATGGATGGGAGGTTTGGCCAATTTGAGAAAGGTCCCCAGTAATTTGAGTATCTTTTTATTTTCCCACCATTGAGAGCTACAACACTGAGGAGAAACTGCCCTGCTACTTCATCTTCATATGTGTAGTTCTTAAGTGATAGTTTTTAACAGTCTATATTTTAGTACATCTTCCCTTGTGTTATGTCAGATCATTTGCATGTTATTTTAAAAACTAAACTCTACTCTTTCTGGTTATTTGTATTTTTAAACAGTGCCTGATATTCTGCACAATAGTAATGATGAGACAAATGTGCACATCTATCATAAACAGATATTTGAAGAGATAATAGCAAAGCACCATTAAATTTTTCTAATCAAAATGAAGATAGATCTCTATCAAAGTTGTTTGGTAATGTTTTGTTTCTTTTTCTTATTTTCCGTCCAATGCTAATGTTTGAGATTTTATTATTGAAGAATTTTGGATTTAAGAATTTGAATTTCAAAAGTTTTTTGAACTAAAATCAACAGTAAGTTGATAACTTTTAAAATGCAGAAGGGTGTAATTCTAACAGTGCAAAAGAATAAAGCCATTTGCATTATTTCCTGAAATTTTTAACAGGTTGGATTGATACTGTTTTTGTACCATTAATTAATTTATGTCCTTGAGTCTGTTTCTTCACCTTAAAATTTGAAATAATTCCTGTCTGAACTATTTGCTGTAGGGATTAAATAAAATATGCCACATCAATGTTCCTAGTATAGTATTCTTTTAATTTTTCAAGATTTTGAATGTCTGTAGTCTTTTACTCCATATAATTTGCATGGGTGAAATATTATTCAAGATAGCCATTGTCTTCAATACCACTTTTTTTAAGGTAGGCCAAAACTATTCAATGACAGAGAGTTCCTGAACCAGAGGTCTTTTGGAGACGTAGCATACCACACAGTCCATCATCATTGTCCACGTTGCATTATGACTTTAGACTAGTGCAGAAATCATGCTTATTCTTTTACTTTGTAGTGTAGGATCCAAAAAATGAAAGTTTTACCTGGTATGTTTAGAACTGTACTTTGCCTGAAGAGTTTGCACGTTTTTATAATGACTTCAGAACCATCCAGATGGCCAAAGTACTTTATTTCAGCTCAACAAAAATGTACTGGGTCTGTACTTTGTATGCCAAATACTGTGCTAATTTACAGGTATATAGAAATCAGTATGGCATTTGCCCTTGAGAAGCTTGTAGTCTGATGAGAGACATGGACATGTAAACAGTTTCAGTACAGTGTATTGAATACAATACACTAGAATACAGTACATCTACTGGTAGATGTATTGGAGGAGCACCACTTAGTACTGCTTTGAGGACTCAAGAAAAACTTCCTGTAATATGAAACTGACTCTTAAAAAGTGACTGACTGTAACTTCACAGGTTACAGAATGGAGACTTAAATTTATATGGCTTTATTGTGCTTGTTTTGAAAATTTGTAAAGGAAGTACTTGTAGGATCAAGAGTTGTAAAGCTTTCAGAGTATTTTACTAGTTTGCCTAAATGAAGTTATGTTATCTGCGGTAGTGATTTAGAGTCACATCTCAGTGTAGTCATGAATAAAGATTAATGGGGTTTTTTGTTTTTAACTTAGAAAATTAAAAAATAACAAATGTGAATGAAAGACATAGTTATAAGTGTACTCTCTTATAGTTCATTCAGCTCCTGAGCAGGAGCAGTGTTTACTAGGTCTGGTATATATTATACCCAATACTGAGATAACAGATACTTAGTTTAACAATTTATAATGCCTAATGGGTAAAAATAACTTCAGTATCTATTTTGTTAACAAGTATTTCTGAACATTTACCAAATGACTTGCCCTTTTCTAGGTGCTTAAAATATACCTGATGCTCCTCAAGTAAGAGGAGTGCTGAGGTCTACTCATTAGATTTAACAGTGTGAAGATTAGTGAAAACAAAAATGAGACTGATGGAGATATTTATGGCAAAAGTCAGCTTGAAGTGGCTTTAGGAGAAAAAGAGCATTTGGAGATAGCAAAAATTGGCAAGTATGATTAGCGTGGCTCTATGACTAGATTTCCCTGGTGTTCTGGTAATCATCACTTGTCCCAGCATTATTTTTAATAGAGCCTCATTTCACTCTCAAATGGGTACTGGTTTAAACAGCTAATTATATGGTGAGTGTGGTTATTATTCTTTGCTGTCATTATTCTTTTGACACCCAAATTTGACCAGTAGTATCCTTTCTAAGCTACCTTTTATGAGTTTTTGAGAGAACCCAATTTTCTTTCCTGGCGTAACAAAACGTTGCATGGATTATACTTTTTTCTGCCTCAGATTCTAATCAGCCATGTCTCTAAGAAGCCTTGCTTCATTTCAGTAACACTCAGAAACAAAGAGTTGAAACATCAATAGATCTTGATTGGGGAGAAAGAGAGTGAGAAAGCTAGGTGACTGGTTAGAGAAAGGCATTTTGCAATAAAAATTTTTAAAGCACACAGCAAAGATACTGGGGTGGGAGAATAGGAAACTTATTCAGGGAATTCTGTGTAAAGCTGAATGAATGCATATAAGACTTAGGGAAAAAGAGTATTATAGTGTTAGAAAGAGGCATCGAGACCAGATAATGAAAGGATTTCAACACCAGAATAAAAGTTTTGGGCTTCTTTCTGTATTCAAGACAGTGACATAATGGTCCTTGGAATTACTGGTTGTGGAGGCAGGAAACTCAGTTACGTTATTATAACCCACACAATCCATAATGAAGTTCTGATTCTGTGGGTAAAATAATGGTAATCCAAAGGAGGGAACTAAATTCAACAGACACCACAGCAGAGTAGTGGAAAGGGGGATGGGAGCATAGCAGAGGCATGACGAGGAGACCCGCAGTATCAGATGACTCTGAGCTGTCTAACCTAAGTAGCAGAGGCTGGAGATGCCCTTAAATGCCATAGATAACACAGGAGTAGGTGAAGGACAAAGACAGAGATGTTTTATTTGGAAAAATCCCTTGGCGATATGATGACAGAGTATAACCTTATTGGAGTTCCGTCTGGTACTGTATTTAGGAGACAGTAGAACAGTATTTAGGAAATAGGGTTTTTGTTGTCACTGAAGGGTAACCATAATGACATTCCCATCTGTGGAAAAGCATGAATTTGGATGTCAATAGCTCTTTCACGAGTTATTTCAGATTCTTTATTTGAGAGAAATGCATTTATTGCTTCATTTCCAAATAGACAAAAAATATCTCCAAGAATCCAGACTTTTCTTGGCACCTTGTAAGTCCCTGGTATTAGAGATTAACCCCTCATAATCTAAAATATCATGTTCCAGTTTTAATCACATTTTGGAAAGTACAAACATGTTTTATATTTATTACATTAGAAGCCCAACCTTAATGAGAGTCTCTTGGATTTAAAAGCATCAGCTTGATTAATGCCTTCAAGTTATTTTTTGTCTTAGTGTCCCTCCCCACAGCCTGATATAGAATAGTTTGGTTGCAAACATACTTTCCCCACTCAGCCAGAGACAACATTACACTAGTTTTATGTTTAGTTATGAGTCGGTATATTCATTTGTTCAAACGAAAACCTTTGGAGAGAAAAAAAGACAAGGAGATAGCCAAATAATCAAAATTTGAGATTAGCTAATTCCTACTGAGTTTGCTCTTTTGAGTATAAGCAAAGCCGTAGCATCTGGCACTGTGGAATAAGGAACTGAAATATTCTGCTGGGTCTGGTTATTAGTGAATGACTATGCTTAATGTGGGAAACTTGAGCAGTGTTAGTTTAAATTAATGACTTTCTTAAACTTTATTGGCTTCTCATTTTCTCTTTTTAAAATTGAATGGTTGAGGGTCCCCAAGGTTGAATGATTCACTGGAAGGATTCACAGGACTCAGAAAAAAAAAAAAAAAAAAAAACTTTTATACTCAGAATAACAGTTTATACTCAAGGATACAGATTAAAATGAGCAAAAGGAAAAGGCCCATGAGGGAAGTCTAGGAAGAATCAGGCATAAGCCTGTAGATGCCCTCAGCCAGTGTAGCATGGTTGCATGGACACACTCCTTGCAGAGACGTATGACAACACTTGCAAAGTGTTGCCTACCAGGGAAGCTCACTTGAGCCTTGGTGTCAGGGGTTTTATTGGGAGCCAGTCACATAGACATGAATCACCGGCATGACTCCTCTCTACCATGCAGACTCCAACTCCCCAGAGTGAAGACATAGTCATCATAAATCACATTACTAGGGTAAACTACCTGATCAACTTGGTAAGCCTGTGGCCCAGGGGCTCAGAACTTAATTCCTAGGAACTGGCCAAAGGCCAGTCCTGAAGAAGTTAGGCCTTCTCAGGAATGTGCAGTTGGAGCAGCCCAGGCCTGCTGACTTAACCCTTTGCTGCACAGGTGGAGAATTATGTGATAGCTGAAGTCCCTTATAATTCTGATGTTTTATAAACAGAGTATTAACTCATATATTATAAAGTATTAATGCTTTATTTCATCTTTAAGAAGGCTTAGATAATCATAACTATTTGAAACCTGAAATAAAAGAAACAAGTTATGCCGATGCTAGAAAACAAAGCTGAATTGAATGTCGAAAAACAAAAGAATGTGTGTCTTATACAAGTCAAAACAAGCCCTGCTCACTAATGAATAAGCTTACAAGTCAGAAGGTGAACATTAAGGAAATCTATGGAGGAAAAAATTACTTAGTCCCAGTTTTCAGAAGCTTAAGTTCATTTAGCACCTGATTAGCAAATTATTGATATTTTTAATTTCTTGAGCACTTATGATAAATTTAAACATCTTTTTTAGTGAAAAATTTTTGCAGCATTTTTGTACAGTTGCTCAAGTTTTACTTGTCTAGTATAATGTTAGTCTCTCACTCATTTTAAACTTGTTTAGTGAAGTATTCAATATTTAACACCTGTTACATAGTTCCGATATCTTCATTTTCCCATTGTTTTTTCTTGATCCATGGTTTTCTAATTGAGAATAGTTTTGCATTTTAATATTGTCATTCTTTTTCCCTTTTAATGTGCTTGGGTCATATTTAAAATTTCTTTGATTTAAAAGTTTTCAACATTTTCTTTTCATAAGTTGAAAAATACCTAAGCATTTTTTTCCCCCCAGAGTCCATAATGTATGACTTTGGTATAAAATTTGCAAATTACCATCTGTAATAATGCATATTGTTCTGCATTTAAAGTTGCAGAATTACTTGAAATGGTTAAATTCAATTTAAAGTAGAGAAAGCTCTAAAATTTAAGAAAAATACTTTTATCTGAAAAAGATACTAGAATTAGTTTTATATAAAAGAAAGCTAAGTGTTCCTGTCTTAGTCATTTTACTTATCATTAACCTCAAATACTGTAAATGGTATAGTGTAAAATTATCATATAAGCACTGAACTGATGTTTTTTCTTTCACATTTTTACTGGTATTTTCTTACCATGTTGAGGGCTTCCCTGGTGGCTCAGACACTGAAGAATCCGCCTGCAATGCATGAGACCCAAGTTTGATCCCTATGTCAGAAAGATCTCCTGGAAAAGGGAATGGCACAGTCTTCTTGCCTGGAGAATTCTATGGACAGAGGAGCCTGGTGGACTACAGTTTATGGGTTGCAAAGAGTTGGACACGATTGAGTGACTAACACTATGTTTAAGTCTAGTGCATGAGGGGATCATACGACCTTTCTACACTGAGTATCTATAATGTCTTTGGAATAGGAACAGAGCTGTTGTGTAAAAGTGTCTTTTCCTGGGTCTAGAAATGAATCTTAATTTTTGAGTTGGTATGAAGTCTTTTCTCAGAAAGAGCAGTCTTGTCTTTTATGGCACCTGCCTGGCTTACAAGCTAGAGTGGTTTCCTGGCCATTCACCATATATCTATATGTTTCAGTGAGTTCTTAAGTAGTATTTAGCCTTTTCCTGCTATACATAAAAATTGAGGTAGTATAGAATACTTTTGAGCAGTAGTGTTCTACTTTGCAACAAATACTCTAGCGGGTCCTTATAGTTTTTTCTAGTATTTGTCTTTTCTTTGCTTTTCTAAAGAAAAAGCCCACATTGGCATCTAAAAATTCTTCAGAAATTCTGAATTTGACTTTTCTGTTGATAAGAGACTTTACTGACCTCTCACTGAGGAATAAGCATTTTAAATTTCTTCGCTCTGGTCCATTTCTGTGTCATTGTACTAGGATCAGTACAAAGACAAATAAGATACCATTCTCACCCTTGAAAAACTTGTACTCTAGTCTCTTCATTCCATTTTTCCCATCAAGAAATGAAAGACAAGATTAACATAAGCATAAATTATTCCCCAACTTTTTTATGTAGTTCCTTGGACCTTTTGACCAGATGGCTTACTGCCTAACCATGTTCAAGCTAGCTTCTTCCCATGTACTTGAAGTGGAAGTGTTCCCAAGATGCTGGTTAGATTATATGTCAGTTTCTGAATAGCTAGCCTGAAAGCTGAAATCGTTGAAACTCTTTCATGACCAAGCCTCTAAATACCACTTGTCTTCTAGAGTTCTCTACTTTTTACCTAAATGAGGGCTTTTTGGAGTTTTATGTACAAAGCTTGCAATCTTACATGCTTTTCAAACTCTTATGGGAAGCCATTCATTTATAATGAAGAAAGTAACTGAATTGTCAGGTAAGGTACTACAGCCACAAATTCCCATCCCATTTACTATAGTAAAAAATTCCCATCATCCAAGGCATTCTTTGAAAACTTGATTATTTCAGATCTTGTATTAAAAAAAAAAATTATACTATTCCCTGTAGCTTATATTACTGATCTGTTAGACCCTAGTGAATTTTGCTATAGCAACTGGCTTTCATAATCAATTTGAAGGGTAATTTATTCTTACAATATGAGCAAATTGAGTTTTGTGGCTAGATTATAACCTATCATTAGAACTACTAAGGCACCCCATTCCAGTACCCTTGCCTGGAAAATCCCATGGATGGAGGAGCCTGGTAGGCTGCAGTCCATGCTAAGGGTCGGACACGACTGAGCAACTTCCCTTTCACTTTTCACTTTCATGCATTGGAGAAGGAAATAGCAAGCCACTCCAGTATTCTTGCCTGGAGAATCCCAGGGACAGGGGAGCCTGGTGGGCTGCCGTTTATGGGGTCACACAGAGTCGGACACAACTGAAGTGACTTAGCAGCAGCAGCAGAACTACTAAATCCAATCCTAGAATAATGAAAATGGTTTCTTAAGACTTCTTTCTTTAAAAGTATATTAAATATACTGAGTCAGAATGGATACAGATTTAGAATTTGGAGCAACAATTTGAAAGTCTTGGCAGTTTACCATGAATTTCACAAGTAGACTGCACAGCTGACTCTTAGAAGAATTGAGAAAGGCTGTCGATTAGATTTCATCTTATCTTCTAAAAGGAATACTAACATTTGAGGTGCTGCTCTCCATTTGGAATAACATATCAAAGAGTCTTTTCTGAAAGGCAGTTGCTGATCTTTTCTGAATAAAACTGTAGGGAAGAAGAAACAACTTCATAATTTATATTTTATTACCAAATGAACTGCTTGATTTATTAAATTTCCTCAGTGTCTAATTAGGATAGTTCTGAACCAAAATTCTAGTTATGGCATAGCATTTCTATTTATACAGTGTTACTTAAGCACCATTTAAAAATTTTATATAATGTCATAGGAGATATCATTATACTTAAAATTAAGTTAAAAATGAATTGACCCAAAACACTGAATTATGCTATTGTTGTTGTTCATTCACTAAGTTGTGTCTAACTCTTTGTGACCCATGAACTGCAGAACGCCAGGCTTCCTTGTTCTTCACTATCTCCAGGCATTTGCTCAAAATGTACATTGAGTCAGCATTGCCGTACAACCATCTCATCCTTTGTCACCCCCTTCTCCTCTTGCCGTCATTCTTTCCCAGCATCATGGTGTTTTCCAGTGAGTCAGTTCTTCGTATCAGGTGGCCAAAGTGTTGGGGCTTCAGCTGCAGCATCAGTCCTTCCAATGAATATTCAGGACTGATTTCCTTTAGGATTGACTGGTTGGATCTCCTTGCTGTCCAAGAGACTCTCAAGAGTCTTCTCCAGCACCACTGTACAAAAGTGTCAGTTCATTAGTTCTCAGCCTTCTTTCTGGTCCAACTCTCACATCCAAACATGACTACTGGAAAAACCATAGCTTTGACTATATGGAGCTCTGTTGGCAAAGTGTTATCTATGCTTTTTATTTTTTTAATATAAATTTATTTATTTTAATTGGAGGTTAATTACTTTACAATATTGTGTTGGTTTTTAATACACTATCTAGGTTTGTCATAGCTATTATTCCAAGGAGCAAATGTCTTTTAATTTTGTGGCTGCAGTCACCATCTGCATTGATTTTGGAGCCCAAGAAAATGAAATCCGACACGGTTTGCACATTTTCCCCATCTATTTGCTATGAAGTGATGGGACTGGATGCCGTGTTCTTTGTTTTTTGAATGTTGAATTTTAAACCAGCCTTTACACTCTCCTCTTTCACTTTCTTTAAAAGGCTCTTTAGTTCTTCACTTTCTGCGGTTAAAGTGATATCATCTGTGTATCTGAGGTTGTTGATATTTCTCCCTACAATCTTAACTCCATCCAGCCTGGCATTTTGCATGATGTACTGTACATATAAGTTAACTAAGCACGGTGACAATTTACAACCTTGATGTACTCGTTTCCCAATTTGGAACCAGTCTGTTGTTCCATGTCCAGTTCCAACTGTGGCTGGTTGTCCTGCATACAGGTTTCTCAGGAGACAGGTAATATGGTCTGGTATTCTCATCTCATTAAGAATATTCCACAGTTTGTTGTGATCCATAGTCAAAGGCTTTAGCATAGTCAGTGAAGCAGAAGTAGATGTTTTCTTTTTGGAATTCCCTTGCTTTTTCTGTGATCCAGCATATTTTGGCAATTTGATCTCTTGCTCCTCTGCCTTTTCTAAATTCAGCTTGTACGTCTGGAAGTCCTCGGTTCATGTACTCTTGAAGCCTAGTTCGAAGAATGTAGAGCATAATCTTTCTGTCATGTGAAATGAGTGCAATTGTATGGAAAATTGAACATTCTTTAGCATTGCCTTTCTTTGAAATTGGAATGAAAATTGACCTTTTCCAGTCTTGTGCCCATTGCTAAGTTTTTCAAATTTGCTGGCATAATGGATGCAGCACTTTAACAGCATCATCTTTTAAGATTTGAAATAGATCAGCTGGAATTCTATCACCTCCACTATCCTTGTTCATAGTAATGCTTCCTAAGGTCCACGTGACTTCACACTCCACAATGTCTGACTAGTTGAGTGATCACATCATCATGGTTATCTGGGTCATTAAGAGGTTTTTTGTACAGTTCTTCTGTGTATTTTTGCACCTTTTCTAATCTCTTATGCTTCTGTTAGGTCCTTGCCATTTTTATCCTTTAATGTGCCTATCTTTATATGAAATATTCCGTTGATATCTCCAATTTTCTTAGAGAGATCTCTAGTCTTTCCCATTTTATTGTTTTCCTCTATTTCTTTGCATTGGTCACTTAAGAAGGCTTTCTTACCTCTCCTTGCTGTTCTCTGGAACTCTGCATTCAGTTGGGTGTATCTTTGCTCCTTGCCTTTCACTTCTCTTATCTCTCAGTGGTTATCTCAGGCAACCACTTTGACTTGAATTTCTTTTTTCTTGGGATTGATTTTGGTCATCACCTCCTGTTCAATGTTATGAACTTCCATCCCTGGTTCTTCATGCACTCTGTCTACCACATCTAGTCCCTTGAATCTATTCATCAGCTCCACTGTATAAGCGTAAGCAATTTAAGTCATACCCGAATGAGCTTGCGGTTTTCCCTGCTTTCTTTGAGCCTGAATTTTACAATAAGGAGCTGATGATCTTAGCCACAGTTAGCTCCAGGTCTTGTTTTTCCTGACTGTATACAGCTTCTCCATCTTCAATTGCACAGAATAGAATCAGTCTGATTTTGGTACTGACGATTCCTTAGTGGAATGCATATCAAACTTAAACTCTGAAAGAAGCTTGTAGAAGGATATATAATAAAATTATAATTATGTAAACATTGCCAGTAATTTTATTTACTTTTCTTTGTTTTTCTGTGTTTCTTAGTTTTCTGAGATAAAAGTAGATTAATCCTTTCCAGAGTAGAAAAATATTTGGCTTTAGATTTTTTTAAATCAAGGATTAAAATTAAGTATTTCTCTGTAAATATCTGCTTTTTCTTTATAAATTGATAGAATTTCCAGTGTCTTGAAACATCATTAAAATAAGTAATAATTTCTTAAATAACAGAGTCCTTGAAAGCAAAACACAGGAAGAAATTCAACTCATAATATATTGACAGTTTAAAGTTAGGCTCATAACTAAAATTTGTTTATTCTTTTACAGGAGTTGAAACCTGATGTAGTAACTAAATCTGCTCTTGGTGAAGAGATCAACTTTGAAAAAATCTGCAAAAAGGTAATTTTGCAGTAAGTTTTATTTCTTTTGGGAATAGTTCCATATTTATATTCTTGACCTCATTTTTTCTTTTAACTATTTTTCCTTGAATAAACCAGTTACTATTAGTGTATGATGATTTTCCCTATTTGAGCTCTACTGTTGCTACCAAAAAAATTTTTATGATAATTAATGAATTTTACTTTATTCTTATATCACACCTCCAGAGACCTTAAAAGGTATGTTGAAGTTAATGTGGCATTTGTGTGCTAGACTGCAATTAGTCTGTTAATCTTATTATTTAGAACAAAGATTTATTTTTTCCAAATACTAGTTTTTATAAATATTTAATCTCTGCATTTATCCTATAGAAATTATTTCTACCCCCCTTTTTATAAGCAAGGGAACTGAAGCTCAGGAAGTGAGAAGTGAGCTAAGTAAGAGTACATCGCCGTTAGGTCCACCGTTACTTGCGTGGACTTTTACACAGATCTTCTGCCCCTTGTGTTTGCGCTTTTCCCTCTTTCATTTCTGCCCACTTTACTGAAGCCTACATAACAGTTCCACCAGGGAACAGTTTTGAATTAACTGATTTTTGTAATGATTGCTCTTCTGTTTTCACTTTTATTCACGTTTGCTGTAATCTGTGTTATTTCTTCCTCTTGCATTTGTGTGTACTTGCTCTTCCCTCTGGTTTCTTAATTTAGAAGCTTAAATTACTAATTTAGACATTTCTTTTTTTTTCTAATATAAACATTTAATGCAATAAAATTCCCTCTAAGCACTGCTTTAGCTACATCTTATAAATATGATATGTTGTATTTTATTTTCTTTGCTTTTAAAATGTTTTAAATTTCCCTTGAAACTTCACCTTTAACCTATGGTTTAATTAGATGGATATTGTTTAATTTCTGAACAATTAGAGGGTTTGGAGTACCTTTTTGTTTTCTTTATGATCCATGAGCATAGTTTTTATGATTGTTATTCTTTTAACTTTAGTATTTATGTTATTTGTTCAGAGTATGGCTTATCTTGGTGAATATTTCATGTGAACTTGAAAGCAATATTATTATATTGAGATCAGTGTCCTGTAAATGTCATTTAAGTCAAACTAATTGATGGTGTTGTACAGATGATTTACAGCTTTACTGACTTTATGCCTGCTTGTTTTATTGATTACTAGGAGAGATATGTTGGAATCTACAACTATAAATGGCAGTTTTCCTGTTACAGCTTTAAGAAAAAAAATACTCTTAACTCCACATTTATGTACACTAGTACTCATTTCTCTGCAATTAATTGATATTAGACATTAGAATTTTAAACCATTTTATTGTAAGAAGGCCAGAAAATGAAAGCTTGTATGTTTGAGGAAAGGGAACATTTGTTTTTGTTGTTATGGTCCTTGTCAGGAAAGCAACACCAAAAAGTCAGGGGCATGATTTTACAGCTTCTTTATTTTGATTCTACCTGATTCTACAGTAAATATTCTTACTTCATAGCATTCATTCACAGAGAGGAAAAAAATTTAGTTCTGTAATACTTTTTTACTTAGTGTATATGTTTCTGACAAAATAATGACATGTTAAATAGAATAGTGGTAATTGTATAAAAATATGGTAGCATATATTTGTTTTCTCTTGAGAGTTTAAAAAAATAATAATTTAAGGTTTTTACCAGAATAAATTGTTTTCATTTTCTGGTTGCTGCACCCTAAGAGTATCTCAGTAATATTTAATCTATGATGGGACTAAAAACCAATTTATTTTTGTTGCCTAATATTATGTTTCCATTTAAATTTCAGCACTGAAGCTTGACAGTATTTTTTAATTGGAACTTGAAAATATCCAAAATAATATATCTTTGTCTTTTTTTATTTGAACTTTTCAGTCTGATTATTTTCACTTGGAAGGTTACTGTTAGTTAATATATGTGTAGTGTTTGTAAAATCAGGTTTCTTTAGTGCATCTTATTTCATTTACAACCATTTGTTTAACCTTCCAGTGTGTGAAATGTCATCCTAAAAATGGGGAAATGGGTCTGTATTCGCTTATCATTATATTTTCTAAATAGTAAATTCATTTGCATATCACTAGATTTATAGTCATGAGATGTATCATAAACACGTAGAAAGTTTGGATCAAACTGGAATGTTGTCAAGTAAAAAAAAAAAAAAAATTCATTACATTTCTTTCTGCCCTTTCAGTACCTTCCTCCAAATGAAAGGAAGGAAAGGGAGGTAGAGAAGAACAAAGGAAGACAGTTCTGTTTTAGTTCTTGATGGAACCCTTGAGGATTTAGAGCCAAGGGAAATTGCCTTGCTTAAGAATGGTTTCAGATTCCTCCTGAGCTATTTGATTTCAACTATTTTGTTACTGTTTTATTTCATTTATGATATTCTTCCCATTGAATTAATGTTTTTCTATATCAGAATATGTTAATAAATTAGCTGAGTGTCATGGAGAGAAGATTGATTGGTTTGCCACAGGAAGGGAAGTTAATTAAAGATGACCAAAGAGGTAGTATAAGGCTATTACATAGAGCTTATACATTTGAAGCTGTCTGACCATCAGAATAGAGCAGAACAAGCTGATTTGTGTAACTCCTTAGAGCTTGCTTAGTTCTCCCATATACATTAGTATCTCAGTTGATCTTACAACATTGATTTCAAGTGAAAACATTCATGTGTGCACATGCATGTGTGTACGTGTGTGAAGTAATACTAGTAGTATCTTCATTTTCCAAATTCAGAAATGGGTAGAAAGATTAAGTAGCCAGTTAATATTTGATGAGAGTTTTAAAACTATAGAGTTTGGGCACTAGAACTGTGACATTTCCAGACAATTATTGCCAGAATTTCAAGGACTTCTCAAGTCCAAATGTCTATTATATGCAGAACAGTTGGCCAGGCACTATGGAAAAAAGGAAGGGAATAGAACATAGTTATTTTAAAGGATAAGAGGAAGCAAATTAACGTTTGCTAACATCTACTAGTAGCTGACTTGTTAGATACTTTATATACATTAGCTTTCTCATTAAAATGATAATAATCTCATTTAACAGATGAGACAGTGGGCCCAGAAAGGTCAAAATATACCTGTGATCAATCAGTAGGAAATGTTAGATCCAAGCTTTAGATCTAACCAAAGACTCTGCCTGCAAAATGAAATTTTAGGACAAAAGGATAGAATAAGTCTCTCTATATAAAAGCATTTTGGAATCATGGGATTTTAATGAATACAGAAAAACCTCCTGTTCTACTAAATGTGGACTCTAAGGCCTTTACTTGTCACAATTCTTCTGATTCAACTAAAAGGACTGTTCCTTTTGATATTTCTAAATGTTTTTAATAAATACAAATATGAATGTGTTGAATTTTTTTTTTTAGTTTTTTGAATGTTGTTTTTTTTTAATATAAATTTATTTATTTTAATTGGAGGTTAATTACTTTACAGCATTGTATTGGTTTTGCCATACATCAATATGAATCTGCCACAGGTATATATGTGTTTCCCATCCTGAACCCGCCTCCCTCCTCCCTCCCTGTACCATCCCTCTGGGTCATCTCAGTGCACCAGCCCCAAGCATCCAGTATCATGCATCGAACCTGGACTGGTGATTCGTTTCATATATGATATTATACATGTTTCAATGCCATTCTCCCAAATCATCCCACCCTCTCCCTCTCCCACAGAGTCCAAAAGTCCGTTCTATACATCTGTGTCTCTTTTACTGTCTCGCATACAGGGTTATCGTTACCATCTTTCTAAATTCCATATATATGTGTTAGTATACTGTATTGGTGTTTTTCTTTCTGGCTTACTTCACTCTGTATAATAGGCTCCAGTTTCATCCACCTCATTAGAACTGATTCAAATGTATTCTTTTTAATGGCTGTGTTATACTCCATTGTTTATATGTACCACAGCTTTCTTATCTATTCATCTGCTGATAGACATCTAGGTTGCTTCCATGTCCTGGCTATTATAAACAGTGCTGCGATGAACATTGGGGTACACGTGTCTCTTTTCAGTTCTGGTTTCCTTGGTGTGTATGCCCAGGAGTGCGATTGCTAGGTCACAAGGCAGTTCTATTTCTAGTTTTTTAAGGAATCTCCACACTGTTCTCCATAGTGGCTGTACTAGTTTGCATTCCCGCCAACAGCGTAGGAGGGTTCCCTTTTCTCCACACCCTCTCCAGCATTTATTGCTTGTAGACTTCTGGATCGCAGCCATTCTGATTGGCATGAAATGGTACCTCATTGTGGTTTTGATTTGCATTTCTCTGATAACGAGTGATGTTGAGCATTTTTTCATGTGTTTCTTAGCCATCAGTATGTCTTCTTTGGAGAAATGTCTATTAGTCCTTTGGCCCATTTTTTGATTGGGTTGTTTATTTTTCTGGAATTGAGCTGCAGGAGTTGCTGGTATATTTTTGAGATTAGTTGTCTGTCAGTTGCTTCATTTGCTATTATTTTCTCCCATTCAGAAGGCTGTCTTTTCACCTTGCTTATAGTTTCCTTTATTGTGCAGAAGCTTTTAAGTTTAATTAGGGCCCCTCAAATCAATAAAATTAGAAATGAAAATGGAGAGATCATAGCAGACAACACAGAAATACAAAGGATCATAAGAGACTACTATCAGCAATTATATGCCAATAAAATGGACAGCATGGAAGAAATGGACAAATTCTTAGAAAAGTACAACTTTCCAAAACTGAACCAGGAGGAAATAGAAAATATTAACAGATCCATCACAAGCACAGAAATTGAAACTGTAATTAGAAATCTTCCAGCAAACAAAAGCCCACATCCAGACGGCTTCACAGCTGAATTTTACCAAAAATTTAGAGAAGAGCTAACACCTATCCTACTGAAACTCTTCCAGAAAATTGCAGAGGAAGGTAAACTTCCAAACTCATTCTGTGAGGCCACCATCACCCTAATACCAAAACCTGACAAAGATGCCACAAAAAAAAAAAAAAGAAAAATACAGGCCAATATCACTGATGAACATAGATGCAAAAATTCTTAACAAAATTGTAGCAATCAGAATCCAACAACACATTAAAAACATCATACACCATGACCAAGCGGGCTTTATCCCAGGGATGCAAGGATTCTTTAATATCCATAAATCAATCAATGTAATTCACCACATTAACAAATTGAAAAATAAAAGCCATATGATTATCTCAATAGATGCAGAGAAGGCCTTTGACAAAATTCAACATCCATTTATGATAAAAACTCTCCAGAAAGCAGGAATAGAAGGAACATACCTCAACATAATAAAAGCTATATATGACAGACCCACAGCAAACATTATCCTCAATGGTGAAAAACTGAAAGCATTTCCCCTAAAGTCAGGAACAAGACAAGGGTGCCCACTTTCACCGCTACTATTCAACATAGTTCTAGAAGTTTTGGCCACAGCAATCAGAGCAGAAAAAGAAATAAAAGGAATCCAAACTGGAAAAGAAGTAAAACTCTGTTTGCAGATGACATGGTCTTCTACATAGAAAACCCTAAAGACTCCACCAGAAAATTACTAGAGTTAATTAATGAATATAGTAAAGTTGCAGGATATAAAATCAACACACAGAAATCCCTTGCATTCCTATACACTAATAATGAGAAAATAGAGAAATTAAGGAAACAATTCCATTCACCATTGCAATGAAAAGAATAAAATACTTAGGAATATATCTACCTAAAGAAACTAAAGACATATATATAGAAAACTGTAAAATACTGGTGAAAGAAATCAAAGAGGACACTAATAGATGGAGAAATATACCATATTCATGGATCGGAAGAATCAATATAGTGAAAATGCGTATACTACCCAAAGCAATTTATAGATTCAGTGCAATCTCTATCAAGCTACCAATGGTATTTTTCACAGAGCTAGAACAAATAATTTCACAATTTGTATGGAAATACAAAAAAACCTCGAACAGCAAAAGCAATCTTAAGAAAGAAGAATGGAACTGGAGGAATCAACCTGCCTGACTTCAGGCTCTACTACAAAGCCACAGTCATCAAGACAGTATAGTACTGGCACAAAAATCAGAAATATAGATCAATGGAGCAAAATAGAAAGCCCAGAGGTAAATCCACGTGCCTATGGACACCTTATCTTTGACAAAAGAGGCAAGAATATACAATGGATTAAAGACAATCTCTTTAATAAGTGGTGCTGGGAAAACTGGCCAACCACTTGTAAAAGAATGAAACTAGAACACTTTCTAACACCATACACAAAAATAAACTCAAAATGGTTTAAAGATCTAAACGTAAGACCAGAAACTATAAAACCCCTAGAGGAGAACATAGGTAAAACACTCTCTGACATACATCACAGCAGGATCCTCTGTGACTTCTATCTTTAGGTAAAACCTAGAATTGAAGTCGAGTTAATGTTAAAAGTACTGCTACTAGCTTTCTACCTGTATGAGTTCCTTTAGTCAATATGATTTTTATTTTTAACTGATGGAAGATTGCTTTACTATGATGTTTTGGTTTCTGCCATAAGCAGCACATTACAATCTATTCATGCTGCTTACGGCAGAAACCAACACATCATTGTGTATATATATATATACCCTCCCTCTTGAGCCTCCCTCCACTCACTCCAACCCATCCCTCTAGGTCATCACAGAGCACCAGGCTGAGCTCCCTGTATTTATAACAATTTCCCACTAACTTTTACACATGATAGTATCAATATATATACAAGACAATAAGTGTGGACACAAGTCTGTTCTGTACTAGGTTTTTCAGTACCATTTTTCTACATTCCATGTATGTGTGTTAACATATGATTCTTGTTTTTCTCTTTCTGGCTTACTTTGCTCCATATAAGAAGCTCTAGGTTCATCTACCTCACTACAACTGACTCAAATTTGTTCCCTTTTATGGCTGAGGAATGTTTCATTGTATTAATGTACCACATCTTCTCTATCCATTCATCTGTTGATGGATATCTAGCTTGTTTCCATGTCCTGCTGCTGCTGCTGCTGCTAAATCTCTTCAGTCGTGTCTGACTCTGTGCAACCCCAAAGACGGCAGCCCACCAGGCTCCCCCATCCCTGGGATTCTCGAGGCAAGATCACTGGAGTGGGTTGCCGTTTCCTTCTCCATGTCCTAGCTATTATAAATATTGTTGCAGTGAACATTGAGGTACATGTGTCTGTTAGAATTGTGTTTTTCTCAGGGTATATGCCCAGTAGTGGATTTGCTGGGACATATGGTAGATTTATTTATAGTTTTTTAAGGAATGTCCATACTGTTTCCCATAATGCAGGAGGATTCCCTTTTCTCCATACCGTCTCCAGCTTTGATTGTAGATTTTTTGGTGATGACCAATCTGACTGGTGTGAGGTGATGCCTCATTGTAGTTTTGATTTGCATTTTGCTAATAAGAAGTGATGTTAAGCATCTTTTCATGTGTTTATTAGCCACCTCTATATTTTCTTTGTGGGGAAATGTCTGTTTAGGTCTTCTGCCCATTTTTGATTGGGTTGTTAGTTTTTCTGATATTGAGCTGTATGATCTGCTTATATATTTTGGAGACTAATCCTTTGTCAGTTGCTTCATTTGCAGTTATTTTCTCCCATTCTGACTTGTCTTTTCATCTTGTTTATGGCTTTCTTTGCTGTGCAAAAAGCTTTGAAGTTTTATTAGGTCTCATTTGTTTATTTTTGTTTATTTCCATTAATCAAGGAGGTGGGTCAGAGAATATTGCTGTGATTTATGTCAGAGAGTACTGCCTGTGTTTTCCTCTAAGAGCGTTATAGTTTCTAGTCTTAACATTTAAGTCTAATCCATTTTGAGTTTATTTTTGTGTGTGTTGTTAGGAAGTGTTCTAATTTTATTCTTTTACATGTAGCTGACCAGTTTTCCCAGCACCACTTTTTGAAGAGGTTTTATTTTTTCCATGGTATATTTTTGCCTCCTTTGTCAAAAATAAGGTGCCCATGTATACATGAGTTTATCCCTGGGATTTCTGTCTTATTTCATTGGTGTATATTTCTGTTTTTGTGCCAGTACCATACTGTCTTGGAGGACTGTAGCTTTGTAGTATAGTCTGAAGTCAGGGAAGTTGATACCTCCAGCTTGGTTTTTCTTTCTCATGATTGCTTTGGCTATTTGTCATCTTTTGTGTTTCCATATAAATTGTGAAGTGTTTAGTTCTAGTTCTGTGAAAAATGCCATTGATAATTTGATAGGAATAGCATTGATCTGTAGATTGCTTTGGGTAGTACAGTCATTTTGATGATATTGATTCTTCCAATCCAAGAATATGGTAGATATCTCCATCTGTGTAGTCATTGGTTTCCTTTATCAGTGTCTTATAATTTTCTGCATGCAGGTCTTTTGTCTCTTTAGGTAGTTTTATTCCTAGGTATTTTATTCTTTTTTGTTGCAATGGTGAATGAGATTGTTTCCTTAATTTCTCTTTCTGATTTTTCATTGTTAGTGTATAGAAATACAAGGGATTTCTATATTGACTTTATATGCTATGACTTTACTAAATTCATTGATTAGCTCTAGTAGTTATTTTGTGGTATTTTTAGGGCTTTCTATGTGTAGTATTATGTCATCTGCAAACAGTGAGAGTTTTACTTGTTTTCGAATCTGGATTACTTTTTCTTCTTTAATTGCTGTGGCTAGTGGCAACCCACTCCAGTGTTCTTGCCTGGAGAATCCCAGGGACAGGGGAGCCTGGTGGGCTGCCATCTAGGGGGTCACACAGAGTCGGACATGACTGAAGCGACTTAACAGCAGCAGCAGGACTTCCAAAGCTATACTGAATAATAGTGGTAAGTGTTCCTGATCTTAGAGGAAAAGCTTTTAGTTTTTCACTGTTGAGAATAATGTTTGCTGTGGGTTTCTTGTGTGTGGCCTTTATTATGTTGAGGTAAAAAGTTCCTCCTGCAAATTTTCTGGAGAGGTTTTTTTAATTATTATTATTATTTATAGAGGGTGCTGAATTTTGTTAGATGCTTTCTCTACATCTATTGAGATGATCATATGGTTTTTATTTTTCAGTTTGTTAATATGGTGTATCACTTTGATTTATTTGCATGTATTGAAGAATCCTTGCCTCCCTTGGATAAACCCCACTTGATAATGGTGTTTGTTCCTTTCAATGTGTTGTTGGATTCTGTCCGCTAGAACTTTGTTGAGGATTTTTGCATCTATGTTCTTCAGTGATATCAGCCTGTAATTTTCCTTTTCTGTGATATCGTTGTCTGGTTTTGATATCAGGATGGTGATGGCATCATAGACCGAGTTTGGGAGTTTTCCTCCCTCTGCAACTTTTTAGAACAGTTTGAGCAGAGATAGGTGTTAGTTCTTCTCTAAGGCAACAACATTTCAAAGGAATGAACATTGCATGTAAGAGAGCTGTTCCACTTTTAGACTCTTGTTTATATTTACATGTACATTCTCAAAATTCTTTTCAAAATTGAGCACCAAATGCTTTGTATTCACAGAAATACCTATATGCCAAAATAAAATTTTTCCATTCAAAGATAAGGTGTTTTCCCTTTTTTATTTAATTTATTTGAAATGGAAGAAACTGGAGGTGTGTGAAAACCACAGTTTCCTGAGAATGCTCCAAGGCAAACACTGTGTCAACTTCAAATAAGGAAAGTTGTGGTTTCCTGCATATCTCCCAATATTGTGATGACTGTTTCTTACAGGTGTGGAAGAGAGATTAACAAATCTCTATTTGTCAATAGAGATTTCTCAGGCTTTTAAGCTTCAAAATATTTTTATTTAAATTGAAGATGTTTGACTATATTTTAATTCTTCTATAAACCTCCACAACATTTTCACTCTCTCCTCTGAAGTTTATCCGGTTCTGCTTTGGATTAGTTATTTGTGCATTTGTTGTAAACTTTTAAATTAGTGAAAGATTCTGAGCCTCCAGAGATGATATTTGTATCCTTATGTGTAAGATTTCACCTTCACATAATAAAGCATACTTATATATCAGTCATTCAGTTGAGTCACATCTGACTCTTGAGACCCCATGGACTGCAGCACACCAGGCCTCCCTGTCCATCAGCAACACCCAGAGCTTGCTCAAACTCATCCATCAAGTCAGTGATGCCATCCAGACATCTCATCCTCTGTCGTCCCCTTCTCCTCCCACCTTCAGTCTTTCCCAGCATCAGGTGGCCTAAGTATTGGAGTTTCAGCTTCAACATCAGACCTTCTGATGAATACTCAGGACTGATTTGCTTTAGGATGGACTGGTTGGTTCTCTTTTGCAGTTCATGGATGGGACTCTCTAATCTTCGCCAACACCATAGTTCAAAAGCATCAGTTCTTTGGTGCTTAGTTTTCTTTATAGTCCAACTCTCACATCCATACATGATGACTGGAAAAACCATAGCTTTGATTATATGGACCTTTGTTGTAAACTAATGTCTCTGCTTTTTAATGTGTTGTCTAGGTTGGTCATAGCTTTTCTTTCAAGGAGCAAGCGTCTTTTAATTTCATGGCTGCAGTCACCATCTGCAGTGATTGTGGAGCCCAAGAAAATAAAGTCTGTCACAGTTTTCATTGTATCCCCATCTACTTGCTATGAAGTGATGGGACCAGATGCCCTGATCTTACTTTTTTGAATATTGAGTTTTAAGCCAGCTTTTTCACTCTTCTCTTTCACTTTCATTAAGAGGCTCTTTAGTTCTGTATATCAGAGGTTATTGATATTTCTCCAAGCAGTCTTGATTCCAGCTTGTGCTTTATCAAGCCTGGCATTATGCATGATGTACTCTGCATATATGTTAAATAAGCAGGGTGACAATTTACAGCCTTGTCATACTCCTTTCCCAGTTTGGAACCAGTCTGTTGTTCCATGTCCAGTTCTAACTGTTGCTTCTTAACCTGCATACAGATTTCTCAGGAGGCAGGGGTAAGGTAGTCTGGTATTCCTATCTCTTGAAGAATTTTCCACAGTTTGTTGTAGTCTAAAGAATTTTCCACAGTTTGTTGTGGTCTATAATTAAAAGATGCATATTCCTTGGAAGAAAAGTTATGACCAACCTAGACAGCTTATTGAAAAGCAGAGACATTACTTTGCCAACAAAGGTCTGTCTAGTCAAGGTTATGGTTTTTCCAGTGGTTATGTATGGATGTGAGAGTTGGACTGTGAAGAAAGCTGAGCGCCAAAGAATTGATGCTTTTGAACTGTGGTGTTGAAGAAGACTCTTGAGAGTCCCTTGGACTGCAAGGAGATCCAACCAGTCCATTCTGAAGGAGATCAGCCCTGGGTGTTCTTTGGAAGGACTAATGCTGAAGCTGAAACTCCAGTACTTTGGCCACCTCATGCAAAGAGTTGACTCATTGGAAAAGACTTTGATGCTAGGAGGGATTGGGGGCAGGAGGAAAAGCGGACAACAGGATGAGATGGCTGGATGGCATCACTGACTCGATGGACGTGAGTCTGAGTGAACTCCGGGAGTTGGTGATAGATAGGGAGGCCTGGCGTGTTGTGATTCATGGGGTCACAAAGAGTCGGACACGGCTGAGCGACTGAACTGAATTGAACTGATACAGTCAAAGGCCTTAGCATAGTCAACAAAGTAGAAGTAGATGTTTTTCTGGAATTCTCTTGCTTTTTCAATGATCCAGTGGCTGTTGGCAATTTGATCTCTGGTTCTTCTGCCTTTTCTACATCTCACTTGAACATCTGGAATTCTCGGTTCACGTACTGTTGAAGCCTGGCTTGGAGAATTTTGAGCATTACTTTGCTCTAGTGTATGTGTTTTGTTAGCTGTATATATTTATATATAAATATCTGTAAATATAAAGAGGGAGAATCTTAAGTGAGGAAGGAAAAGGGATGGGAAAGAAGTAAGGAAGTTAGATAAAAAATTGGAAGTCCCTTATTTCAGGGACTGTTGTACTTATTCTTGTGAGTTCCTACACTTAACCTCAGTGCCTTAAGGAAAATGTGGGTATCTCTTATTGCTGCACAGACCCCCAAACACTGCCAAAGTTATGAACTTAGCCCACTTGATTAATAAACCTCTTTTTGTTTTTATGTTTATATTTAGTTTCTTTACAAAAAGATTTGAGGGTGGCTTGGAATTGGGTCACAAAATAAAGGAAAGTTATTTGAAATAGTTGAGAAGAAAGCTTGTTGAGAATACTAGATTGAATTTAGAAACCTGACTTGGAGTTCTCACTTGTTCCTAACTGGCCAAGNGTCAATACTGTTAATTTAATTGTTGATAAAATCTGTGATCTCTATTCTGTTTACTTCTTTAATCTCTTGTTAAAATTTGAACTTAAAAAATTAAATGAATGATTTCTAATTGCTTTCTTAAGAATAAAGTTAAAGAAAGGTTAAAGAAAGTGTTAAGTTTGACTATTTTTTACTTAGAGAATTTTATAGATTTATTTAAATGTTTGCTGTAATATATAAAATTTGATATTTTTAACTAAGACTTTATCCAAATCAAACATTTTAAGAACTGCTGGCATACATTGAGGATACTGGGTGTTCAATTTCAGACCACCTCGGTAAGGCAAATAACTACAATAAAACAATACACAAATTTTTGGTTTCCCAGTGCATATAAAAGTCATGTTTGCACTATTGTAGACTACTACTACTACTAAGTCGCTTCAGTCGTGTCCAACTCTGTGTGACCCCATAGACGGCAGCCCACCAGGCTCCCCCGTCCCTGGTATTCTCCAGGCAAGAACAATGGAGTGGGTTGCCATTTCCTTCTCCAATTGTAGACTATGAAGTGTGTAATAGCATTATGTCTAAAATAATGTGCATACCTTTATTTAAAAATACCTCCTTGCTGAAAAGTACTAGCCATCATCTGAGTCTCCAGCAAGTTGTATTCTTTTTGCTGGTGGAGGGTCTTACCTTGAAATTTATGACTGCTGACTGATCAGGGTGGTGGTTGCTGAATTTTGGTACTTTAACAATTGTTCTCCCTTCTTTTTTTTTTTCTGAAAGAGTTTGAAAAGGATTGGCATTAGAGAAACCCATTCATCTCCTTATGTTTTTTTAAGCAGAATTGTATTCCTATCAATGGAGTAGTGTTTATCCTAGCTACTTTTAAGGACATGTACACTGCCTCATAGTACTGGACACTGCTATAATATGGACACTGCCTCAACAAGCCAGCTTCCTCTGTTCATGAAATTCTCCAGGCAAGAACACTGAAGTGGGTTGCCATTCCCTTCTCCAGGGGATCTTCCTGACCCAGGGTTCAAACCTGGCTCTCCCACATTGCATTCTTTACCATCTGAGCCACCAGGGCTTGTCATCACACACTAGCTATCAAACTAGGAAGCACAAAGAATGAGAATTCGTTATATATCTTTATTTTAAAGTAATTACTCATCAACAATGTACTTTCAGAAGAATAATAAAAATTTTATTTGCTGGTATCATTAACTGTTTTCTTTAAAAACACAAATTGCATATAATCACAAAACCTAAAGCTGTGATATACATAATTCTACTTATTGTTATATAATCATACCTGATTAGTAACTACTTATTAGTTTTATAGACCTTATTAGTTTTATAGTAACTACTTATTAGTTTTATAGCTTATTGACTCAAGCCTTAATGTGTTTGTTTGAATTCACTGCTTACATTTGGGTACATAAGCAATATACTGTACAATTCCATTTGGAATAACTAGTGTGAATGCCAACCCTAGGATTATGGAATACAATGACTTTTTTACTCAATCTCACTTCTTATTAACCTGGTATTCTTCCCAAATAAGTCCACTGCAAAGGTTGCAGCATAGAAATGCAGTTAAACATAATGATATGTAACAAATAAAAATAACTCTTCATTTATTAGAAGTCATATGTAATTGTACAATTTTAAATCATATTCTAGGGCTCTTTTTTATTTTTTAATAAAATTTACTGAAATTGGATCACTAAGTTAGATTACTGTAAGAGATCTTCCAGAGCACAGAAGTAGCATTGCTAAGTAAATTCAAAGATAAAGTGATTCTTATCAAGGTAGTGTTACTTAGTATCTACACTTGATATGCACGTATTACCACTGTTCTTTTAAACTTTTTCTGACTAACTGGAAAGATACAGCTAGCTCTGGAAAGAAAAACGCCCAGGTCATTAAAACTCTTTGCAAGTTGTCAAAACAGAGATTTGGGAACAGTAATAAATATAGCTTTGAACAATTATACATGAATACATTAGCCAAAATCTATTTTGGATTCCCAGAACTTATCTAAAACATGTAAAATTAACTCACATGATAAAAATAGTTACTTTCTAGTTTTTCTGCTTTACAGATACAGTTGTTCATATATCATCAGGAATTTTCTTTGAAGTGAATTGAATTTTTAGTAGCTACCCAGGGAAAATGCAATTTGCACCCCACTCCAGTACTCTTGCCTGGAAAATACCATGGACACGAAGAGTCGGACACGACTGAGCAACTTCACTTTCACTTTTCAGGAAATGGCAACCCACTCCATTGTTCTTGCCTGGAGAATCCCAGGGACAAGAGAGCCTGGTGGGCTGCTGTCTATTGGGTGGCACAGAGTCGGACACGACTGAAGCGACTTAGCAGCAGCAGCAGCAGGGAAAATATACTGAAAGAAACAGTTAAACACAAACAGATGCTGTTGGAATGTCTTCTTTTCCCTTGTAACCTAAAGAAGGATTCTTGTGGTGTGTATGACCTTTGTCAGGACTAGTTATTTGTTTGTTGTCATTGTCATTGTTTTCACACATAAGTGTTTTTACATAGAATTAGTCCTGAGGATTAAGAATAGTGCCTCTGCATTGAGCACCAGATTGTTTCTCCTAAGCCAGAATATCTTATTATATCATAGTTCAGGAAGCACATTTACTGCATTTAGGGCTATAACCCATTGCCTCAGTTTGGCAGCAAACCTCTCAGGGCAGTGTTTCTGTCTTAAATTCAAGTTTTAGATCTCATGAGGTTGCTTTAAAAAAAAACAATTTTTTTTTTCTGTTTTCATCAGTTTTTGGTTGATCCCCACTGAAGATTCTTCTTGCATGTAATATAGAGCAACATTAACTCTTTCCATAAAGGACCATATTGTAAATACTTTAGGCTTTCTAGGCCTTAGAATCTTTGTCACAACTATTGAGCAATACAGCAGTGACATAATGCAGCCATAGATGAATGAATTCGGTTTTATGTTCCAATAAAACTTTATTTTTAAAAGCAGATAGCAGGTGAGAAACTGGCACATGAGTTAGTTTGCCAGCCACTGATTTTGAAAATCAAATACTTCTACAGATGTGTGTGTGTGTGTGTGTGTGTGTGTATGAGAGAGAGAGAGAAATGACAGTTCTCTATTGGTCATCCCCCACCTTGTGTTACAGTTGATTCTCATCAATATGTTTATATTAATACATTTTAAGCACTAGCTATTGACTTCCTGCTGTGGTTTACAAGGATTTAGATCTCTTTCCTCCTTCAGCCTCTGGGTCATATATGTACCCTCTTTATCTCTTCTGTCTTCCTAATATGCTTGGGTCAGATTTACATGAGGTGAACATTTAGTGATTATGTTATTTTGGCTATGAGTCATTTAGTGAATGTTTATTACTCTTGTTTTTCTGTATAATATTTCTACTTATAGTTTGTGATTATTATGTTTATTTTGTTGATTGTCTGTGTACTCTATGTAAAACCAAATTCTTCATTGGTTTTTGAAATCTCTTTAAGATATTTAATAACACTAGGTATTCTAAATGTAAATCTAAATCCCCTGTCACCATCCTGGGCATTTGGATTTCCTATTTCTCATATCCATGCCTTCCTTACTCTTTTTGTTTCCTTCCTCATTTAGTGGAGCCAGGAGCTTCTTCTAGCTTGGCTTGTGGGAGGCAACATCCCACCTTTACTTCCGTGTTATTCCCTTTCTGTCTCCTGTGTCTCTGTATCCAAGTGTCTTCCTTATAAGGACACTGGTCATAATAGACTTAAGGCCGATCCTAAACCAGTATGCTGTCCTCTTAATTATGTCTGCAATGCCCTTGTTCCTATTTCCAACTAGGATCACGTTTTCAGTTTCTTGTTAGGTATAAAAATTGAGGATAATACCATTTGACCCAAGATAAAAAAGGTAATTAGACAGCAAGTGATCCTAGCACAGGATTTTCACCAGGTCTAAAGTTATTTTCTGAGTGATATTTACCTAGATAAATTCTCCAAACAGAATAGATTTCAAGCTATTATCTTGCTTTTCCTTAGGTACTCATCTGTGTTTATTACTGGGAGGAAAAATAGCCTTATTGGGCTATTAACAGTGAGGGTAAATATAAAGATGGTTAAAATTTATAGCTCTGCTTTCACACACTAGTGAAATTTTTACGTGCTTCAGGGAGTGTTTATTGAATACCAGCTATTATCAGTTATTGTTTAAGGCACTAGGTCTACAGGCATGTGGAAGACAGAGTCCCTGCCTCTTGTGATGTGAAGTAAATGGTGATGAAAAGTGTTGTGTTAATTCAGATAACATTTGAGCAGAGACCTGAATACAACGAAATGATCAGCCAAGTAGAGAACTTGCAAAGGGATAGCTTAAGCATCAGAAGGCAGTAAAGCTTTCAAAAGAACCCATAAGGAAGTAGGATGATCTGGTTACATTTAAACTTCACTGTGACTGCTATATGGAAAATAGTCTGTGGAAGAACAAAAGCCAGTGGAGAATGACCGGTTATGGGCTTATTGCGTTGGTCCAGGTGAGAGGTGTTGGTGATTTGGTCAAAGGAATTAAGTAGAAATGGTGATTAGTGACTGGTTCTGGATAGATTTTGCAGACGAAATCACAGGATTTGCTGAAGGATTTATTGTGAGCTGTGAAGAAAGGAGAAATGTAATGGAGGAATCATGAGTTTTAGCCCTTAACCACCAGAAAAATTAAACTTACATCTAATAAGATGGAAAAAGGTTTAAAGTTTCAGGAGAAAATCACAGAATTTTCTTTTAACATGTCAAGTAGATAGTTGGATATATGAGTCTGGAGATAAGTTAGAGCTTGAGGTAGAAATTTGGAAGTTTAAACCACAGATGATATTTATTTAAAGTAGTCTGAACTATGAATTTTCTCAATGAATAAATACTATGTATGTGTGTATCTGTATGTTTGTGTATGTGTATACACACACACATATATCATTATATGTATATAATCCCATTCAGTCATCATCAAACATCTACAAAGTGTTGGCTATAAGCCAGGCACTGGTGAAAGGTTCTGAGAATGAAATAGTGGTATTAGTCATTCAACATAAAAATATATAGTATTTGATAACTTTAGATCTCTAGGAAATGGAACTTCAGTCATTATATTAGTCATGGATTATATCACCCAGCTTAGTACTAATATGTTACTTGATTCTTTCATGTTATTTTAGTATTCTATACTAGATTTTTAAACTCTTTGACTGCAGGATCTATATTACACTTTTTAAAATATCACACGTGATGCCTACCACAATTCTAAAACAATATTAATTACTCAGAATATTTGTTAATTGATTACATAATTTTAACGGTCAAGAACAGTAGTACTTTTTTCAGCATGTTATCTTTAGAATGCATTATATAGGTGAGTTACCTAGTTAGAATATTAATAAATTTCTGTTCCCTAACTCTTTCAAAAATTATAATGAGTTGCATTTTATTCACTTCTTAGTAGTGTTAGTTTTTATTCCCGTGTGTTTATTATTTCAATTTGCAGCCTGATTCGACTGCTGCTGAAAGAGCGGTTGCTAGACTAGCAGTGCACCCTCTTCTGAAGAAAAAAATTGATGTACTGAAAGGTATGAATTAAATGACTTAAGCATTTTCAGTAAATAATTTGAATAAATGGCCATTCATTTATTTACTTTTATGATTTTTTTTTAACTTTTGAGGATCTTTTACATTATAAATGTCCTTTCAAATGCTTCCAAATGTAGGAAACTACCTGAAAATTTTTTATATCTAAAAAATTCGGCATTTTTTCTAAATTCCTAAATTTTATAAATTCTTAAAATAGATAATACTCATGGTAATATTAAATACAACTGACTTTCTAAGTATTTTGCTGTGTTTAGTCACTCAGTTGTGTCCAACTCTCTGACCCCATGGACTGTAGCCTGCCAGGTTCCTCTGTCCATGGAGATTCTCAAGGCAAGAATCCTGAAGTAGGTTGCCATGCCCTCCTCCAGAGGATCTTCCCAACCCAGGGATCAAACCCATGTCTCCCATATTGCAGGCAAATTTTTTTACCGTCTGAGCCACCAACGAAGCCCTTTCTAAATATTGATGTAATTCATATTATTACTTACCTTGCCATTTAGTCACATAATTTTATTTATGTTTGTATATTATAAAATATAATGAAAGAACTAAATGCTTCTGACACAGATTAGAAGATAATTATTTTTATGCCTGAAAGCACAGTTTATAATACCCTACAATTGTATTAATACATTATTGCTATAGAAATTAAAGTTGCCATTTTATTCATTTATATTCAGTGAAGTTTTTACTGTTCTTAACATCATACATGAAAGAATAAATTTAATTTTAGAGATTTNTACCTCGGAGCATTTCATAAATGTTCTGGTTTTCTAAAAGTTAATAGAGTTCTTTGTGAATTTGCACCTATTATATATATGTAATTTAAATTCCAATCATTCTGTTAAGTATTTCCAAATAATTTAAGAAATACAGTACTAAAACAGTGATTTTTTTATTATTTGTTTCAGTGCTGAAACAAGTCATATGCTGTTTCTTTTGCAGCTGCTGTCAAATCCTTTAAAGATGCAAGACAAAATGTTGTTGAAGTTAAGTCATCAAACAATGCTTCAGAAGAAAATCATTCCAAGGACACTTTGTGTTCAAATGATGATGCCAGTAAGTTACAGCATGAAGGAACTATTATCCATGAACAAAAAGAGAAGGAAGCCAAAATATTGGCAAAGAAACCAATAAATAATTCAAAAGAAAAAATAGCCAAGATGGATCATGGGCCCAAAGCAATGGACGTCCCAAATTCTCTATCAAAGCCTTCCTTAAAAGATTCTGCAACTCCCTCAGCATCCCAGAAGACACCTTCTAACCCCAAAATGAAAGCATTAAGTAAAACCAAAGAAATGAAAGAGTCCAGTAGCTCACTTGATGTTGACAGTGATGGAGAAGAATTACAAGAAGAAGAGAAGGAATATTTTGATGATAGCACAGAAGAAAGGTTTTACAAACAGTCTTCCATGTCTGAGGATAGTGATAGTGGTGATGACTTCTTCATTGGGAAAGTCAAACGGGCACGAAAGAAGGAAAGTAGTTGTCATTTTTCAGATAAGGAACAAAACCCCCCCAAAAAATTGTTGCTTGAAGAAGACATACTTGAAACCCATCAAAATTTACAAAATGATAAAAACAAGCCACGTACAGAGGCAAGGAGGTTTGAATCAGTGTTTTTCCAGTCTTTATCTGGATCTAAGAGCCTTGAAAGGTAAGACTATTTTTTCATTATGAAATAATTATTAATTCTTACTTTGTGAAAGGTATGAAGTCTCTCATACATAATTCTAGTTTGAACAGAATTTGTCTTTAGACTTGGCCCTCTCCAACTTTATATTGGAGTAATATATACAAATACACGTATGATAATGCCAAATTCTTCCAGCCTCATCAGAAAATGAGATAATATAGATAAATAATTTATCTAATACAATGTCTAGCTAATTTAAGTTTATTCCTTCACTATCAAAGTTTTGAAACCTTTGAGTTAACTTTTGGTGAAAACTTTTTAAAATGTTTCATGTATTTCACTTTGTAAACAGAACTTTCTGAAAAGACTGTGGTGAATTTTTGTTTTGTTTTTGCTTTTTCTCTTGTTGACCTAGAGCATTATTGTAAAACAATTGTTTTATACATTTTCCTGTTTCAGTATATAAGGCTGCTTGCTTGCCCTAACACCAACTATCTCCAGACTGCTTTCTATTTGGTGGTGCTTATACTTGGTGGGCATCCTTATCCCTTGTGTAATCACTGCTTTTTCCAGCTGTTTTGTTGTAAATCAATAGGTTAAATTTCATTTGTAATTCTAATGTTAGGCAATATCTTTACATTTTAAAATAAAAATAACGCTTAGCTATCTTCTTCAGTAAACAACTTTTTCTATAATAAATAGGTTAGGCATAATTTTTAATAAAACAGAAAAAAGTGATGTTGAAATTTTCCCAGAAAGTAAGAGTATGGAAAAGACAGATAAACCATCTTTGAAGCCTTGAAAATTATTAAATTAGTCCTTGTAGCTCCCAACTCTGCCTTCAAAAGATTTATTTTTTTTCCTCACTTGAAAATTACACACCACTATCCCTTTCTTTTCCCCAAAATTGTTAACTTAATTTTTGTTACATGTGATTTATTGCTCCAGTAAGAAGACTTTTGAACTTCTTTGTCTAGATAGTTCTCAAGCATCCAAGGTAACCAAGACAGGATATTTTATAGCTAGAAGTCACGATAAGGATGTTGAGAGGAAGATTCCTACATACTTCTGTAGTGATACTGTGCTCAGTCGCTCAGTCGTGTCTGACTTTGCAACCCCATGGACTGAGGCCCACCAGCATCCCCTGTCCATGGGATTCTCCAGGCAAGAATACTAAAAGGGGCTGCTGATCCCTACTCCAGAGGATCTTCCCCACCCAAGGATCAAACCCATTTCTCTTGGGTCTCCTGCATTGGTAGGTGGATTCTTCACCACCTTTACTAGTGCCGCCTAGGAAGCCCATAGTGATATCGGGATCTAACAGACCTTTGATGTAGCTAGAACATGGGGTTTTCATAATTTTTTAATTGTTTCTAGTGGGGGAGGTAAAGGAGCATGATAGTTTTTAAAGTGAGTTTTATCAACATTCTTATTATGTTGTCTTCTTAAAATCAGAGGATTTGTTTCAATATTAAATATCCTAATGGTGTTTTTCTTCTTTTAGAAATCACAGAGAACAGGTTCCAAGAAGCAAAACCCTGGGTATGTACTAATAACTACCTGACTTTCACATACAGTTGAGCAATTCCTTTCCGAAGAGGAAAGAAGAAAATCTCTGGTTGCTTACTTGTTATTTAGTCATGAAGTCGTATCTGAGACTTTTGTGTCTGAGACTTTTGTGACCCCGTGGACTGTAGCCTGCCAGGCTCCTCTGTCCATACGGTTTTCCAGGCAAGAATACTGGAGTGGTTTGCTGTTTCCTTCTCCAGGGGATCTTCCCGAGCCAGGGATTGAACCTGTGTCTCCTGATTCTTAACCACTGAGCCACCAGAGAAGCCTGGTTGCTTGGTAGTCTGAATAAATTCTCTGCCCACAGAAATGAAAATAGAGCATCTTGTAATTATCAGTATAGTTTTTTGTTTTTTTATTTTATGTGGTTTTTTAACTCTCTGTGTTCTGCCAGTAGGAAAGATACAGACAAAACTTATCAGTAATATTGAGTCTGTTTGATTTCAGTTCAGTTCAGTCACTCAGTCAAGTCTGACTCTTTGCGGCCCCGTAGACTGCAGCACCCCAGGCCTCCCTGTCCATCAGCAATTTACCAGAGTTTACTCAAACTCATGTCCATTGAGTTGGTGATGCCATCCAACCATCTCATCCTCTGTCATCCCCTTCTCCCACCTTCAGTCTTTCCCAGCATCAGGGTCTTTTCTGATGAGTCAGTTCTTTGCATCAGGTGGCCAAAGTATTGGAGTTTCACCTTCAACAACAGTCCTTCCAATGAATATTCAAGACTGATTTCCTTTAGGATGGACTGGATCTCCTTGCAGTCCAAGGGACTCTCAAGAGTCTTTGCCAACACCACAGTTCAAAAGCGTTAATTCTTCAGCACTCAGCTTTCTTTATAGTCCAACTCTCACAACCATCCATGACAGCGGAAGAGCCATCGCTTTGAATAGATGGACCTTTATTGGCAAAGTAATGTCTCTGCTTTTTAATATGCTATCTAGGTTGGTCATAGCTTTTCTTCCAAGGAGGAAGTGAAGTGAAGTGAAGTCACTCAGTCGTGTCCGACTCTTTGCGACCCCATGGACTGTAGCACACCAGGCTCCTCCACCCGTGGGATTCTCCAGGCAAGAGTACTGGAGTGGGTTGTCATTTCCTTCTCCAGGGGATCTTCCCGACCCAGGGATTGAACCCAGATCTCCCGCACTGTAGGCAGATGCTTTTGCAAGTGTCTTTTAATTTCATGGCTGCAGTCACCATATGCAGTGATTTTGGAACCCCAAAAATAAAGTCTCTCACTGTATCCATTGTTTCCCCATCTATTTGCCATGAAGTGGCATGATCTTAGTTTTCTGGATGTTGAACTTTAAGCCAACTTTTTCACTCTCCTCGTTCACTTTCATCAAGAGGCTCTTTACTTCTTTTTCACTTTCTGCCATAAGGGTGGTGTCATCTGCATATCTGAGGTTATTGATATTTCTCCCAGCAATCTTGATTCCAGCTTGTGCTTCATCCAGCCTAGCATTTCACATGATGTACTCTGCATATGAGTTGAAGTAGCAGGGTGACAATATACAGCCTTGATGTACTCCTTTCCTGATTTGTAACCAGTTTGTTGTTCCATGTCCAGTTCTAACTGTTGCTTCTTGACCTGCATACAGATTTCTCAGGAGGCAGGCAAGGTGATCTGGTATTCCCATTTCTTGAAGAATTTTCCACAGTTTGTTGTGATCCACACAGTCAGGCTTTAGTGTAGTCAATAAAGCAGATGTTTTTCTGGAATTCATTGGTTTTTTCATGATCTGATGGATGTTGGCAGTTTGATCTCTGGTTCCTCTGCCTTTTCTAAAATCAGCTTGAACATCTGGAAGTTCATGGTTCACATATTGTTGAAGCCTGGCTTGGAGAATTTTGAGCATTATTTTGCTAGCGTGTGAGATGAGTGCAATTGTGCAGTAATTTGAATGTTCTTTGGCATTGCCTTTCTTTGGAATCAGAATGAAAACTGAGCTTTTCCAGTCCTGTGGCCACTGCTGAGTTTTCCAAATTTGCTGGCATATTGAGTGCAGCACTTTCACAGCATCATCTTTTAGGATTTGAAATAGTTCAGTTGGAATTCCACCACCTCCACTAGCCTTGTTCGTAGTGATGTTTCCGAAGGCCCACTTGACTTCGCATTCCAGGATGTCTGGCTCTTGGTGAATGATCACACCATTGTGGTTATCTGGGTCATGAAGATCTTTTTTTGTATAGTTCTTCTGTGTATTCTTGCCACCTCTTCTTAATACCTTCTGCTTCTGTTAGGTCCATACTGTTCTGTCCTTTATTGTGCCCTCTTTGCATGAAATGTTCCCTTGGTATCTTTAATTTTCTTGAAAAGGTCTCTAGCCTTTTCCATTCTGTTGTTTTCCTCTATTTCTTTGCATGGGTCACTGAGGAAGGTTTTCTTATCTCTCCGTGCTATCCTTTGGAACTCTGCATTCAAATGGGTATATCTTTCCTTTTCTCCTTTGCCTTCTGCTTCTCTTCTTTGCATTTATGAGAGAGCCATACCTTTACTCTTATCTCTGCTCCAGGGCTACATCTCTGTAAGTCTTTACTACTTGAAATCTTTCTCAATCTTATCTCTCACAGTTTGGAGTCCAAAGGCTTTTCTAAACCTTAAATGCCCAATAATCTGTACCCTCTTTTCCCTTTTGTATCTGCCTGTAAATTAGCCAGTTTTTTCCTGAACTCCTCTCTTTTTCTTTTTAGTACTTTGCCGAAGAGCCATCAGTACACTAATCTTTTTATTCTTTCCAAACACTTACCTTGTGCTGCAATTCCATAAGCATGTAGCCTGCTTCCCAAGTTTTAACTAGCAACAGTTTTACCTTTTCCTAACACATAGGATACTCACTAACACATAGGATACTCACTTGTAATACATAGGATGCTCACTTGTAGCCTTAGATATCCTTTCCTTACCACCTACTACAGAACTGCAAAACCCATGCCACATTTTTATGTTATTTTAATGACTGTATAAAGTCATTGATACATATGTGGCCTTATATTAACAAATACAGAAGAGCTGCAAGTTTAAAAATTCCCACATCTTCCTAATGAGAAGACCCAAGTAGAACGTGTTTTTGTTTTTACTTAGCTTATAAATTTATGATATTTAATTTATCCATTTATTTTCACATGCAAGTATGCTTTACATAGTTATTAAAATACATATCAGTTTAGAAATACTATCCTATTCAAATTTTAGGTTACATGAAATGGTTTCATTTAACATTTTAATTCTTCACTCTTTATCACTAGAGGCACTCTTGGAGTATTATAACAGATTTCTAGAGCACATGTGATTTGTACAAGACATGGGATGTTTTGAATCTGTGTGCAGTGATCTTTGGAAATGTTATCCTACTTGTACACTTGTTTCAATAACATTATGACATTTGCTTTTTAAGATCTTTAAAAGGCTTCTTGACAGTGATGGCTAACTAGCAGTGGAGCAATTATGTACCCCTAGGACTGATTAATAAATCAGTATTAAATTTTTTGCCTTGTCTTTCTGATCCTATAAATGTGCATTGATTCAGTCCTTCCAGGCCCGTATGTCTCCCAGTACTTTGTTCAAAATAATGTAATAGAAGTTTCTCATAATGAAAGAGGTGAGCTAGATTACAAATTGCCACCCTCATATTTGGTGGATAACTTTATGGTCAGAAAGAACAGTGTCTTAAATTTGAGTAGATATTGCAGTCACAAATTTTTTGTTCAGTAACAGAAGGGAGTGGAATCAATTAATAGCCCTTTAAATAGCTCACCCATCAACACTGTTGAATTCAATATTTTAGTTAAAACATGTGAGTTTTCTGGCTGCATTGCTCCACACACAGATATCATATGCCAATGAATCATATTCCTTTAAAAATACAAAATACTCTCCTTTTAAAATTTTGTTTCCTTATGTGTTGGCTGGACTGTGTTTCCTTTTTTAATGTCAATGTAAAAAGATAGAACAGCATATACTAGGAGGCATGCAACAAACATCTATTGACGACAGAAAGCATGTGTCCCAAAATTCACTGGCCGTATGTGTACTTTAACTTCAAAGTTCCCAGTAGGGCTTAGATTTTTTAACAGTGTGAGGTATTCTACTTAAGTAAAACTAAATTTCTTCCTTAAATACTGGTTTGAGAAGATAAAATGTTTTTGTCTTCTATGCTATTTATGTATAGACTTAGTTTTCATTAATTTTGTTTTCTCCTGCAGATTTGCAGCACATTGAACCTCAGATCAAGAGTCAGTTTAATAAGAAAGCACAAAGAGGATTTGAAAATACAAAACAGAAATCACAGCTGCCTCTTCATCCTTCATGGGAAGCAAGCCGGCGGCGAAAGGAACAGCAATCCAAAATTGCTGTGTTTCAGGGGAAAAAAATTACCTTTGATGATTGATCAGTACTATATTTTTGTTAACTTCTCTGTCTAAATTTGATTTTCTTCTTATTTTTTAAACTAGCTCATTATTAAAATATATATTTAAGTAAGTCTCTGAATGGGTTATAGAAATGAGTTGGTTTTGTCTTTATTTTCTTAAGTGTGTTCGTGTTACATTTAAGCTTCTGTAGATCAAGTACATACTTAATTTTAAATATGTCTAGNGACTGCTTTCCCTCTATAAAAAAATTTTGAGATGATAGCTATCTCAGATTTTCTTATTTGGTTTTTTCATGAAGTGTATTTCACTATGTCAGCTCTGTGTTTCTTTACTTTGAAAATAAATGTTGAGTGATATTTGAAATAATAATGCAAAAATATGAGGAAAGTGTAGCTATTTAAAACAGACTATTTTTACTGGAAGTTACTCTTGTTAG
>SJYQ01004558.1:682655-697917 GCA_006410935.1 Redunca redunca | reverse complement strand
TATACAGATAATAAGCTATATAAGTAAATATTAGTTTTTATTATAGTTTTAATTATTTGTAATTTTTTAGTTTTTGACTGTTTAAAATAGTTTCCAAGGAAATTTTTGGATTTCTGAATTATGTTTAGTCATTTGGGCAGCAGTCATGTTCAAATGTTGCAACCAACCAAAAATTGGTTTTATGGCATATAAAATTTCTGTCAAATCATAAATATATAACATACTAGACATATGTTCTTTATAGAAACAGTTTTTGAGGAATCATAGGTTTGGAATTTACAAGAGCAAATTCTGAAGGAGATATGATTACAGAAGCATTTTCACTGATAGCTAAGCAGAGGTTATAACTCACTGAAGAAGGGACTGCTTTATATTTCATAGTACTGTTATTTAAAAGGAAAACAGAATTTTAAAAATCCCTTCAAATGTTTCACTGGGAGAAATTAAAGTTCTTGGTTAACTAAGTTATGCTAACTAAATTCTGTTTTTTCCTATGCATTGATCCTATTAATGATGATAAAAAGCTTTCTGGTGGTAGGAATTCAGGAACGCTGGAAAGTCATTTTTATCCTTTTCAAAAGCTTAAGAGTTTAGATAACTAAAGCAGTAGAATTCAAGAGGCTATACGGAAAGAAAATTATTTTTGCTGTGTTAAATGCAATATTTGTTTTTTCTTTTAAGTTTGTTTACAGTTACGTACAAAATTATGTCAAATTGAAATTAATTTGAATTGAAAGTTTAATTATGAAAAACTACTCCAAGAAAGTTGAAAAATATTGTTTCTATCCCTACCCAGATTTAGCCAAGCCGTGAGGTTGAGAGCACTATTTGTCGACCCAGCACTTCTAACCTTAACTTCAAGGAGTTAGGGTTTGACTACAAAGTTAGAAGAAAGAGGCCAACTGCAGAAAGTGACTACTCACTTCTGACACCAACTGCAGGTTTGGAGATTGCAGGGGAGGGCTCCCCAAATACTGTCAGATTCAAAAATTTGCTTTCAGAACTCACTGAAACCTATTATATTCCTAGTTACAGTTCATTATACAGTTCAGCGACTGAACAACAACAGATAGTTCATTACAAGTAAAGATTATAACCAGCCAAGGGAAGAGATGCATGGCAAAGTCTGTGAGGGTTCTAAAAGCAAAGTTTCTATTGTCCTCAAGTTGCATTACCATCCTTGCATCAATATGCGCAGTGTTGCCAATCTGAAAAGCTCACTGGAGTTTTACTATCCAGAATTTTTATTGTATCTTTCATATATAGACATGCTCAGTTGATTGCCCATGTGATGGTTTCAGATGGATTGATAATATCATATGACCTGAAGACTCATCCTAAATGAGGTCTTTTTTAGTGCAGCCAACCCCTGCTCTAAACAAGGACACTCCTATCAGGTATGACATAGAGTGCCTCATGAAGCTGAAGGCAAAGGCAGTTTCTCTCTTTGGGCAAGGCCAGGTTCTTTACTACACAGCATCTGTCACCCGAATTCCCCCAATATTAACATTTTTCTGTATCTACTTTATCTTTGGCTCTCATACTCCCTTCTCTCCTCCCTTCCTTTTCCCCTCTCCTTCCTTTTTTATAATCTTTATCACTTCATCTCTCTTTTCCTCATTTTATCCGTCTCCCTCTCCATCTGCTCTCTTCCTCTCGTCCTTTTATCGTTTCTTCTTTTGCTCTACCCTGTTTATAGCCTCTCTCTAAAAACAAAGTCATTCTCTGTTCTTTTGTATTACCACACTTCAGTTATCAAAAATTAAGATTTTTGCCAATTGTCCCAGTGTCTTTTTACAGCAACGGAAAAATCCAGCATCAAGCCTTAAATCCAGTTGTCACCTTACTTTCAATTATCTCTCTTTGGTTGGAAACAGTACCTCAGTCTGTCTTAGGATTTCATGACATTGACCTTTTTCAAAAGTGCAGATCAGTTATTTTGCAGTATCCTTTTATTTGGGCTTGTCTAATATTCACATTTTCATATTCAAGTTATGCACTTTTGGCAGGAATGTTGCAGAAAGAATGTTGCATTTATCCTGTTGCATCATATCTGAGGTTAGGTGATGATGTTGATATGGCTGGGCCTTTACTGGTGATGTTAACTCTGCTTACTTGTTTTAAGTGGTATTTATACAGTTTTTCCACTGCAGGATTACTATTTTCTCTTTGTCATGAATAATTATCTTGTGGGGAGATACTTTGAGACTGTGTGAAACTGTCTTGAAACTGTCATGCACTAGTTTTAACATTCATTCATAATTCTTACCTGAAATAATTAATGCTATAGTAGTTTATGATTTTTTTTTATTTCACTGTTTTTCTACACTTATTAGATGGCTTTTTAGAATAAGGGAGAATCTTACATTTTCTCCTGTTAATTGAGCTTTTAAATGTATTTCAGTATTATCTCATGGATACTTCTCTTTTCTCCTTTTCTATTATTTTTTTTATTAATTGGCTATTTTTTATTCATTTTATCAATTATTGGATTATAAGATTTATTATAGTATACATCTCAAGTAGTATTTATACCACTTTACATACGGTCCAAACACCTTACTGTAGTAAATGTCACATTTCTCCCCAAGCTTTTGTACTATTGTTTATGTACATTTTGCTTCTACATTTAACCCTGTAGTGCATTGTTATTGATTTTACTAAAATTTCTGTTTTTCTTTGTATCATGTTTATGTTTTTCTCTACTTCCTGGAACATTAATAACTGTTTTAATGATCTTGTCTGCAGTAATTCTTTTGGGGCAGTCTGTACCAACAAGGTATATTTGGCATTGTCTAGATATTTTGAGTGTCACATCTGGGAATGATGTTGCATCTAGTGGATATAGGCCAGGGATGCTGCTAAATATTCTGTTATATATGCAAGAAATAATTATCACACCCAGAATTTCAGCAGTACCAAGGTTATGAAATCTTGGTCTGGGGCTCATTTGGTGCCACTGCTGAGGCATTGTCATTCTAAGAATTCTGCCCAATTCTTTTGTCTGTTAGGAGATTTTTCTGTTGTGTCTGGTGAAAGCAGACTGTACCTGGACCTGTGTTAGGATGTTTCCACTAATTCTTGTCTAGTGACTTTTTTCCCCTGGCCCTATTAGATTCTTTATATACTTTATGCAGATCGGTCTAATATGTTTGATTTCAGGGAATCATTGTATAGACCTCCAGAGCACTTACTCCTCTCTGTGCATATCTTTCCTCTTTTTTTTGCCTCACAAATTCTAGTCACATAAACCTACCTAAACTTTGAACTGTCTCCTAAGTAAAGCTGTTGGGCTATTTTGATGTCCCTTCCTCTTGCATTATAATTTGGAAAATCTTCAATCAGTGAGCTGTGCACTTACAGTACTCATTTGTGTTTTCTCTCAGGTATTAATATCCTGTACTGCTCTTTGTCCATTGCCTGAAACCTTTGTTTCAAATCTGTTTTGTCCAGTTTTCTAGTTTAATGTAGAAAAATAAATCTAATTCCTGTTATTTTGTAATGGTAGGAAATAGAAGTTCTTTATATCGATGCTTGGTTTATCCTTACTTTGGTTAGTGGAAGCCCCTTCAAGTTGTTTCCTGTGTTTTTTTTGGCATGTAAGTCCTTTCTGTAGTAGTGAGGAAGGTGGTTTCTTAGTTTCCACAATATATTTATTTTCTCAGCCCGAGTACACAGAAGTTCATTTCAAAATTACTGGTTGATAGCTCTGTAAAACACAAGTTTATTAATGAAACTAATTTATGTTTGAGGTTCTTTTTTCTTTACCCTGAGGGCATATGGTTTCAAAACTAAGTTTACCAGTTATCTGGGATATTGTTAGCAAAAATGGCTGACTAAGAACATCCAAGAATTACCTTTCTCCTTTAAAACAGTGGAGAAAGCTGTCCATAGTGTCAGAATTGATGTTTTCAGAACTGCAGAATTAACCAAAAGCTTACTAAGGGTTGTTATTTATTAATGGCTGAAACTTGATAGAGTATCTTTGTGACATTTTAAACTTGCTCAATTCTCATCCCCTACTCCCCAAGTCCATGGTGTCTTGAAAATCAGCAGCCCACAATCATGATGGAAACCTGCAGCCTGACAGATACTGAAGGAGCCAGAAAAAGGTTGGAACTTTTTCAAAGACACATTCCCTGAGAATTATCTTTATTTGACCAGTAACGTAGTACACTGGAAGACCCCCTGGCAATTCTGTCTTTATCTAACTTGGCTAAGAGCTTGCCCAATGTGAAAAGCCTTTTTCCTGAGATCACTTTTTGAAATCAGTTAGAGGCAATTGTTTAACATCACAACTTCCCAAGGCAATGAATAAGTTGGTGAAGACAGAAGTTAATCAAACAGCTTAAAAGGAAATCTGGAAAATTCACTGTCCTTAGGAACTTTGATAAGTTTTGACATATTTCCTGGAATTAAGAAAGCCGTATGAATGACAGGATTATGTGCATGTTCAGGAAAGTGTTGAGAAGGCCCTAAACCCTCACTTCTGGTTGACTTTGGGAGCTCTACATAAGTGGGAAGTGATGGCTAGTGTGGAATTGTCAACTTCCTGGCCAAGTGTTGAAGGTGTACCCCAACACACATACGGACTCTCAACAAAGTTAGTTAAGTATCAATTCCAGGCATTAAGGGAATCTTTGTCCAGTTATTAGCATACCAGTAAGCAAATGAAGCAGAGACTTTAGTGGCCATATACAACAAAGAATATAGATTTCACAAAAATAGTTAAGAAAAGTCAGTAGACAAACAGCAACAAAAAATTGCAACAACAAACCCTAAGGAGAAGAGAATATCTGATTTCTAGAGTTGCATCATATATTATTATTTAAAATGTCTAGTTTTCAACAGAATGTTGTAACACATATACAACGTATGGCTCATATACAAGGAGAAAAATGATCTGTAGAAACTGTCCCAAATAGGCCCAAACTTTGAATTTATTTGAGGAAAACTTCAAATAGGCTATTTTAAATATGTTCAAAGAACAAAAGGAAACAATATCTAAAAGTCTAAGAGAAAGTTTGAGAACTATTCTTATCAAATAGAGAATATCAGTAATGAGATAGAAATTATAAAGAATAAAAAAGTTTAGGAATTGAAAACTACATTATTGAAACAAATGTCATCAGAAGGGTTCAACAGTACATATGAGCAGTTAGGAAGGATTGACTGAAGCTAACAATTGATCAATTGAGATTATCCAGTTAGAGGAACAGAGGGAAAATAAATAATGAGAGTTAATAGACTCTTGAAGACCCATGGGGATACCATCAAGCGTGTTAATATAGGCATATAAGAGTCTAATATGACCCCACATTTCCAATCATAGTTGTGTACCCCCAAGAGAACTGAAAACATATTTAAAGGAAAAAAGAATTGAAAGCAAATGTTCATGAGAGCATTATTCGTAATAGAGAAAAAGAGGAAAGAACCCAAATATCCATCCACTGATGACTGGATAAATGGTAAATACATGCAGTGGCATATTATTGAGCCATTAAAAAAGAATGAAGTATTAATACATATTGTGATATGGATGAATTAGAGTTCTGTTCATGTGAACTGTCTAGAATAGGTAAATCCATTGAGATCAAAAGTAGATTAAAGCTGAGAAGGGCTGAGGGGGAGAGGAATAGGGAGTGCCTGTTAATGGATGTGACATTTCTTTAAGGACTGGATGTGTTCTGAAATTGGATATTGTAGTGTTGGTTGCACAACTTTGTGAATATACAAAAATCCACTGAACTGTGTGCTTTATAAGGATACATATTACTGTATGTGAATTATATCTCATTTTTTAAAATAATAATAAAATTTTACCTGGGTTAGTGTATTTTTCCCCCAGTCTTCTTCCTTCCATATAGTACTTCATTTGAAATGCATTTTAGTTCAAATATTTCTGATTGTATTTTATTTTAAGGATTATTTTCTATATCCTTGGTAACTGTATTTACTTTTTTCTTTATGTATGTGAAACAATATTGTTCTGTATGTTAGAGCTCCATAAAACAGTATACTCAGAGAAGTGACAGCTCTGCTCTTCAAATTGTTTATTTCCTTTTCAACCCAACCCCTTCTTCCCCACATAGATAATCAGTCTCATTTGTCCTTAGTATATTCCTGTGTTTTTATTTGCAGATTAACAAATAACGTATATTTTTTTATTTCCCCTTTCTTACATAAAAATTGACATTTTCTAGATGCTTTTATAATCCTTGCTTTCTTCATTTAAAAATGTTGGGGTGGTCCAAAAGTTCATTTGTTTTTTCCCATAAGATGGCTCTAGTTAATGCTTAGTTGTCTTTAACATTGTTCAGAACAATTTTGTCAGATACTATTGTGACAGCTGTCATATCAGCATGCATTAAAAACTTATCAAAATTGGTGAATTTTTGTATAGCCATTTTTAATATTGAAGATGTGGGGAGGAAGCAACATTTTTGGCGTATTATGCTTTATTATTTCAAGAAAGGTAGAAACAACTAATATGCGAAAAAGATTCATGCAGTGTATGAAGAAGGTCCTGTGACTGATCAAATATGTCAAAAATGGTTTACAAAGTTTCATTCTGGACATTTTTCACTGAACAATCCTCCATGGTCTTCGGGTAGACCAGTTGAAGTGATAGCGATCAAATAGAGACATTAATTGAGAATAATCAATATTGTATCACACAGGAGATAGCCAGCATACCCAGAATATCCCAACTCAAGTGTTGAAAATAATTTGCACCAACTTGGCCAAGTTAATCTCTTTGATGTTTGGGTTCCACATAAGTGAAAAAACCTTCTTGACTATATTTCTGCATGCAATTCTCTACTTCAAAGTAATGAAAATGTTTTGTTTTTAAAACAAATTGTGATAAGCGATGAAAAGTGAATACTGTATAATATTGTAGAACAGAAGAGATCCTGGGGCAAGCAAAATGAACCACCAACCACACCAAAGGCCAAACTTTATACAAAGAAGGTGATGTTGTGTGTATGGTGTGATTGGAAGGGAGTCCTCTTATGAGCACCTTCTGGAAAACCAAATGATTATTTCCAACAAGTATTGCTCCCAGTTAGACTAACTGAAAGCACTCAGTGTCTTGAATTAGTCAACAGAAAATGCATAATCAGCTTACCATAAGACTGCATATTTCTTTGATGACCAGATAAAAACTGTTAAAGCCTGGCTGGGAAGTTCGGATTCATCTACCATTTTCACCAGACATTGTACCTTCACATGTCCAGTTATTTCAGTCTTTACAAAATTCTCTTAATGCAAAAAGCTTCAGTTTCCTAGAAGACTGAAAAGCCACCTGAAACAGTTGTTTGCTCAAAAAGAGAGAAAGTTTTGGGATGATGGAATGACAGAGTTGCCTGAAAAATGCCAGAAAGTAGTGGAACAACATAGTGAATGTGTTGTTCAATAAAGTTCTTGGTGAAAACGAAAAATGTGTCTTATTTTTAGTTAAAAACCAAAGGCCAACCCAACATATTCTGGAAATCACTACAGATCTGTCCATAGAGGTCTTCCTTCTTTAAAATAAAACTAATGACTATCACCAAATAGAAATGGACACAGATACGGAGAACAAGCTAGTGGTTACCAAGGGGGGAGAGGTGTGGGAGGGGCAAGATAGGTGAAGGGGATTAAGAGGTTCAAACTGCTAGGTACAAAAAAGTATTGAGGATGTAGTACACAGCACCTGGAACATGGCATGTGTGTGAGAGGGGCTGTATCCACTGTTGCTTGCTCTGAAGACAGAGAAAGAATCATGACCTGAGGAAAGCTGGTGGCTTCTAGAAGCCTTCTGTTGACATCCAGGAAGAAAATGGGAATCTCAGGCCTACTACTCCAAAAACTGAATTCTGCTAACAACCTGAATGAGCCATGGAAAGGATCGTACCCGAGTGCCTCTAAAGAGGAACACAGCCCTGCTGGCACTCTGATTTTAGCCCATTGAGACCCATGTCAGACTTTAGAACTATTTGATAATGTTTATTTTTGTTTAAGCCATTACAGAATAGAAATAGCATCACACATCATTGAGTAGATCTATTTATTCACTCACGTATCTATGAGCCTTGGAGAAGGAAATAGCAACCCATTCCAGTATTCTTGCCTGGAGAATCCCATGGACAGAGGAGTCTGGCAGGCTCCAGTCCATGGGTCGCAAGAGTTGGACACGACTTAGCAACTACACTACCACCACCACCATATATGAGCCTTTGGTTATTTTTCATATTTTACAACTACAAACTGTTTCAAATAAAATATGAACCAGCAGTGTGTATTTTCATATTGTTGCAGGTGTGTCTTTGAAGTAAGTTCCTTGAAGTAATACTGTTACATTAGAAGGTAAATGTGTATGTAGTTTTTTAAAAAATAGCCCCATACATTGTCAGTTGTCTTGATTTTTGTCATTCATGTTTCCATCGTTTGTTTATCACTTATTTGATGTATTCAGATGTACTCGTTCCTCTTTATTTACTATTATTTTAATTTTTATATATACATTTGGGATCATAGTTAGAAAATCTTACTCTGCTACTTTCTACTTTGATATCAATTTTGCTGTCCATGTTTTCTTTGTGTTTCCATTTGTCTGAAACACCTTTGACTATCCTTTGATTTTAGTCTTTCTGAATCATTCTGTTTCAGATACGTCTCTTGAAAAGACTTGAGCCTTTATGAGCCAGCTTAAAAATCTTTCCGTATAATCAAATTAAACCCTTTCACAGTTGTTAATAAGATGAATACGATTGCTTTCAACTCTTTCAGATTGTCTTACGCTATTTTTGTTCAGTCATGTCCAACTCTGCAACCCCATGAACTGCAGCACTCTAGACTTCCCTGTCCTTCGCTGTGTCCCTGGAGTTTGCTCACTTTCAAGCCCATTGATGCTGTCCAACCATCTCATCCTCTCAGGCAATAATTATATTCATTTTGTTCCTCTCTGTAATGTATGCTATATTTAGAAAAGCCAGTATTTCCATTTGGGTAGTTATCTTTGTGCTTCTACCTTTATTTAATGCCTTTAGTCCTGTATTTTTTTTTTTTAAACTCACAATCTGTATTATCCATTTTCAGTGACATCCCTTAAGTTTCACTTGTTGCCTAAACCACAGCTAATGGGTTTATTCCACTTCCCTCCTTCCATCTGCATTCTCTTCCAGTTTTTAGTTTTGTTATTTTTACTTCATTAGGAGATACAACACATAACAGCATTATTATATAACATATTATTGTACCCTTATCCCCACCTTTGTCTCAGGCTTAGATTTGCAATTAAGTATGTTAAAGCTAAATTGCTGAAGTTTTCTCAGTCACCTTTTGTTGGATAAAGTTCATTTTCTAGTAGACTCCTCAAAAAGAACTCATGGAAAAAACTATTTGAGCTCTTGATGCTTCAGTGTTTTTCTGTAGTTTTCATACTATAAACTTTTTTTCTGTGGTTTTTATAGTTAAACGTGAATGGATCTTGAGTGTGTGGCTTTCTCAGTGATCCTACCCTTTTGCTTGTGACAGTTAAACAGTCATTGTGTCTGTGGTGGAGTTTGTTCCTTCCCAAGTTAGGAGATCTGGGTGAAGCCTTGACCCTTCCCAGAGATACAGAGTTGTTTCTTATTTTTCGTATTTTTCCTTTTACCCTTCCTCAAGCCACAGCAAGTCTTTGTTCTGGTTAACAATGTTTGATGACCTTATTGTGGCTTAAGGCTTTTTTCTCAGTAAGGAAGGATCCTTGTAGGTATTTGTGTCCTTGCTTCAGCAGTAATCTCTCCTCTTTCAGGCCTGCACCATCAAGAAGAGTTTTTGCTCTGTCCCCGATCTTTCTCCTGAGTGCCCAGTGTAGGCCCATGGAATTCCCATACTCTTTAGAGTTCTTGACATCTCCAAATAATATCCTACATTTTCCTCTAGTACTTTTATGGGTTTTTGTTTACCTTTCAACCTTAATATTTCTGGAATTTACCCTGATGGGCAAACTGCTAAATAATCAAACCAGTTAGTTACAGTGAATTTGTGTTTCTCAGCCTCTCCTGAAGTTAGGTTGGGGACATGTGACGTTAATTAGTGGAATATGAGTGAAAATTATATAAACTACTTCTAGGTCTGCCCCATGAGATCATCATCTATCTTCTACCCTTCTTTTGACCCTCAGGTGTCAAGTCCTGGAGGGATAGTAGAGGACCCTGTTTTTAAGATGAAGAAATAACCATCAATGTGGGAACTGCAATAACTGTGGAAATAATACTTACCACCATTCCCTCCACTTAAGCCAAATGCTCTTAAGTTAGCCTCTATCAAACATCTTTGTGTAAAACCAGTGAGAATTTTTTTTATAGTACAAGTATTACTCTGATACAGAAATTGTTGCTAGAAAAATAATGTTTCTATGACAAAAATCCAAAATATACTTAGCATTGGTCCACTATACAGTCAAGATGGAAACTAATATCCAAGGCTATAAAACTGGAGATTTGTGCATACAGTGACAAAACTTTTTTTTAATGGTCATTTGCAGTTGATTAAAAGGTGGATGACCTGTTTATTGAACTCATAGTACTAAGGAGAGAGGCTGGAGAATGGAATGCTGGTATTGAGTGTTGACTGTTACTCTGGACTTAACAGGGTAATGGGGGGAAAAATGGGATTTAGCAAAAATCTGTTGGTTCGAAAGCAGGAAAAAAAAAAAAAAAGATGAAAAAGCCATGACTTCCAGTCCCAAATAATAAGAGATAATGGACAAATATCCACTGAGAATTCTGGGACTACACAGACCTAAGTAAAGATATGGCATTTCCTCCTAAGCATGATAGATTTAAGCCATGTTGGCAAATGGAAAAAATAAGGCAGGCTTGAGAATTACATTTAGGAAAGAACTCTGAAGGATGCTATTAGCATACGTAAGTGAATAGATACCTCTTCCTCAAAAATAGTAGTTTGCTTTTTTTAATGCCAACAAAATTGGAAGTCTGGATTTCAGTAACCTTTGAATTTTCTGTCATTATGAGTGTTTGGGGGATCCCAAACTTGTTTAGAGAAGAGATGAGTTGCAAAAACTAAAGGCTCCCAGGAAAGTCAATATCCCCATCATTTATTTCAAATGTAATAATGGACCAAACAATCTCCAGAAAGGTAGATTCAGAGTTATGAAGAACACCGTATAAATAGTTCCTTCTAGATAGAAAAGCTGCTATCAGCAAAGTTGCCTACTACCAGAAAGAAGGATCTCAAAATGCCTGCCAGAAGGATATAACCAGTGCCTTCTGTGGGTCTCCCGTATTCCTTTTACCAGATGGCAGTTTATATCACAAACCTCCTGTCCATGCTTTGTCGTGGTAAATTGGGTCTGGGGGCAATAGAGAGATTTCTGTAACTTTGTTGTTAGTGCAACTGTCACTGGAATCTCAAGTGGCCATATTCCAAACTGGTGGAAAGAACCACACATCATTCAGAGATCTTGGTCTTTGAGCTGATTGTGATAACTGAATGGAATTTTGAGTTTTCTCTCTTGGGGAAGGAGGGAGTGTGCTTTATGAGGTAGGGCACCTGGTAACCAGAAGAACATACTATTTTAGAAACTGGCTAAGAAGTGATCATTTAATCTATTTCTTCTTTTAGTTAGGTACCTGTCTAAATTACACTTCCCAGCCTCCTTGAAGCTGGCAAAAGCTGGCCAGAAGAATGTGGGTACATGATTTTCACCTGCCCTACAGAACTTTCCAGGCAATCTCCACATTTCTCTCTTTGTTTTCCAGCTAGATATTAAACATCTTGGGCAGCCTTACAAGACAGATTTACAAGATGGTGAAATTTCTATTATCAGCCAGGGTCCCTGCTTGGTTGCGTGGAACAGATCCCTATAACCCTATCCAGCCACCGATTGAACTTCACATGAGCAAGAGATAAGTAAGTATTTGGTTATGTCACTAAGATTTAGAGTGTTAGCTGTTACTGCAGCTAAGAATTATTGTTAAACGTATGTGTGGTTGGTATCTTACTATTCTAGTTTTTCTAGAATGCATATTGTTCTAATGCCTTTTTTGAATAGTTGGGTTGTCTGTCCTCTACTGATTTGAAATGTCACTGTATATTAATATTCACTCCATTGTTCATAAGACTCACTCCCTTTGCTGCTTATCTGTCTCAGACCAAATACTGCATTTTAAATTATTACAGCCTTGTAATTTATTGACTTCCCTGGTGGCTCAGACGGTAAAGCGTCTGCCTACAATGCGGGAGACCTGGGTTCGATCCCTGGGTCGGAAAGATCCTCTGGAGAAGGAAATGGCAACCCACTCCAGTACTCTTGCCTGGAAAATGCCATGGATGGAAGAGCCTGGTAGGCTACAGTCCATGGGGTCACAAGGAGTCGGACACGACTGAGCGACTTCAGGTAGCTGTTTTTACTTAACAAGTTTTTTTTTTTTCCTCAGAATTTTCTCTAGCAACAGATTTTAAAATCAGCTTGTAGGTTTTATTTCAAAAAATTGTTTTGGGATGTTAATTTTTATTCCTTTTAGAAATTTTTTGTAACCTGGAAGGTATTCGTATTTCAAATGTGTTCTCATTGTTCTGTAGTTATATAAAATGATGGGTCTTTTTCCATGGATGGGCCTAAAATGTAGAACTACAGAAGAAATGATATGAACAGGAGCAAGCTCAGTAGTCTTAAATATGACATCATTGTGCAGAAATTAAGTAGCCTTAAGTTGGAAGCTGGAATGTTGTTTGTACTTTGAACATGTGTTTTCCCTCAAGGGAAAACTGGTTGTGAAAGAAAGTCATTCTCCATGCTGTTTTCAGGATATAATTAAAAGGATGTTTTTCAGTAAAGAGAGCCAAAACTTAGAGGATCAGTGAATGGTGAAGTGTTATTTGTGTTTATTTTTAAACTAAACATGATATGAATATTCTTTGTTTAGCTTAGCTCTCTTATGGACAGAAGTTCACAGTCTTCACATACACCAACAAAAACCAATTTAGCTCATCTGAAATAAGTGTGAACTAGTTCTGATTATTTTTTAAATCTTAGGTACCACCTGTGATAAAGGAGAAATTTATAAGCCCTTTCAATTTTTTAAGGTCTGTATGTGCTATGTATACAATCTGAAAGTTCTTGTCCTTCCTTTTTCTAATCATCGTCTTTATTGGTTTGAATTCCTACTGTGCTTTTCTCTTTCTTTTCTTTAATCTGTCTTTTCTAAACAGAGCACTTAAAAATTTAAGAATAGAAGTTTAATTTCTCAGCATAAAAATGGGTGTCTTACACTAATAATCCAAGTACTGCATTTCAGACTCTTGTTGACCATGATGGCTACTCCATTTCTTCTAAGGGATTCCTGCCTGCAGTAGTAGATATAATGGTCATCTGAGTTAAATTCACCCATTCCAGTCCATTTTAGTTCACTGATTCCTAGAATGTTGACATTCACTCTTGCCATCTCCTGTTTGACCACTTCCAATTTACCTTAATTCATGGACATGGCATTCCAGGTTCCTACACAATATTGCTCTTTATAACATCGGACCTTGCTTCTATCACCAGTCACATCCACAACTGGGTATTGTGCTTGCTTTGGCTTCATCCCTTCATTGTTTCTGGAGTTATTTCTCCACTGATCTTCAGTAGCATATTGGGCACCTACTGACCTGGGGAGTTCCTCTTTCAGTATCCTATCATTTTGCCTTTTCATACTGTTCATGGGGTTTTCAAGGCAAGAAAACTGAAGTGGTTTGCCATTCCCTTCTCCAGTGGACCACATTCTGTCAGACCTCTCCAGCATGACCCTCCCATCCTGGGTAGCCCCACATGGCATGGCTTAGTTTCATTGAGTTAGACAAGGCTGTGGTCCATGTGATCAGATTGGCTAATTTTCCGTGATTATGGTTTCAGTGTGTCTGCCCTCTGATGCCCTCTCGCAACACTAACATCTTACTTGGGAACACTGAAGAAGCTGAAGTTGAATGGTTCTATGAAGACCTACAAGACCTTTTAGAACTAACACCCAAGAGAGATGTCCTTTTCATTATAGGGGACTGGAATGCAAAAGTAGGAAGTCAAGAAACACCTGGAGTAACAGGCAAATTTGGCCTTGGAATACAGAATGAAGCAGGGCAAAGTCTAATAGAGTTTTGCCAAGAGAACGCACTAGTCATAGCAAACTCTCTTCCAACAACACAAGAGAAGACTCTACACATGGACATCACCAGATGGTCAACACCAAAATCAGATTGATTATATTCTTTGCAGCCAAAAATGGAGAAGCTCTATACAGTCAGCAAAATGAGACCAGGAGCTGACTGTGGCTCAGATCATGAACTCCTTATTGCCAGCCAAATTCAGACTGAAATTGAAGAAAGTAGGGAAAACCACTAGACCATTCAGGTATGACCAAAATCAAATCCCTTATGATTATACAGTGGAAGTGAGAAATAGATTTAAGGGACTAGATATGATAGACAGCATGCCTGATGAACTATGGAATGAGGTTCTTGACATTGTACAGGAGACAGAGATCAAGACCATCCCCATGGGAAAGAAATACAAAAAAGCAAAATGGCTGTCTGGGGAAGCCTTACAAATAGCTGTGAAAAGAAGAGAAGTGAAAAGCAAAGGCAAAAAGGAAAGATACAAGCATCTGAATGCAGAGTTGCAAAAAATAGCAAGGAGAGATAAGAAAGCCTTCCTCAGGGATCAGTGCAAAGAAATAGAAGAAAACAACAGAATGGGAAAGACTAGCGATCTCTTCAAGAAAATTAGAGATATCAAGGGAACATTTCATGCAAAGATGGGCTCAATAAAGGACAGAAATGGTATGGACCTAACAGAAGCAGAAGATAGTAAGAAGAGGTGGCAAGAATACACAGGAGAGCTATACAAAAAAGATCTTCATGACCAAGATAATCATGATGGTGTGATCACTCACCTAGAGCCAGACATCCTGGAATGTGAAGTCAAGTGGACCTTAGAAAGCATCACTATGAACAAAGCTAGTGGAGGTGATGGAATTCCAGTTGAGCTCTTTCAAATCCTGAAAGATGATGCTGTGAAAGTGCTGCACTCAATATGCCAGCAAATTTGGAAAACTCAGCAGTGGCCACAGGACTGGATAAGGTCAGTTTTAATTCCAATCCCGAAGAAAGGCAATGCTAAAGTTGCTCGAACTACCACACAATTGCACTCATCTCACATGCTAGTAAAGCAATGCTCAAAATTCTCCAAACCAGGCTTCAGCAATACATGAACTATGAACTTCCAGATGTT
>SJYQ01004558.1:581074-678397 GCA_006410935.1 Redunca redunca | reverse complement strand
GGGTGACAAAGAGTCGGACACAACTGAGCGACTGAACTGAACTGAAAACACATAATAACTAAGTCAGTGTGTCCTTGTTTGATCCTGAATCAAACAAATCAACTTAAAAAAAAATTGTAAGACAATTGGTGAAATTTGACTGCTAACTAGGTATTTGATGCTATTAAGGAACTGTTACCTTAATTTTACTGCAGTGAAAGGAACATTATTTATTGATGAGAACCAACTTTAAATTCATAATGGAAGTATTGAATGAAAATCTAGAATATTCTGATAAGGCAGACTCTTAACCCTAAGATGTTTTTCTAAGCACATTCAAATGAGACTACTGTTTGAGGTTAAAACTCGTATTGGCCTCTTGATCATCAAAAGAGAAAAAAAAAAAAAGCACAGAGGACCACCTGTTGCTAAATTGTGGAATCCTGTAGACTCTAATCCTGTAGTTTCTAATACTCAGAAGTATTGCTTTTAGAAAATTGGGGAGCAAGGGATGGAAAGTAAGGCTTTGTATGCTTAGCTCCTGATAAGTCTCAAACTCTGAAAGAGTAACAGGATAACTCCCTGTAGACGAAAAGTCATGTCTGGTCAGCCTGGGCCTTGGAGAAAATCTTGACATTGTAGGTCACTTTCTGGAGAACTAGTTGCCTAAATTAGTGAAGAAGTTGCACCATGTATGTGTTTTCCATCCCATTCCTTTTACTTTGTCCCCTCAGATCTCTCATCTGCAAAGCAAATTTAACCCAGTTGCTGATGCTCTTGGACTCAGGCACGGAAACATCAGGGATGAGTTGCGCCACTCTTGCCTCACCCCAGTATCAACCACGTGTAAATTTTTCTATATGATGGATTAAAAAGAATGGTGAAAACACTAAGATAATACTGCAAGAGGGAGGGGTACAGCTGATTACTTTTACTGTCACCCAACCCGCTCATTACAGCTGCAGTTCTTCCAGAACACTAATATTTTGCTGTGTTTTTCTCTGAGGTTTTCATTCCCCACTTTTTCTGCCATTGAACTGTACCCACTCTAGAGGGACTGTGACTACTTAGAATGTATGTTTGATTAATGAACTAATAATAATGAACAGTGCCTGAAACAGCGAACACTGGGTGACACCCAAGTAATCATCTTTTACACTAACACCTTTCCTTGAGCAGGTGAGGAAAGCAGGACGTCGGTGGTCTCCAGTGTCACTAAGTCCTACTGCTGTCAAAAATGAAAACTGCCAGCCACAAGCCTACCTGCAAGAGCTCCTTAAAGGTAAATTGTTTGTGGGTTATTGTTCTCCCAAAACACTTGCTCACAGTTTGGGGCCTGTTTGTCTTCTTAGGCTACTAGCTTCAAGTTAATCTGGTACACATGTAAAGAAGGATTACTGTGATAGCAATGTTTCTCTTCATATAAATAATTTGTATCTTGAGTCAGATGTGTCCCCTTGGTGCACATATGCTCCTGAGTATTTCTAAGAAATGCAAATCAAAACAGAGTTATTCTTTCTGTGCCTGTTCCACATCCTTGGAAGTGGTTGGTAATGATGACAAAAGTTAGAATCTGTTCCGGTATGATAGTTTCTTTTTAAAATATCAGCTAGATTTTTATCCATTATAGACAAGTTTCAAGTCGTGTGAGCTTGATAAACAGTTTGTTAATATAAAAGGCAATTAAGCAAAATCACCAACCATACACATGGCTTTAAGATCTTAATCTAAGTGAAATTCATATCATTTATTTATATGTAACAACAAATGACCACTCTAGACACTTGAAATCATTTATTCAAGGCATTTTTACATAATCTTGCAATCATAGTATAGGCATATAATAAAAGAATGTGAGAGTCTAAAGAAGATTATAAAGCCAGTGTCTGGGCATTTAAAATAAGAGCTCTTCAAAAAAAAGTTAAAAATGTTTTACAACTAGTATTCCTGAAAAATTTGGAAGAAACTAAAACTTCATTAAAAACATTACAATACCAAATCACATGTTACGTAGTTCATAGCAAGCAGTTATATATTAAATGTTTATATCCTGTGAGCTAAGACAACACATTTTACATTCAAGTTGAAATAATTCAGCACCATTTTGATTAGAAGGATAAATGACATGCTTTAAGCATTCAAAAGTGGCCCAAGACTTTTGGTAGCTGGGAATGAAGTGTGGCTATTGATTGTGATATATAGAAAAGGGTAGTTTTACTTATTAGTTATACTGTTAGTATCAAAACAAGTTATTTTTAAAACAAAATGTCTTCTGATCAGAAGTATTTTAACATAATTTGGTAAAGAGAAATTCTTAGTACCATGATTTTAATGAACTGCATTTCCTCTACAGTCTGAATGTTGAAAAGATTATGAGTGTGATGATCTCCTATGAGGTCAAGGAGAAAAAAAGAAAACATTTGTTCTTCATTATTAAAAATAATGTCTAGTGAATAATTAGCAGTTGTGAATGTCATTATGTAAAAATATAAAGATTTCCTGGAAATAGGAAAGTTATGTGAGACTGAATCCTAGCCTTAGAAGGCAAGACATCTTTAATACAAACTGTGGTCTGAATAATTATGAGGCCACTAATATGGCATGTGGAAGACTCACTAAGTTATCTTCCTATTTTTTCACAGTCTGTGTTTTAAAACCAGTCTCTTTTCAGTACTCAAAATTCTTTGTTTCATTTCTACTTCCTATTTAAAAGATTTTTTTTATTTAGAGTTTGGTAAGGCTGGATTATGTTTTTTATTAATGGATACATTTTACCAACTAATCATTATCTGTGAGTTTTGGTGGTTATTCAGAGAAGAGATTCTTTGAGGTTCAAAAATACTGAGTGTTAAATCAATATTTGTGAGTTGAGAGTGTTTAGGAGTGATTGGGGTGGGGAGGAATATTTATATAAGGAATAAGTGAGAATCTTTAACCTTTTAATTGAATTTTTTCCCAAAATCAATGAAATAGTATGTGTTATATTTAAAAGGCAGAGATTTCAGGGATTGGAAAGATAGTTTTAATTATTAGTAACACATACATGCATATATGTATTCATCTTAAACTTATTTTTTAATAAAATATGGTCATGAAAAACAATAGTGCTTTAAATAGAAATTTTTTAGACATGTGCTTATGATGTTAAAAATGAGATAAGTTGAACCTAATGAGTAATAATGACATTTTGAATACTTAATGAGGTTAGGGACAGCCTTTTTCATATCCTAATGCCTAGCATGTTAGTCCCTAGGATATTTTAGGCCCTAAAATGATGGATTTACAGGCAGATAGAAGGCCAATGGAATGATAGTAAACATATCTCATATGTATCCAAAGGCCATGATATTAGCTAGCTTTTAGTATAGGGGTAAGAATCTTGATGAAATGATAGGTCATAAATCTGTAGATGCCAGTCTGGCTCAGTATTATACTGACAGTAGTTTTTGTTTTTTAAAAAAAGCAAGTATATTAAAATATCTCTATTAGAAAAGATTACAATTTTAAAGGATCATTCTACAATCTTAAAACTAAAAGCGATCGAAGGCAAAGAGGTACATCAAAAAAGCTATTCCATAGCTCAGATACTAGCTCAATGGAAATTCTGGGTCTCTATCAAGCTGTCTGTATTGTCTCATGGTAAGTGTGTGCCTGGCAGATGAGGCTCCTGCAGCCCGCTCTATCTCCCCTGACGACTGCCCACCTCTAGCCCTTCTTACAGTGCAAAGCACTCGGTGAGTGAAGAATGGTTGGTAGCTGGTGCTAACTTTACAACTGTATGACACAATATAGGGATGCCACTCATTTTGAAATTCTACCTAATGCGTCTTGGCACTGGAAATACCTTGCTTGGGATTTTAATACTGGTTAAGAGAGGAAAACTTCTGCTTCAGCACCACTAACTTAAAAAGTGTAATTTGATCTCATTCTACATCTTTTGAATCTAGGGAAAAAAGAAATTCTCCAAATTCTGATGTGACACATGGTTTCACAGTTTAAAATAAAATCACAGCTGTCTCATTATGCAACACACTCCTTGGTTTTGCAGAAAGCTGTTCTTTTTTTGTCCCCCTTATTCACCAATGTCTCAAGCTTATAATGCTATGTGCTTTGCTAGTTTGTATTGTATTTCAGATACACACAAAAAAAACACGTATGACTGATTCCTAGATGACCTAGAATAATGTTCGTGTATTCATATACATTATGTCATCTATTCTGGATAATTTAAAAAATGTTAGTCTTACTCTTTTTAAAGCTGATCATTTAAAAACATGTAGAAAAGTTGAAAATCCTGTTTCTCACTAATATTTCTAAGTATTTTAGAGACAGTTGTGGTCTGGGGGACTTTTTTGTATGATTTTTATGTCAGCAAGGGAATTTTTTTGGCTAATAGTTAAAGATACTAAAATGCATACTATCTTTGAATGTATCACATCTATCATCAGAAGGACTTCCCATTGATACAGTTGTCCTATGTCTAGCAGATCCCCAGAACAGTAATTTTAAGAATGTCACTGAAAAGGTCTCTGCCCATAGTATAATTAAAGAACAGAGGGGCGCATCAACAAATGTCAGACACAAGTTGGGCAGCTTAATTACTTAATTCGTTCCAAAACAAAAGCTGACTTAAGTCAGAATGAACTTGTACACTTGACAGAAAGAAAGGAGTTTATCTACTAATTTTTAAAATGTAAACAAATTTTATATAGGGATGTAACTATCTGAATACATATATTGCCATTTCTCTGCTATATGGTAACATTTCTTGACACCAATGGTAACCTGTTTGTTCCTCCCTCAGTACCAAATGTGTCCATATCTATTTAAACAGTAGGAGCTTCATTTCTAAAGTGATCTATGCTAGGACATATATAAGCCAGTTATTATTAAGGTTCACTAAAGTTTTAGAACTTTAGAAAATCTCAGTTTAAAATAATTTTGACTCATCGAATTTTTTTTTCCTTTTGCACTATAATTTCAGAAGAAGCATACGAAATTTGGATTTCTCTGAAAGAGCCAAGTGTGCAGTTACAGAATTGAAACACTGTGTTAATTCACAAAGTAATGTGAATAATAATAAAACATTTCCCAAATAATGCCGATTGAAATGTTCAAAATCCAGTTATGTGCTTTGTTATAAAACAGTCCAAACAAAAATTCTTTTGTTGTTTTCTGTTCTCTCTTTCAAAATACATAAATCCTACTGAAGTTAATCTATTTTTTTCCACTTCAGAACACCAGGCACTGATATATCCTTTGGGAGTTTTGGCTTGCTTTCTAATACCTAGATTAAGAAAACAAAATAAAACAAGTTATTAACCTTGTAATACTCTGAATGAGTATAGTAGACAAGTTTAAAGTCACCTTTAAAAATATATATATATATATGACAATTTCCCTCCACCTATGCAACAGTTCTGAAATTATCCATTAATACATTATTTAATACATGATTTGAAGATGGTGACTATGTCAATAGGAGAAAATTTATGCCTGATACCTACAAACTTGATGCTTATAGTTAAAAGAAACACCCTCTGAAACATGTAAGAATAAAGCAGGGCTTACAGGACCACCAGCCCTGGCCAAGTGGGTTCACTCTATGCACCTAGTGTGGCAGGCCCACCAAGAAGCAGGTTCATGACCTTCATACTGTCCTGCATTGGTTGTTTCCCAGAAAGGTTCTGGATGTAGCATGTTACACTAATAGGCCAAGACTGGGTCAAAGCCAGTAAATCAAATACTGTATTTATACTGTGATCACAGATCCCTATGTACATGAAATAAGAATCACTTAGTCCAGATTACAAACCATCATTTCCAAGTAATTTCTGTGAATTTATTCCCAAGTAGTTTCTGTGAAAAAAGAATTTGATGATGGTATCTTAGAACTGAACTGGGCCACAGAGTCACCTGGGTCATTCATTGGGTTTACAGTAAGGAAAATGAGAGAGAGGGGATACACCAAGGCACACACTTTCTTACTGGGTGTTTTTACACACTAATACCTAGTGGCTCAGATGGTAAAGAATCTTCCTGCAACGCAGGAGACCCAGGTTCAATTTCTAGTTCAGGAAGATACCCTGGAGAAGGAAATGGCAACACTCCAGTATTTTTGCCTGGGAAATCCCATGGACAGAGGAGCCTGGCGGGCTATAGTCCACAGGGTCACAAAGAGTCGGACATGATTGAAGCGACGAACACAAACACACAGAACACACTCAGATATTTGATTAGCATGAAAAACAACCAGTGAACTAAAAGATGATATGTCTTTAAGAGTTTTGTTTTTTTTTAAATACAATAACATTACCAAGGGAATCACACACACTGCTGCTTACAGAGTGGCTGAGCGACCATGTGGCTTTAGGCGAGATACACCCCTTGCTCAGGAAACCTCAGAGACTCCCCATGGTCACCAAGATGAAGCTGAGACTTTTCAGCTTGCTCTTCAGTGCTCACTTTGATCTCGTCCCAACCTTTCCATTCTTCTTGCCCATGAAATGTATGCCTTAGCCAGGCTAACCTGCTTTTCCAAACATGCCCTGCAATTTCTTCTTGCCATGTAGTTGCGGGTGATGTTGACTCCTCCTAGCATGGCCCTCCTTAACTCTCTCCAGTGCAGTCCTCCTCAGCCCTCAAGGCCCAATTCAAGTGCTGTCCTAAAGCCACAGCCAGAGAAAATTTCTCCTTCTGAACTCTGATCCCTATCAAGGGAGGTGGAACTGAGAGTCAAAATATATAAGAGGCGAGCATCATTCTCCTGAAGGTGGGGGTTTAAGTCGAGGTTTTTGTACTTCTCCCATTATTTTCCACTCATAGATATGTATGAGATTGTTATTTAATTACAAATCACTACCTATGAGTCCTTAAAGGGGAAGTCGCTCAGTCGTGTCCGACTCCTAGCGACCCCATGGACTGCAGCCTACCAGGCTCCTCCGTCCATGGGATTTTCCAGGCAAGAGTACTGGAGTGGTATGCCATTGCCTTTAACTTTTGCATATTTTCATCTGATCCATACTGGTCATTAAGGTTTTTCATCAACGACTCTTATAATTCATAGTCAATGACTACTGGCTAAAATGGAAAAAGAGAAACTCTCTGCTGGAACAGAGTAACAGTTTTTATTTGCTCTAAAAGTCTATCAGTATCCAACTCAATGGTTTCTGCTGATGATAAACAAGCAAGTCACTTTCTATACAACAATAGAATCACCTCTCTGACTTTTTCCTTGTAGGAGGTCAGCAGTTGTACCTGAGGGTCACTTAGCTTCTCATTGCAGAGGTCCTCCTGTTTCTAATGCATTTCATTTTAGCAAACCCCCCCCCCATGGAATTTAAGCATTGTATCAAAAATTAAAGTGCCAGTGAATAAATAATGAGTAATAAATTATGGAATTATAAAAATTAAGAGAATAATTTTAAGTTAAGTTATATTCATTTTCTGGGGATTTTCACTTATACTGTGATCAGTTCCACACAGTGTGGGCCATAAACCCAGCCAGGTTTTCTGTATTTCAGGCATGTTCAGAAGAATTTATTTGATAATCTTCTTTCAGTCCTACACCTTTGTTTCTCATAGACTACATATGTCTCTAATGCTATGATCACACGTAAAAAACACAGGCTTTGCTCCCTCATGGAAATAAGGAAAAGGCTCCTCTCCAAGGTGAATGTAGCCCAGTCCACAGTGCACAGCATGGGCTACTTTAAGCTCCACCTTTCTCCTGGCTATTAGCCCCCGATTAGTCGACAAGATATGCACAACCAGTTAGGTTCCTGTGGAGTTCGGAAAGCCCACAAACTACAGGGTCATGTGCAGTAATCATTGCCCTGGTTTGTGTAACAGGAAAAATTTTCTATTAAGTTTCCAGTGTGGTTCTGTTAGATACCTTTCTACTAACTAGTGCCTCTCTCACATCACAGCAAACCTGGCTTGTGTTCAGTATCCCTCTAATGGTATTTTATTGTTGGGAAGGTATCCCTCCCAGGTGGCATATGAGTTAGAATCTATAGCCCAGCATCACTAGGGCAGGCAGTGCCACAGGTCAGGGTGGGACAGAGACGCAAGAAGGCAAAACTGCCCAACTTTCTTTCATTACTCTCATCAAAGCACCATGTCTATAATAACTGCTGGGATTCCTTCTAAAATGTCATCCAAAGAAGGCCTTTAGGACTAGAAAAATCATGAAGGCATCTCCACACAGCCCTTCTTTTGCAAGGTATTTCCCTATTACTTGTGTTTGTAGAACTCAAATATGTGGAATCTTGATTTCTACAGAACAGGTGGTCTGACCTCTTCAGTTGTGTACTTTAAGGCAGTGACTTTCAAAATGTATTTTGAAGAATTCTAGGAATTTTTTCAGGGCTCTTTCATGGACTATGAGGAAGAGGCCAGAAACCCAATTCTTTGGGCCCCCACAAGGTCACCCACACTGCATATTTTACAGATTCAGCTGCCACACAGGCTTTGTGGGTAAATACATGTGTTCTGTGTCTTGTCTTAAAAGCTAAGTTTCAGGGTGATTAAAAACCTGAGCATATCTCCTCCTCCATTCTCTTGTTGTTTTTGTTTAGTCCCTGAGTTGTATCCATCTCTTTTGTAATCCCGTGGACTATATAGTTCACCAGGCTCCTCTGTCCATTGGATCTCCCAGTCAAGAATACTGGAATGGGTTGCCATTTCCTGCTCCAGGGGATCTTCCAGGGATCAAATCTGTGACTCTGTTTTCTAGCATTATCAAAAAAGGATCAGCTTCAGTTATATGATAGCACACTCTCTATCATTCTCTACCTTTGACCTATTTTACAAGGAAGCTGCAGTAGTAGTGAAAACAGATGTATGTGTAGAATGCCTATCAATGAATTAAAACTCATCAAGAGAATTACTTAGGTAGGCAAATGGGACTCACGGTGAAATTGTGCAGCCCGAGGCGTATGCGTGATGTCCTGTGTAGCGAATTTCACAGCGGACGACATTGTTGGAATAGTCTGACTCAGGCACCAAATAGCTGGGATTCACACTGACCTAGGCAAAACAAACATCATCTGTGTTTCAGATTTCATCAGCAGTGTTTATTTTTTTCCTCTTCCCAGGATGGAGGCTAAAATAGAGGCAGCATAATTCAACTAAATCAGGCAAGGAAGAGGGTGTAAGTTAGGCATGTGGTTCAAGTCTGGAGTTTTTGAAGGAGGCTGGATCTTTTTCCATAAAGTTCTTTCAAATAAGGATTTTTAAAATATATCTAGGTTGGTTTAGAAGTAGTTCTAGAAGATGTATAATTGCTTGCAGGACCATGAATAGTTAACATTTGACTCCAGAGAATAAGCCTACTGAGTTGCAATTGAAATACATTATGGGTATATATTCAAAGTTCTCTACCTTGAGAATATAGTTTCCAGGTTTGACATCAGTGATATCAATCCATTGGCAGTCTATGTCTGCATTATAGGTATCATAGCAGCCAGGACTCAAGCCCTGAAACAAATAAAATTCAAAAATTAAAAGGATGGTATATGGTTAGAGTGTGCTAAAGAATATGCTTATTATTTGCAAATTAAATTTTAATTTAGTACTTACAAGAGTTTGACATAAAACTATACTTATATTGCATCTCCTTTGAGAAGTATATATTACTCAGCCTTATAGCACCTCCAGCTAAAAAAAATACAGGACTAATATAAGTAGTAGTACATCTCGCTTAAAAGTGTTATAAATCACTAGTGATAAATACAATCTTAAGTGACAAAATAGGCCTCCACCAAAATCCTTGAATATTACCAGTTCAGGAATAAAGGCCACATAATAATCAATTTAGCTCAAATGTTGTCTTATCAGTGGCACTCTCTCCAATTTCTGTTCTTGGAAATTACCTTGCTATACTCTGAAAGCGCATGACACTCAATTTGTGTATACATTTTATGTATACACAATGTATAAATAATCCTATTCTCTATATTAAAATCATCCTATATAAGAATGAATCTACTAGAGATTTTAAGCTCCCTAAGGATGGAGTCTTATTGCATTTTTGAATAGTTAACACGAAGTATGTATTATGTGCCAGGAGCAATTTTAAGCATGTTTTATATATATATATATAAATTTAATTCTCACAGCTACACAAGGGAGAAGGTAGTATTAATGCATTTTATGAATGAAGAAACTAAGGCTGTATAAGGTCAAATAGCTCATCCAAGAATAAATAGCTGGTAAGTGGCTGAGCTGGTTTTGAGTTTAGGCATTTGGGGTCCAAGGTCTCTGTTTGTAACCACCACGCTGTAATCTTTCTCACATCATCACTGAATATTTTGTTGTTGTGTTAAAGGGATGAATGCCACGTCAACTCTACTTGCTCAGATACTCACTTCAGTAGTAAATGAGTGCCTTCTAGCGGCTGAGAGGAGAAAAACACCACTAAGATAGGGTTCTTGCCCTCCAGCAAGTTAGTCTGGAGAAATTTGCTCAAATTGGAATCCATAGGTATATTCTTGATTCCACTGGTTCTTTATCAGAAGTTTTCACTGTTGTATTTTCATTCTAATAATAATCAAAGTAAATTTAAAAGAATAGGCTGCAGTCATTTAAACTCAATATTGTTTGGTGCTTAAGATCACCTTGGCCACCAGAGAGAGGGCAGAATCATCAGGAGCATTCTGGACCAGTGCTGGTTTGCCTGGGCCTCGATTCGGGAAGAACGGGAGCACTGTGTTCTCATACAGTACACAACAGTACAGACAGGCCAGACTCAGAAAGGACCTGTGCCACTGCAGTGAGAACTGTTTTCCCACACTGGTCCGTACCAACCTGTAATCATTCATTAACCTTATGCAGCGTAGTCAATATATTGTGAAGAATTTTCAGTTTCTGATTTCCAGCACATAATCCTTACTCTGGCACAGAGTATATACTCAGTGTTAGCTATTATCGTGGTACTTCTCCTACTAGTACCACCTTCGTAACACTTAAGGGATTCACCAAATTAGATACCTATTTAAGACTGGTTTAAATGATGCTTATCTTACCTTCACGTGAACAAGAGCACTTTAAAGAATGCTGACATTGGCACTCTACCTTACTCAGATGGCAGAATTTAAGTATAAGTTTTGATTACTCAGGGCAGTAAGCAAACAGGCATTTCCTATATTCAAACTTTAAAAACTTAAAAAATGTAGAACCACACAGCCAAAGACCATATAAATTAACTATTTGGTTTTAGCCAAACGTAACTATTGCAAGGAGATCCAACCAGTCCATTCTAAAGGAGATCAGTCCTGGGTGTTCTTTGGAAGGAATGATGCTAAAGCTGAAACTCCAGTACTTTGACCACCGCATGCAAAGAGTTGACTCATTGGAAAAGACTCTGATGCTGGGAGGGATTGAGGGCAGGAGGAGAAGGGGACAACAGAGGATGAGATGGCTGGATGGCATCACCACCTCAATGGATGTGAGTTTGAGTGAACTCCAGGAGTTGGTGATGGACAGGGAGGCCTGGCATGCTGCAATTCATGGGGTCGCAAAGAGTTGGACACGACTGAGTGACTGAACTGAACTGAACTGAACTATTACATAAATGAATGAGGTTAATGTAATTTCTAGCTTCATATATATTTAATACACAAATTCTTTGCAACCCCATGGATTATACAGTCCATGGAATTCTCCAGGCCAGAATACTGATGTGGGTAACCTTTCCCTTCTGCAGGGGATCTTCTCAACTCATGGATCAAAACCAGGTCTCTCACATTTCATGTGGATTCTTTAGAGGGAAGGGAAGCCCAAGAATTTACATGAGAGTATAAATATAAAGAAGTTATATCTAGTTTTATATCTGGATACATTTTAAAGGGCCATAATATAACTAGGTCAACACTGGGGCTTTGTGAAAAAAACTTTTTCCTTTAAAGGAAGCCCATGTTCAAGAGACAACCAGTGTAGTGAAAAACACAAATACGTTAGTCATTTGTAGTGTAAGATCTAGTGAATAGTAGTTAAATAGGATATAAAATGGAGGGTAATTAATAAGAAAGGTACCACATAAAATGAAGTAGGGTCACCAGCCAAGTAGTTGGGGGAGTCACATGCTGCCTATAGTCTTAGATTCAAATATTTGAGCATTGAGCTATTCAGAGTGCCTCTTCTAAGTGAAGAGAGTAAACTCAAGGTACCCTGCACTGGCAGGTACTGTGGGACTTAGGGATCACTGTGTGAAAAGGGTTCTACACAAACATACGTGTAATGTGAGGTTACATCTTCTTAGAGTAAGCGCTGCCCCAGGGTGAGAGGAACTGAACCGTTCGCCTTCCAATTGCTATGATGTTTTAAGCCCAGAGAAAGAAGGAATGATAATTTTTAGGTCACCAGAAAGCTTCCTGCCACAGCCCTGGAATTTGCTTCCCAAGATGCCAGCTGCTGATCCTCTGTGCCCTGAGTTACGTATATTCACTACTCCCTGCCAAGATTTCCGCTGGAGTAAAATTATAATGTCCTTTTACAAATTAGGGTTTCTTATGGAAATACTGGCGCGGCTTTTAACTGACACACATTTTCCCATTATAAGACATACAAACTGCTTAGGACAGCACTATTTTTAAAAATCCATCCAAAGGACATCTGACATCAATTATACCGTAGGTTTAAATATATATGCATGGAGAAAGAAACTGTCCTTCTGCTCTTCTCTGCATGATTAAAAGAGACATTTTTTTAAGTGCTTTTTAAGAAACTTATTTCTGTCCTTTTGCTAACCTCAACCACCATTCTATTTTTAGCTCAGATGTAGAGAGAGTTTTGCAGGTGACAAAACATCTCTCTTCTATAGAATACAGAATGAGTGCAAAAATGGGAAACCCTTCCGATCTTTTCAGATAATAGACTATTGCTCTTCATTGTGGAACATAGCAAGTATACTCCTTGACCTTCTGTGTTGATGGAATACTTTTTAAAAGTAATTTGGATCATCAAGCCATCACTTTCCTTTTCCCAATAATTTACCATTTCAACTAGATGACCCCCTGAGTAAAATAGTTTTTCACAAAGATGGCCAGGAGGAAAGAAAACAGATGGCTGTTTTCTCTCTGAAGCATGTGGGCTCCTGATTCCAGGTTGCCATCCTACCTGTGTGTGTGCAGTGCATGCAAATCGCCTGTGGTAGCCGTAGTCACACGACGTGTCCTCAAGACAGAAACTCGCTTTGTGGCCCTCGGCCACTCTCCTCTGGGTGCTGGCATCAAGCAGGTCATAGTGGCTGAATTCATCCATGCTGTGGTAATGTCTAATGTCCCACATGACACAGAGACAGCAGTCAGTAACATACAGAGACAGCAGTGAGGATTCTAGATGACCCCCACATACACACTGCTTCCCACATTTGTTTTCACATCAAAATTGGAATCAAGTTGAGCTGCTTAAAGCTAGATTCATGCTAGATTTTTTTTTTCCCCAGGACAAAAACCTATCAAAATGGTAAGGCTTTAGCTTTGGTATGTGGGAAAAAAGACTTATTTTGAGTAGTCTGCTTGTTTATTTCACCCTGTTTTATCTTAGAAGATTAAATAGAGATAGTAAATTATCTTTGTTTAAGTGAAACTTGTCATATGTTCTCTAGTATATCTCCTTTGGCTGCTACTACTGATGTTTCATTCCAAAAGAGAAGAGCACTTTTCTCTTGGGAGGTTTCTGTGAAATTTTTAAAAATTGTATTCTCACACATTTAATCCATACTAAAATGCAAAGGAGAAATAAAAGCATGTTTTATCCACCATTCTTATTTAACTAGTATAAACTTTTGTTCATAAATCTACTTTATCAGCAAAGTAGTTGCTCACTTTTTCTTTTCACTTCATTTAAGTGAAGGTGCTGAACTGTTCATTTTCTCACATAAGAAGAGAACAAAAAGTAATGGCTCAAACTGTAGAAATTTTAAGACCATAAAACAGGATTTCCTGGCAGTGAGCACCTAAGCAAGTTACCCAAATCATACTGTAGAATTGGTGGTAGTGGTGTCGTTGCTAAGACACATGTCCAACTCTTTGCGACCCCATGGACAGCAACCCACCAGGCTCCTCTGTCCAAGGGATTTCCCAAGCAAGAATACTGGAGTGGGTTGCCATTTCTTTCTCCAGGGGATCTTAGCAACCCAGGGATTGAGCCCAAGTCTCCTGCATTGCAGGTAGATTCTTTACCACTGACCACCAGGAAAGCCCTACCTGTAATATACTGGGACAAAATTCTAGTGAAGCTAACTGATGTAATCTTATCAACAGTTTTAATAAGCTGGGCTTAAAAGAGTTTCCAGTTTAAAAGATAACAATATATAGTAACTGATGTATTATCCTAAAGATGGATTTCCTTGATTATGTCAAATTATATAAAGAAATTCTAAGTGTAAATAACAGCAATTTTCTTCCTTTGTGTAAGAATTTGTCATATTAAGAATCACCTGTAATTTAGAAAATGAACTTACACTTGCCAGGGGAAGAAGGGATAATTAGGGAGTTTGGGATGGTCATGTACACACTGCTATATTTAAAATGGATGACCAGCAAGGACCTATTGTATAGCACGTGGAACTCTGCTCAGTAGTATGTGGCAGCCTGCATAGGAGGGGTTTTGGGGGGAGAATAGATACATGTATATGTATGGCTGAGTCCCTTCGCTGTTTACCTGAAACTGTCACAACATTGTTAATCACCTATACCCTACTACAAAATAAAAAGTTCAAAATAAAAAGTTAACTCTTAAGAAACATAAAAAGAATCACCTGTAAAGTGAAAAAGCAACTCAAAAGTACCGAAGAGTCCCATCCACTTACTGGTGACAGCTGTGCCATTCCCAGGAATATCTTGGTCGACTTGGTAGGAAATCGGATGTCCCTTGGTTTTTCACTCTCTGGGGAAATCTTAGCAGCACCCTGTGATCATAATCTCTGACATCTGCCCTGTATGCTGAGCTGTGATTTTACAAAGAGAAACAGTATGATTTTTCACAGAATATAAACTAAAGACAAAACTACAAGCAAAACCTTCCAAGAGTTCACTGCCCTCTTCTCCCAACGAGGTTATCAATTCCAAAAGACTAGAGCATTTTGCATACATTTTTTCCTCACCCAGTTAAAGAAGATGTAAATTGGGGAAATAACCCTGAAAGAGTATATCCAGAGAAGATAAATAATTTAGTAACTTTAAAACAATGGCATTACTGTAAGACTACCACAGGGAATGCAATGGTGTGTGATGCAAGACTCTAGTAGAATGTAAATGATGAGCTTGGATTTCTTCTCTTCCTTTAGGCTGACAATTATAAGGGAAGTGGAAGAAATTGACACAATACATAAACATTTCTGTCTTGTAAAATATTTTGTGTGAATATATATTCAAATACTATCAATGACCTTATTTTACATTAAAAAAAATTGTGTGTCTTATCAGAACATCTTTTACTCCCTCTGCTGGTTTCCCAGCAGCAAACTCAGGGAATTTCACTCCCTAAACTGCTAAGATTTTATTTTAGTACTAATGCAAAAGCAAAGCTCTTGCTCCTGATCTTACTCTGGCTAAGGTAATGCCAAAACAACTAAGTTAATTGTGACTTCAAACAAAAGAAGAAAACAACGACATCCAACAGAGGGGTGACACAGTGGCCAAGTGGCCCCCGATGTTTTGAGGGGGTTTTAACAAGCTCTTCCATTACAATATTTTTTCCACGGTATAGTAGTTTAATAGAACGTCATTGGAAACAGTTGGCTCCAAAGTTTAAGGATCTTGGAAAAAGAATAGGAGACCTCCACTCTCCAGGCTAAGGGTTTGCTTAATCTCCCTGATTTATGCCACGGTTTGAAAGAACCCACAGAAATCTTCCTAATTTTAATTTTCCACCCAGGTCAGCATGCCCGTGAGATCATGTTCCACTTCCTAACCCTTGTCTGCACAGAACAAGAGTGGTCAGGATCAAGCACCTGAGGAGCCCCCTGGAACCAAGACGGGGGAGCTAGGCCGAGGAGATCCCAGCTGGTACCTGGCCAAGCAGTTTTCCTCCGCAGCGCATCTCAGGTTGTACATGGCCATCTTTTGCACGTATGTGGACGCCTGGATGTAGTAGGGATCGGGCACCAGGTCCGGAAGACCTAAACGTCAGCAGGCGATGGGCAAAGCAGTGAGACAATTTAGCGGCCCCCACCCTGGCTCCGGGTCCCTCCATGTGCCTTACTCCTCACCCTTCAGTCAACTGGGCTGCGGGTAGCAGAAGAATGGGGACGCCCGGGGCTGCAAAGTAAAGTGGAAACGAAGCAGGAGGGGCCAGGCGCGCGCGGTTTGCACCAAATTCCAGGGCTGCCTCGGCCGGCGCAGGGGGAGGGATGGGATCTGCACGGACCAAGGCCTGCCGCGCCCAGGCAGCCACGTCGGGGAGACGCGGAGCTGGGGAGACGGTGCGCGGGGGTTAGCGGAGACTGGGGGTGCTTACCATACTGGAAGTAGCCGGTGCCGTATCCGGGTCGGTACCTGCTCCCAGGCCTGGGCCTTTCGTACGTGTCGTAGTAGTTGTAATAGGGGTTGTCGTCGGTGTACTTATAGGGGTTGTACGGGTCGTCGCCCACCATGCCGTCCACGTCCACGCGGTTGGGCGGTCGCAGGTTACTGAGCGTCGGGACCTCTCCCGGTGCCGTCTGGTTATCAGCGCGCGAGGTCCCAGCGTCGTGGGCCCCAGACGTCGAGTAGCCAGCTTGGAACCAGTGGCGGGCGGCGGGCCTGGGGCGACCGGCTGCGGCTGCAGAGGGGCCGGCCGTCCGCACTCGCGCTGCCGCGGTGCGGTTGTTGCGGAGCAGCAGGATTGGTGTGCGCATCTGCGGGGCGGTGGCGTTGGCGGCCCCCGGGGCGGTGGCGCCGGGGTCCCGTCGCCGTTGCGGCTGGTACTGCGAGCCCAGGCTCAGCAGGCTGAACACCTGCCCGTTGTTCTCCCATTGGATCTTCTGGCGCCAGGCGCCGGGAGCCGCCGCCTGTTCGCGAGGGGCCTGCCGGTGGCTGGCGGCCGGCGGGGCGCAGCGCACGAGTGCGCAGAGCTGCAGCGACCCGAGGAGTGCGGTCCAGGCGAAGCGCATCGCTCCCTTTCCTGGACTGTCCCCACTCCGGGAAGACGTAGCTCGGAGGGGGGGAAAAAAAAAAAAAACGGGGCTCAAGTCACGTGAGGGAGGGAGAACTCTTCAACCGAGGAGGCGGGCTGGGCGCCCGGGTATCTCAGTCCCTACCAAGCAATGCCTAGGGTGGGCTGCAGACCCTCTGCAGTAAAGGCGGCTGGTGAGACGTGGCACTCTCCTCTCTTCTCTTTCTCAGTCCTTCTGGAAAGCGACAGGGAGCGGCGTGGCGGCCCCGGCGAACGGGCAGTGTCTGGAGTGAAGGAAGGAGGAGAGATTTTTAAACTTTCTGGCACATTTGCAAAGTTACACAAGCCGTTCTGGCCCGGCCGCCCCTCTGCTATTTGTTCACGTAATGTGATTGGAAACGTGCAAGGCGGACAGCTCCTCTCCTCTGCCCCTCCCTCCCCTCCCCTCCCCGTCTTGTCCTCCTCCCCCCAGACACGTTGCACAGGGAGCGTTAAGGGGAAAGAACAAAACGGAACACACATCCTGAGACACACTCGGCTTAATCTGGGGCGAACATGCAGGAATTTCAAAAGACTCAGACAGGCAAAGGCAGCCAGGCCGTGGGGCGACGCCAAAATATGCATGAAGAAAAATGCTATTAGGTCACCAGCCCTGGAGAGGCGGGAAGTCGGGAGGTGGAGAGGGTGCTGGGGGCGAGAGTCGGGAAAGGGGGGATGGGGTGGGCGGAGGAAAGGTTGTGACTAATTTATCCATAAGGAGTTAACCAGACACATTTCCCAGTGCACACCCCTTGCTTTTATGGGAAGCGCCCTCAGCAAATAAACCCCAAGATATCAAATTTTGTTTTTCTGTGTGTAAGTAATATGAGAAATGGATTACAAATTTATTTCCTACAGTGAATATTTTAATAACCAAAAGTAAAATTTTACAGGGAGCAAAGCCAGCTAACGCTGAAGTGATGAATAAACCTGTCTCTTTCAAAATGCCGGCCTGATTTGTACTTTGGAAGTGAAGAACCATCTTTCTTTTCCACAGTGTGTCTCAGGAAGTTTCAGCAAAGGGGACTAGAGCAAATTCTGCCTCAGAGAGCACTCAGAAGGCAATTTCAAATAAGCATTTCCTCTGCTTTTATTTTTTCTCTTTGTATGTCAATAAGGAGGTTTGACTTTGAATCAAAAAAAAAAAAAAGCTTAACCATTTGTTAAATGTTGAAAAGTCAGTGAAGAACCCTGTGGTGGTTAATTGATCTTCCAAGCTAAACAAAGCGGTTGCTGAAGAAACAGTCTTGGGCTTCTGATTTGGGTGAAGACAAAGGAATGAGGGTGGCCAGGGGAGAATGAGTAGAAGGATGTGAGTAGGAGGTAGGTAATGCTGACTGGAAAGAGATGTTTAGTGGACCACTGGCTCATATGCCACTCAGGGTTTGGGCATTGCTGGAAGCATTTCAAAGGAAAAATCAAAATTAACAGCTTGATTTAAACTAGACTTAGAACCAGGTTTTATTAACCTTTTCGCTGGTCTCATCATTGTTTGGGCCATTGTCAAGGTATACTTCAATATTCACCTATCACTCTTGGTCTCTGCCTCTTGATGTTTAACCACCACATTTTGGTTGTGTCATGAACTTCTGCTGATTTGACTTCCCAACATCCCCTTCACTTTTTTTCTGGTTGGAACAACTCTGTTTTCCTTTTAGAAACTTCCCCTACCCAGTTGCATTGATGATATCAGTGTAGAACTTCAAGTTCACCAGTCAAGTGGTGGACATGAGATTCAAGCTTGGCTCATCAAACCATCTGCATAGAATTCACCTCAAGCAGAAGTACACAAAGGTCAGAAATGTTGGAGCCCATTCTTCCTGCTAGTAAAGAAAGTTCCTGTGAGTTCTTGCTACCCAGATTCCCCTTAAGCTGTTTTAGGCCACTATCTTCAAAGACCTGATTCTTCAGCTTTTCCTTTCATTTTTCCACTGCATTCCTTTGTGGCTGAGTGTGGTCAGTCAATTCCTATCGTTTTCTGCCCAAGAGCCCTGACTGACACTAAGGCGAAGGTAGGATGGTTCTCTTAGCTAATCAGATCTAGTGATTCTGAATCCAAGGTGATTGATTTGACTGTTACTCAGTCAAGCTAGATTTGCTATGACCCTGACCACATACCATCCTTGATCACAAACAGGTGTCAGGTGGAAACTTTCTGATATTGCCAAATGTCTTACTTATATGATGAAGATAAAAGTTCAAGGGCAAATCCCATGGATGGCGGTCAGCCATGCTATCCCTCTGTATGAAGTTCAGAGGCATCTCTATCATTTTATGAACTTACTGCAGAACTTAAACTATTCAATTCCCCAAACCCACTAAGAAAAGGAATAAAAAGAAGAAACAGGTGTATATAATTTGGATGGACAGGCCAAATTATAGGAGAAGCAGGAAGGGAGAGAGTGTAATTATCTGTCATCAGAAGAATGCTCTGTATTCACCCAGGACGAGCTCATTCCCCAGGAAAGAAGCCCACAACCACGAGGGTTTGACCACACAGTGCTGAGGGAAGAACTCTGCCGTAGAGTTCAGACTGTCAGAGTGGCAGACCAGAGTGGCCCTTAATGGAAGGGTAGGAATTTTTTCCTGAATCTTGGATAAAATACTCTAGCTTCTAATCCTGGTGTTTACATAAAAAGCTGTGTATCTTTGGACAGCTGACTTACTTTTCCTGACTCTTATTTATATGCAGGATTCAAGGATTAACCCAAATCCTTTCTAAAGCGTTTTCCCTCTTTTAAAACCACTAACTTTTGTGAATATCCAAGTAATTCCATTTACTTTCACATCACTGGAATTTTCTGGTCACAACAACTGTATTTTCCTTTTGGAAACTTCCCCTACCCAGTTGCACGGTGGGGCTGACTGAGATTTGTTGAAACTTCCCCCCACTTCAAGCGGTGGGGGAAAAAAACCAGCTAAACATATCATTCATCAGCTCTTTCATTCACTATTGTGATTTGTTTATGATTATTAATATTTAATTGAATAACTCCTTTAGTTGGACTTTGCAACTTTAGATGTATTCAATGTGTGAGATGGCCATTTTCTGTTTTTACATATTTCCCACTAGAAATTGAATATACATTTGATTTACAAATTTCTTGAATCTTGTGATACTGTGAAGTGTAGTATACTGTAATGGTGATTTGCGCACATGAGCACTCAATGAATGTCAGTTGATTAACTCATTATCAAAATTTATGGCTGAATGAAGTTCATTTTTTTTTTATCAGATTTACTCCAACAGACTTAAAAAATTGTCAGAATAAAGCAACTAGAATAGCAATGTGTACACTTTATTTTCTTTTAAACACACATGACACTGCCTTAGTGGGGGCGGGGGGAAACCTTTTGTTATACTTCCTAATGAATGCTTAGCTGATTTTCTTTCTCTTCCACTTTCTCTAAACTCTCTGCCTTACGACTTAGCCAGCTGAAAACAAACATGTGGCTTGCACATTGGGGAAGATTGAAAGTATTTGCAAATGCTACAAGACAAAGTCTAGCCACACATTGTGCCTTCTGTTCAGTGACAAAACTATTATTCACAAAATTGGAGAAACAACAGTTCCTTCTACTCATCACTGAAATAATCAGTAACAACTATAACTACATCAAGATACCTTTACTTTTAGCTTTAGTAAGATCCATAACTGATTCCACTTTGACCTTAAGACCTTCTTTTGTGGACAGTTCTGCAGTATGTAACATAAGAGGAAGAGAGATGGAATAATGTTATTTTTCAAGGGTCTATCAATAGAATATCAATATTAAAAATTTAAACTGCAATGTCTGCGCCATTAATAACTGAACATTGTTATAAGGCTGTGTTCTGATATTTGTAAACTGTATTCACATATGTGGGATGTGCTTAGTCGTTCTGTCATGTCCAACTCTTTGCCACCCCATGGACTGCCCCTCACCAGGTAGGCTCCTCTGTCCATGGGGATTCTCCAGGCAAGAATACTGGAGTCAGTTGCCATGCCCTCCTACAGGGGATCTTTCCAACCCAGGAACTGAACCCAGGTCTCCTGTACTGCAGGCAGATGCTTACTGTCTGAGCCACCAGGGAAGCCCTATATGTGGGATAATTCATATAAATGGAAAGTCAAGTTATGCAGAAAACCAGAATACTTAGGCCTTCATCAGAGGACCCTGAGTAGAGCATAGAGTTGAGCATTCTTTAGTCTGGGGCTCAGGAAGCTCATAAAAATGTTCATTGATAGACTAATGCTCATATATGCTTTGGTGTCATGTAGTTTGAAAGCATCATAGAGAATAAAATCAACAAAGACAGTTGGTAAGTTGGAGATGTATAGTTGAGAAATGATTGAGAAAAGAGGTCAGTATCATATCTCCATCTGTTGGGTCACACAGAACCTGACACGACTGAAGCGACTTAGCAGCAGCAGCAGCAGTATCATAGCTAACACAAGGAAGATGTATTAAGAGGGGAATGAAGACACTGAGTGCATTTTTGAAAGTAATTTAGAAGTGAATACAGCATGAACCAGAAGTATTTGAACCAGAAATCTTACTTGGGGTAAAATGAAGGAGAGAAGCAAGTTGGTTTTGATGTTAACAATGTGCTTGTGTTCTCTTCAACTCATTCTTTTCTTCTACCACATACCACTTCCAGGTACTCGCCCAAATATAAAAAGTAGACAGTTAGTACACACTTGTCTCTGTGTCAAGACCAAAATGAAAAAAAAAAAAAGTCGGTAAACAGACTAGAAGAATCCCAGAAATAATGAATTTTAAGTATCTTGTTTGGTTACTTATGCCCTCAGGCCACCTAGGAAGTGGGGAAGTGCTTAACCCCAGGGAATGGAAAAGTATTTTTCCTAGTGTCTTAATGCATATTCATATGTGATTAAGTAAATATTGTTAGCCACTATAACAAAGTGGGAAAATGAGAAGGGGTAAACTTATGACAGGAGAATGAGTCTTTGAAATTCAGTTAATCAAAGTTCAAAGTAATTTGGTTGTATTGACCACAAAAATAAGGGGTCAGCCAGTTGGCAAAACTGCCTACAAGTGAAGTCCAAGTGATTCGATTGGACGTGATGGGCTGTCCAATGACAAAGAGTCAACTGTTCTTCGTGCTGTGAGGTATACTAGGGTCATTCCTGCTTGTAATTGACACAGTGAAGTGTGTCCTTTGGTCCATGTCCTACCTTATTTGCTGCTTCTCAGCTCTTCCTGGATTCAGCTTCATTGTCTCAGAACCCTAAAAGTTGTTTACTGTTACCTGGATTTGATCCTCTGAGATGGTGGGATAGAGGTCAGAAGAACATTTATGCTTAACTAAGGTGTCTCCATCTACTTGTTTTATGCTATGATTGCATTCCACCATCAGCTTGTCTTCCCCTTGTTTTAACTTAACCCAAAGAGCATTGCCTTTATTTAGTGTCTAGGAGACCTAAGACCACAGATTACTGACAACATAATGCAAATTAAATGGAGTTTTACATTTTTGCTCTCTCCTGTGAAACAGTAGTTAGACCACTTGAGAGTATTTTGATATTCAAAGTAGAGGCAGAGTGAAGAAAGATCTTGATGTAGTTCTAAAGGTAAAAATCTATCTACTAATACTTGCTTAAGATGAGCTTTGAGAATCATTGTTCTTTCTCCTTCTGATATCATTAGAATACCACTTATTTAGCCATCCCATTTCTTCTTGATTATATAGCGCCTTCATCAAAGACTATTATATTATGACTCTTAAAGTTGTGATAATCTTTTAAAGCAGGCCCAGTCAGTTATGTCGCTATGACATTGTTGTAAACATGGGTTCTTTAACTTCTACATATTTTCTTTTCCTACTTTTCAACTTATTTCATGGATCACAGCCATCTCTTCCAGAAAGTGGCAGAAAAAAGAGAAAAATGGAAGCTCATACTGTCTGTGGGAACTCTGTGCCCCATAGGTCACGGAATGGCAGTGAATAGTTTGACCACTATTCTGGGCTACTGATGGGAACAAGACAGGTTTTTCCAATGACATCTCTTATACTTCATTCTCAACAGTTTGTATAAGTTTTTGCAAATAGTTAATACAAGAGCCTATGATGCCATGACATACTTAAAAATATTAAATCAATTGATTAAATCAAAATCTTCAATTAAGTGAAGCTAGTAAATGAATGTATACAACTTCAAAATGATCTGTGACAAAGGAATCTCTCATGACCAAATAATGAGTTGAGTACACAGGGCCTTTCTTTTCAAGCTTGCTAAATAGATGCTTGGTAGAGGAAGGAAGTAATAAAAAAAATGAGCAATAATAAGAAAAATAAGCAACTTAATCACGCTCTTTAAAGGACAATACCTGTCCACTCATTAATAATAAGCCTTTCTATTTCTTGTCACTTGCTTTGTTCCTGGCACAGTACAAAGTGCTTAAATGTATTACCTCATTTTATCCTCACAACAACCCTGTGAACTAGTTATTCATACTTCCATCTTATGGATAGAAAATTGAAACTTTGATTAAGCAACATGCTCAGTTAAAAGTGGACAGAACTAGTTCTTTAACCTCAGGTTTATCCTGTTATAAACACTATATTACTCTTGCCACATGAAGTAGAAAAAAGGTAAGTATTAGTCTCTTTCATTTTCTTTCTTTGTTTTAATTATTGGAATGTTAGGCTTAGTGACTCACTGAAGTTTATTTACATAACAAAGAGATTTTGGCCAGGCCAATTAAATGGGAAGACTAGCAATGCCTATTTAGCTGATGCCTATGAGTAAATGGCTTTGGGATAAGTGTGACATGCGAGTTAACTGTTTGATGGAGACAGACAGTTCTTGGATAACTGTTACCTCTACTATTTACTAACAGGGAGCTCTTGGATAAATTAATTCTTTTTAGACTCAAGTTTTCCAAACAAATATAAGATAATAGACTTATGCAGAATTGTTGTAAGTATATGGCAGAGAATCTAGCTTATTTTAGGCAGTAAGTAGACAGTAACTTGTTATTGCTTGGTACTTGGACATTGCAATTTAAAAGTTACAAACGATTATGTATATAAACAATCATACAACAAGGCATTTTCTCTAAACACGGGTAAAGGGACATTATTTAATTTTTAAAGTGCCTATTTTGTTATGTTGAGGCAAGAAGATTCTTTGAAAAACAAATCAACTTTACTTAGATGTAATTTACATAAAATAAGATGTATAACTTTCAGGTACACAGTTTTAACAAATGTATATGCCTTTGTAATCAGCACAGCAATCAAGATTATTTCCATCATTCCATGAAGTCTTCATGAACCCACAGCACCCCTGCCCCAGAAAACCACAGTTCTGATTTTTTCCCCTAGATTACTTTTCCTGGTGGCTCAGATGGTAAAGCATCTGCCTGCAATGCAGAAGACATGGGCTTGATCCCTGGATTGAGAAGATCCCCTCTTGGAGAAGGGAATGGCAATCCATTCACTCAGTATTCTTGCCTGGAGATTCCAAGGACAGAGAAGCCTGGCAGGCTATAGTCCATGGGGTCTCAAAAAAGTCGGACACAACAGAACGAATACCACACACACATACAGCAAATATCCTTTAATGTCTGTTCTTTTGTTCTTTTGCTCAGCATGTCTAAGATACATGCATGTGCTGCTCAGTCAGAGGTTCATTTGTTTTTCATGGTAAGTAGTGTTTCATGATACGGATATATAATTTGTTTGTTTGTTTGTTTTCCAGGTTGGGGTTATTATAAACAAAGCTGCCATGTATATTCATCTACAAGTTATTCAGTGGACGTATTTTTAATTTGTTTTTGGTAAATATGAATAGAACTGCTGCAGGTGTGTGTTTAGTTTTATAGAAACTGTCAAATCTTCGTATAAGTAGTTCAGTTCAGTTCAGTTCAGTTACTCAGTAGTGTCTGACTCTTTCCAACCGCATGAACTGCAACACGCCAGGCTTCCCTGTCGAACACCAACTCCTGGAGCTTATTCAAACTCATGTCCATTGAGTCGGTGATGCCATCCAAACATCTCATCTTCTATTGTCCCCTTCTCTTCCCACCTTCAATATTTCCCAGGATCAGGGTCTTTTCCAGTGAGTCAGTTCTTCACATCAGCTGGTCAAAGTATTGGAGTTTCAGCTTCAGCGTCAGTCCTTCCAGTGAACATTCACGACTGATTTCCTTCAGGATTGATTGGATGGATCTCCTTGCAGTCCAAGGGATTCTCAAGAGTCTTTTTCCAACACCACAGTTCAAAAGCATCAATTCTTCAGTGCTTAGCTTTCTTTATAGTCCTACTCTCACATCCGTACATGACTACTGGAAAAACCAAGGCTTCAACTACTCAGATCTTTGTTGACAAAGTAATGTCTCTGCTTTTTAATATGCTGTCTAGGTTGGTCATAACTTTTCTTCTAAGGAGTAAACGTCTTTTAATTTCATGGCTGCAGTCACCATCTGCAGTGATTTTGGAGCCCAAAATAATAAAGTCTCTCACTGTTTCCATTATTTCCCTATCTATTTGCCATGAAGTGATGGGATCAGATGCCATGATCTTAGTTTTCTGAATGTTGAGTTTTACGTCAACTTTTACACTCTCCACTTTCACTTTCATCAAGAGGCTCTTTAGTTCTTCGCTTTCTGCTATAAGTATGGTGTCATCTGCATATCTGAGATAATTGATATTTCTCTTGGCAATCTTGATTCCAACTTGTGCTTCATCCAGCCCGCATTTCTCTTGATGTACTCTGCATATGTTAAATAAGCAGAGTGACAATATACAGCCTTGATGTACACCTTCCCCTATTTAGAGCCAGTCTGTTGTTTCATGTCCAGTTCTAACTGTTGCTCCTTGACCTGCATACAGATTTCTCAAGAGGCAGGTCAGGTGGTCTGGTATTCCCATCTCTTGAAGAATTTTCCACAGTTTATTGTGATCCACACAGTCAAAGGCTTTGGCATAGTCAATAAAGTAGAAATAGATGTTTTTCTGGAACTCTCTTGCTTTTTTGATGATCCAGCGGATGTTCGCAATTTGATCTCTGGTTCTTCTGCCTTTTCTAAATCCAGCTTGAACATCTGGAAATTCATGGTTCATACACTGTTGAAGCCTGGGTTGAAGAATTTTGAGCATTGCTTTGTTAGCATGTGAGATGAGTGCAGTTGTGCAGTAGTTTGAATATTCTTTGGCATTGCCTTTCTTTGGGATTGGAATGAAAGCTGACCTTTTCCAGTCCTGCTGAGTTTTTCATATTTGCTGGCATATTGAGTGCAGCACTTTCACAGCATCATCTTTTAGGATTTGAAATAACTGAAATTCCATCACCTCCACTAGCTTTGTTTGTAGTGATGCCTCCTAAGGCCCACTTGACTTCACATTCCAGGATGTCTGGCTCTAGGTGAGTGATCACACCATCGTGGTTATCTGGATCATTAAGATCTTTTTTGTTTAATTCTTCTGTGTATTCTTGCCACCTCTTCTTAATATCTTCTGCTTCTGTTATGTCCATACTATTTCTATCCTTTATTGTGCCCATCTTTGCATGAAATGTTTCCTTGGTATCTCTAATTTTATTGAAGAGATCTCTAGCCTTTTCCATTCTATTGTTTTCCTCTTATTTCTTTGCGTTGATCACTAAGGAAGGCTTTCTTATCTCTCCTTGCTATTCTTCGGAGCTCTGCATTCAAATGGGCATGTCTTTCCTTTTCTCCTTTGCCTTTGCTTCTCTTCTTTTCAGAGCTATTTGTAAGGCCTCCTCAGATAACTATTTTGCCTTTCTGCATTTCTTCTTGGTCTTGATCTCTGCCTCCTGTACAATATCACAAACCTTCTTCCATATTCTTCAGGCATTCTATCAGATCTAGTCCCTTGAATCTATTTGTCACTTTGACTATATAATCATAAAGGATTTGATATAGGTCATACCTGAATGGTCTAGTGGTTTCCCTACTTTCTTCATTTTAAGTCTGAATTTGGCAATAAGGAGTTCATGATTGGAGCCACAGTCAGCTCCCTGTCTCGTTTTTGCTAATTGTATAGAGCTTCTCCATCTTTGGCTACAAAGAATACTATTTTACATTCACAGCAGCTGCATACAGAGATCCCATTGTTCTACATCTTTGCCAACCCCTGATATTTCAGTCTTTTTGCATTCTAGCCGTTAGGTATTTCATGGTAATTTTAATTTCCATCTCTTTAATAACTTATGATTTTGAGCATTACTTTCATATGCTAGTTTTCTGTGTGCTGCACATTTGTGAAATAAATACTCAATTTTGTGCCCAGTTTTTTTTCTTATATTCTTATTAAGGAATATGAATTTTTAGTACATTCTGGAAACAACACTTAAGTGAGACATATGCATTAAAAATATTTTCTTCATCCATGGGTTTACCTTCTCATTTTCTTAATGTCTTTTGAAGAACAGGTTTTGTAATTTTGATAAAATTCATTTGATCAGTTTATTTTCATTCTGCATCTTGTCTAAGAAATCTTTTTCTAATTCAAATCGATAAAATTTTGTTCCACTTTTTTTCTAGAAACTTTCTAATTTTAGCTTTATGTTTAGTCTGCAGTCCATTTTAAAATGCTTTGGGTATAGTTAAGGCAGGAGTTGAGGTCTTTTTCACATGGATATCCAGTTGATTCAGCAAAATTTGTTGAAAAGACTATTTCTCCAAGACACTCCTTGTATCTCTACCAAAAATCAGTTGGTGTATATATGCAGATCTATTTCTGGACTTCATATTCCTTTTTACTGACACGTTTATTCTCATGTCATTACCACATTGTCTTGATTATTACTTCATAGTGAAAATGAAAGTTTCTCATCATGGCCATCCCTTTGTGACCCCATGGGCTATACTGTCCATGGAATTCTCCAGGCCAGAATACTAGAGCAGGTAGCCTTTCCCTTCTCCAGGGGGTCTTCCCAAGCCAGGGATCAAACCTAGGTCTCCCACATTGCAGACAGATTCTTTACCAGCTGAGCCACAAGGGAAGCCCAAGAATACTGGAATGGATAGCCTATCCTTCTCCAGTGGATCTTCCCAACCCAGGAGTCAAACTGGGTTCTCCTGCATTGCAGGTGGATTCTTTACCAACTGAGCTATCAGGGAAGCCCTATTACTTTATAGTCAGTCTTGAAATAAAATAGTGAAAGTCCTCCAAAAATATTTTGACTATTTTTTATTTTTTGCATTTCCATATACATTTTAGAAACAGCCTGACAATTTCTACCTGAAAACCTATTGGAAGCTGCTTTGAATCTGTATATCAGTACAGAGACAATTTATACTTTTAACAGTATGAATCTTCCAATCCATGAACATGGTATACACTCCACTTATTCAGGTCTTTAATATCTTTCAGCAGTGTTTTGTAATGTTCAATGGAGAAAATATGCATCTCATTTATTAAATTTATTTATGAGTATTTTATGTATTTTGAGATTATTTATAAATGAAAATGAAGTGAAAAGTGTTAGTTGCTCAGTCATGTCCAACTCTTTTTGACCCAATGGACTGAAGCCTGCCAGGCTTCTCTGTCCATGGAATTCTCTAGGCAAGAATACTGAAGTGGGTAGTCATTCCCTTCCCCATGGGATCTTCCTAACCCAGGATTGAACCTGGGCTTCCTATATTGCAGGCAGATTCTTTACCATCTGAGCCACCAGAGAAGCCCTCATGAATGAAAATATTTAAACTTAATTCTCTTGTTTAGTGCTAGTTTATAGAAACACAATTGATTTTATCAACTGCTTTATAACCTCTTACAAACTTTTTTTTTAATTGAGATTTAAAGAGGAAAATAAGAGACTGCAAAGGAAATCTGATGGATGCCAAGAAGGGAAGAAAAAAGAATGATTCTATATGATCATAAGGAATGATTATATATGGACAATTTTAGAAGGTAGGTAATGAAAAAATAGTACCATGTCTGTTAACTATTGCTATATAACAGATCATCCCCAAACCTGGTGTCTCAAATGATACATACAGTATTATTTCACATTCCTTTGGATCAGCTGAAGGATTATTCTGTTTTCACCTGGGCTCCCTCATAGAGACACACTCAACTGTACCTTTGTCTCAGAAACATGCATGGTACATACTTTATTCTATCTGTGACTGAATCAGTTTATTGGTGAAAACAATTTGACCATAAAAAAAATCTATTAAAAAAACATGAATAATTCATTTCATATACTTATAATNCTATATTTGCAATTTTTTAAGTAGATAAATTGAGATTTTTAGTTGGAATTTCAATATCAAACTCTCAAAAATTAATAGAACGAATAGATAGAAAAGTAGAAGGAGATAGTAGACCTGAAAACCACTATGAACCAATTCAACATAATTAAGATTTATACATTTTTCACACAACAGCAGGATACAAATTCTATTCACATTCCCATAGGCTATACACCAGGAGACACTGGAACATATCCAGGGTATGGTCCAATATATTTAATATATAGCAAACATGTCCAAAACTGATTATTTTTCTTTTTCTTCTTTATCTTAGTAGCTATAACTTCAGCTGGCTAGTCCAAAACCCGGGGGTGTCGCTCCTCAAGTCACCCTATCCTTTACCCTAACATACAACCCATATTAAAATATGGTCCATTGGACCTCCTCTAACATTTCTGCTTCTCCCCATCTCCATTTCAAACACCCTGACAAAGTTACCACTTACCTCTCTCTTGGGCAATAACCTAGCCAGATTCCCCATATTCCCCCATGCTCACCCTCACATATTCCATACTGCTGCAAGGGTGATTCTTTTTACAAGCACACACATGACCATGTCATTCCTGTCATCAAAACAAGTTAGGAGAATCGCACTTCCTTTAGAATAAAGTAGAGCCCTACTATGGCCTAATGGACTCTGCTGTTGCCAGCCCCTACAGGTTCAATGCCACCACCGCCTCCACTTCTCCACACTTCTGCCTCCTTTGTATTGCTACTATTTATTGCAGTTTCCAGACGTAACTGTCATACCCTGTCCCATCAGAGTCTTTTTTGCATGAATCACTATTTCCTCTACTCTTTAGCTAGCCAACTTTATCTCATTCTTCAAGCTTCAGTGCAGATTTCTTTCTGGAGACTTTCCTTTAACCCCCAAGACAAGGTCAACTCCTTCTTTGTACATACATAATATACTATACTTTTAAAAAAAAACTAGCCTCATCTATAATTATGTGTTCAATGTCTGTCTTCTCAATTGAACTATAGTTTCTGTAAGGATATAAGTTGAATCAATAATATATTCATCCAATTTGTTTATTTGTATCTGTAGGAATGATGGCTTCCTTTAGGTATTATTTCTGGACAAAGTACAATATCTGTTCTCAATACAAATTATTAAGTAGTAATAATAAAAATACTTTGTCCTAACTTAGCATGGTTTCAACAAACATGTATTAGACTCTTGGAATCAGTGTGCCAAATGAAAAGTCACTTGAGCTGTCTCAGCATGGGAACTTAAGTATTTATTCACTTGGGAGAGAAATGGGCTTAACTTAACCAGAATAGCAGAGCGTCTGCTCCAGAGAGGTCTTGGGCCTAAGCAGTTGGAACCTTAATCTTGCTAAAATGACAAGGTCTTGGCGGAGGTGAATGGGGAATCTTGCCTAATACTTGACCACACCAAACTGGCTTTAGTCAGGCCCTCACATTTCATGTACCAAAATCTACTTGTTTCTTAGTTTTAACAGGGTAAGGGTAACATAATTGTAAACAAAGTAGTAGTATAGTAGACTAAATAGTTTTAGAGTTATCCCATATAAATTTTCATTTGTGAATAATTCATTTAACTGAGCAGTCATTCACATTTTCTTGGGACTCTGGTTTTTATGAGCTGTCTTTTGTTGAGAATGGTGTTTGGGCATCTCAACAATGAATGCATAGTGAACTGTGAATGAGATGAGAAGAAATACTTTAAGGTGATCTAACACTAAATTCGAAGAAGGCAATGGTACCCCACTCCAGTACTCTTGCCTGGAAAATCCCATGGACAGAGGAGCCTGGTGGGCTGCAGTCCATGGGGTCGCTAAGAGTTGTACACGACTGAGCGACTTCACTTTTGTTTTTCACTTTCATGCACTGCAGAAGGAAATGGCAACCCACTCCAGTATTCTTGCCTGGAGAATCCCAGGGATGGCGGAGCCTGGTGGGCTGCCGTCTATGGGGTCGCACAGAGTTGGACACGACTGAAGTGACTTAGCAGTAGCAACACTAAATTACAAGGTTAATGTGGCAGAATGCATGCATGAGCATTGAAATAGAGTTCTTAAAAATTCTGACTTGTTCTTAGAAATAACAGGGTTCCAGCTAAGAGGAACTCCAGCTGCAATCCAAATAGTAATAATTTTATATGCTGCTATAAATGATCATTTAGTGATTTTTTTAAGCAAACCACAGAGGAAATTCACAAATTACTATAGCACACTTTGCTTGTATTGACACTTCTCTATACAGTCAAATAGTCTTTTCTCTACGTGTCTCCATTACAGCCTTACTTTCACAAAAGAAAAAAATATTCCCTGCAACTAGATATAGGAACAAAGAAACAGAAGTTACTGTTTTATTTATCAATACCTTTTTACTATGCTATAGCNTTTATCAATACATTTTTACTATGCTATAGCTCTATACTATTAATCAACTGTACTAATAGTTAGCTGTATAAGTGATTAGTGAGAAAATTAGCACAGTTTACTCATTCTCTTATGTATAAATGGATATTATAAAATTGATTATTTGTGGAGGTAAATAACATATTTTTTGCACGTGATATTAGGGAACCACTAATAAATTACTGCTAAATATACTGCACTATATTTAATCATATTTCACATTGATTTCATTATGTTTAATCATCTTTCACAAAAGGTACATCCTTCATGATGGTTTAGTTCAGTTCAGTCACTCAGTTGTTTCTGACTCTTTGCAACTCCATGAACCACAGCATGCCAGGCCTCCCTGTCAAACACCAACTCCCTGAGTTTACCCAAACTCATGTCCATTTAGTTGGTGATGCCATTCAACCATCTCATCCTCTGTCGGTTGTCCCCTTCTCCTGTCTTCAATCTTTCCCAGCATCAGGGTCTTTTCAAATGAGTCAGCTCTTCACATCAGGTGGCCAAAGTATTGGAGTTTCAGCTTCAACATAAGTCCATCAGGACTGATCTCCTTTAGGATGGACTGGTTGGATCTCCTTGAAGTCCAAGGGACTCTCAAGAGTCTTCTCCAACACAACAGTTCAAAAGCATCATTTCTTCGGCACTCAGCTTTCTTCACAGTCCAACTCTCACATCCATACATGACTACTGGAAAAACCATAGCCTTGACTAGATGGACCTTTGTTGACAAAGTAATGTCTGTTTTTAAGTATGCTGTCTAGATTGGTCATAACTTTCCTTCCAAGGAATAAGCATCTTTTAATTTTATGGCTGCAGTCACCATCTGCAGTGATTTTGGAGCCCAAAAAATAAAGTCAGCCACTGTTTCCCCATCTATTTGCCATGAAGTGATGGGACTGGATGCCATGATCTTCGTTTTCTGAATATTGAGCTTTAAGCCAACTTTTTCACTCTCCTCTTTCACTTTCATAAGAGGCTCTTTAGTTCTTCACTTTCTGCCATAAGGGTGGTGTCATCCGCATATCTGAGGTTGTTGATATTTCTCCTGGCAATCTTGATTCCAGCTTGTGCTTTCTCTATCCCAGCATTTCTCATGATGTACTCTGCATGTAAGTTAAATAAGCAGGGTGATAGTATACAGCCTTGACGTACTCCTTTTCCTATTTGGAACTAGTCTGTTGTTCCATGTTCAGTTCTAACTGTTGCTTCCTGACCTGCATACAGGTTTCTCAAGAGGCAGGTCAGGTGGTCTGGTATTCCCATCTCTTGAAGAATTTTCCATAGTTTATTGTGATCCACACAGTCAAAAGGTTTGGCATAGTCAATAAAGCCAATAATGATGGTACTCCAACTTAATTTCTGCATGGCTCTATAGCACTTTGTAAGAGAATGGAGATATATCTTAAATATTCACTGTTTATTTCACATTGGCTAAATACTGAGACTAAATGTGATGTCTGAAGACTTTTTTGTTTTTTGTTTTTTTTTTAAAAGAAAACTGTCTTAAGTATGTGCTCTCTATTTTGGCATTTTCCTTGGAGACTGAGTGAAGTTTCTAGTTGCTTAATTAGTGTTAGGATGATTGACCATTGTTTATTGAATTGACGTCCTGGTGGGTTGGTATGAGTTACATTTGAGTTACATTGAGTTAAGGACTACTTTTTGTGATTTTGAGCCTAGAGTATAATAATTGCTAGAACTTATCCCATGTCTACCAAACTATTAACAGAATAGATATAAAGGAGAGAATGGTCTGAGAACAAGTGCCAGTGGGTTTTAGAATAATACTAAAAACCAATGAAATGTCGTGAAGATGTACTGAAGCAAAAATGTTAATTTAGAGAACTGGGTGTTTTAAAAATAGGACTTGATTTATGCAGAATTGTACTGCGGGTATCTATGAGCTTGATTTATAATCTGTTCTCAACAGACTCTCAATTTCTTGGAATTTTTCTCTGTTTTTGGTTATAATTCCTAAAAGGCAGGGGTGGGGGGAGGGGGAGATCGCAAACATGTGCTTATTAGTTTAGTGTCTCTACTGCTAGTCCCAAAACCTCATGTCCTCTGAATATGGCTTCCGTGGAGAGACTTGAAATCAGTTTCTAGATTTACTGATACAGGCTACTTGCTACTAGGAATTTGAGAAATTCATGGGAGGTGTCTCACCAGGAACCCAAGAAGTGGAATTTTAGGTGTGGTTAGCAAATGACTTAAAACTACTTTAGTAGACCTCCCTGGAGATAGAAAAATATTGTCTATAGGTCTGGTGGACTCAAAGCCACACAGTTTTTTCCTTTTTGTAGTAAGCTTTCTGCTCCAGAATGAGTGTATGGAAGGATGGAGTTTTATGGAATCCATGTGTCAGGTTCAGAACTATGAGTGGGTAAAAAACTGCCTTTGCATTCCTACAGAAAACCACTCAAACGAGTCATCCTCTAGGGGGCAATAGAGTATGATACAGGCTCAGAATTTTCTGGATCAAGTTCCTGAGGCAATGATTGATCATGAAGAATGATTAGTCTTAGACTTGAGAAAACCTTAAATAAGCTTTAACTTTATTGTAGTGCCCCAGAATCTCCTCAGATTTTTGTGGCTAGTGAAGCTAAACAGTACTGAGGTAGAGCAACTGATGAATGAAACTGCCCTGCAGGAGAATTGCAGATGAATGAACCCCAAACCCGAGATCTTCAGAATACTTGAAGAGGAAGGGATGGAGCAGGACTGACTCAGCCTCTTGAAGTGCGATGAGCTACAGTGAGATTTCTGACCCTGAGTAGCACCTGTTTTGCCAAAGGAGTGCTGGGGTGGGAAGTGTCCCCCTTTATTTAACTCCAGTATTTTTTTCAGCTAACTCCCTACATTTTATAGTACCCAAGACAGGAGGAAATTTTTTTCTAGGCTACTTCTGATTTCCCCAAACTCTGATTATTCAGCTTGGTCCCATCCTTCCTCAATTATGTTTGTGCATGTCATCTAATAGTCAACTGCCTAGGTAATGGAAGGAATTCTGTGAAATTACCTTCATCCTCTTGTTATGAAAACAAGGATGCCAGGAGAGTAGTCGTCGTTGTGAAGTCTCTCAGTCATGTCCAACTCTTTGTGAACCTATGGACTGTAGCCCACCAGGCTCCTCCATCCATGGAATTTTCTAGGCAAGAGTACTGGAGTGGATTGCCAAGTAGGTAGGCATTAAAATCCTAATGCTGATCCATTTCCTTTCTAACTTTCTAGAAGACAGTTAGACAGACACAGGTATGGTACACTTTGCAGAGTGCCTGATGGAAAGCATGTCTGACCATACTGAAGAAGGAGAAATGCATTTTGGAATACGACAAGTGGTGGTGGTGAGTTGTACAAACACACATGGTATTCTCCCTTTGGTTATGATCTTCTGGGGAAGAGTAACAGAGGAATAGAATTACTTTGCAAGTATCAATCCCTCTCTCACCCCTTTGTTTTCTCCCAAGAAGATAAAAATGCTACTAGCTGGATCTCATTTTGTATGCAGAAATTTAGTGATGAGATAGTTCTTAGGAGAAAAGCAATCAAAGCCTAGGGTGGGAATAAACTTGACAGAGGGCTGCATGTAGTAGGGAAAGTGTCTGTAGGCAGCTAAAGCTATTGGTAATAAGGGACTGATAGGCTGATCACTCCTCTGGAAGGAGGAGGATGAGAGAGAAAGAGTAGAAATGGGAGGACCATGTTAAGGGACTGAGTTGAATATTGTAAAGAGATGAGGAACAAGGAAACTATCCAAAATGAAAAAAAAGTAAAGTCATGTGGCTTATATTAAGAACACCATCCGTTTTCAGGCATTTTTCCTCCACCAAGAGACTTAGCACAGATTCCAATTGCTTTTATTTACTACTTGAGAATAGGCCATCTGGGGACAAGGATTCGATTATATTTAGGTTACAATTAGATTGTATATTGATTTGGAATATCATTATGTATTTATTAACTTAAGTTACTTCTTTTTAGCTCTTTGTTCACTTTATATTTTGATAACACACTTTCCTAAGCAGCCATAAATCTGAAAAATATTTTAAAAATGTATTTTAAAATCAACAACACACACAAAAAAGTTCTAGCTGGGTATTACCAGGCTTCCTGCCAAGTACAGTAATTGTTACTTGTGGAATTTTCTTAGAATGGCCAAGGCATTTGACTCAATAACTATAACTCTGGAATGAGTAGCTGGGTGGAGGCATTAGTCTGTTGGAAAGTTGGTGGGTTAGTTCAAGCCCATATGCTGGGAGAAGAGATTTATCGATGGATTCACACAGGAGATCCAAGAAATACATGGTGTATGTTTTCTTCAAAGCTAACACTGAATTTCAGTAACCTAGGGTACTGGTTCCTCTTTTAACAGATTGCATCCTTTTTCCTACTCTTCTTGCCTTTTTTGTTTTTTATACCACACTAATAAACCATTGATTAAATTCTGCTCTTTTTGGATATATAAGTACAAAGGCCACACTTAGGTCATGTTAAGAAGGGTGGGTTCCTCTATTTCAGAGCACACATTGACTGGAAACAACCACAAAGTATGAGGGACTAGAGCAAAATAGGAACCAGAGGACAACTGCCCCACTGCTCAGCCAAGCAACACAGAACGCTCAGTTCCCAGCCATGAGGTCCAGGACTGGATGCTTACATTCTTCTTTCACTGCATTTGAGTAGAAACTGAATTTCCATGTTGTTCTATCCAAGTTGACAAAGTGTGGAGCAAATTTATGGAAACTTAGAATATAAATATAAGCATTTTATTTCAGTTGAACATATTTGTACACAGTTCATTTTTGCTTTTAAACCTCAAACCATTAGCATGAACAGTTACATAGTATAAAATTGTTCTACTCTTTGATTTGTCCATGTGTTAAAAACACTAAATCTTAAGGTGGCTGTGCAGATCTCATCTGAGACCTTGCACACGTGTGGTTCTGTTTGACGTGGGCCTACTGTTGTATGGGTTTCCCAGGTGGCCCTAGAGATAAAGAACGTGCTGCCAGTACAGGGGAAGTAAGAGATTCGAGGTCAATCCCTTGGTCGGGAAGATCCCCTGGAGGAGAGCATGGCAGCCCACTCCAGTATTTTTGCCTGGAGGATCCCATGGACAGAGGAGCCTGGCGGGCTACAGTCTTTGGGCCGCAAAGAGCCGTACACAACTGAGCGACTAACACACACACACACACACACACACATACACACACACACACACCTGCTCCTTAGGGATGTCTGTGTGCTCAGGGTTCTCATTCATTGTTTTCCCCTTGCACACAAGTCATTTTAATAGTCTTTATTTTAGAAGATTACTGTACCTTATCAGGATATAATTTGCCTTCTCTGTCAGTTAATATAAATAAAAAGATCACTGAATTTTCTAAGAAACAAAAAAAAGCTACTCAAGGAGACAATATTCCTCTGTTATACCTATAGTATCTGAAATGTTTCCCTACCCCTTCCACGGATACATATGAAACTTTACCCCAGAACTTCTTTAAACAAATTTAAACACTGTTTAATAGGATATTTATAGAACCTTTCAGTTCACAAATCCCTAGAAGTTAGTTTGCATTGCTTAGAATTCAACCCTGGACCACATGAGGGAAGGAAGTTCAAGTAGTATAGTCCCAACTCACTGGAGGTTAGCTGGGAAAAACACTCTGCCTAAGTGATTTTAGGCTCAGAATGTAGCTCATTAACATTTTGTAAATATGATGCATCCAAGAACCACATTTATTACAAATCCAAGAATAAGTGAGGTCATCTGTTTCAAGCTTGTTGAATTTTGCTTCAGGACTTTATGGGGATGTGGTCCGCCTCATGTGACTTCCTGAATGGCAGGGGTGAGAAAGCTAAAATCTGAACCTCTCAGAGTCTGTTGAAGCCAGGGTTGAAGGATTAGGTTCTGAGATCAGATGGGAGGCACAAAATAGAAACCTAAGTGAGGCAGCGGTTCCCCTTCTTCAGTTTCTGCTGCCTTTGCTGGTAAGCATGATTGCTCAGAAGTTAGGATTCCCTGCTTCAAGAAAAGTCCCGAGGTCTATTCAGTAGCTCTGCAGGGCCAGGGTATAGTACGGAGCCGAGAAGGTACAGGCTGGCTCTAGAGCTGACAGCTCCATCTTCCATATCCCTGGATTACAGCTAAGGTAAGTGTTTCCAGAGCAATAGTTCCAGGGACAGCTTCCAGATTTCCAGCTTCCCTAAACATGTTCGAGGTAACAGGTCCCTTAGTGGGCCAGAATAAGTCTGAAACTGTTTCTAGAATCCAGTTCCCCACTTCTTTAAATGATTCTATAAGTACCTAATTCCCAGATTTGTGACTTCCTGGTTGAAATAGAATGTTTTCTGTTATCTGTGCCTGAATTCTGACTGATGATCATGTTTGAGGCACTGGGTTAGGTTTGAAGGATGTGAGGATTGACCTACCATTAAATACTGGAATAATAATAACCTATGGTGGCTGGTGGTGAAATAGTTACTTAATTTGTTACCTGTATTCACCTGGCTTGAGGTGTCTATAGGAAACATGGCTTTGTTAACTGAGTGATAAGGTGGCACAGTATGAAGACTGGATGAGTAGGCGTAAACTGGCCGCTGCGTGCTGTGCTAGAGAGATTAAGAAGAAATATGAAAAATTCAGTGCTTTAAATTATCCATTCAATGTGGTTAGAAAAGCAGAAGACTTTTAGCTTTAAAAGAATCTTCTTTCTTGTGGCTGTTGATAGTGAGAAACCAGAGTCTGACCCTATAGCTTGTTAAAATGACAACGTAGATAAATTCAAAGACTTAGGTTTCTTATGTGAAAATGCATATCTTGGGAAAAAGTAAGATTTTGGAATTTGGAGAGGTGATCCTGAGAAGGATTTGGATAATTCTGTTTACAGCAAAACTAAGCCCATTGACCTTCTGTTGAGAGCAAAGGTAGCCCCTTCTATCTTGTGTTCTAGTCTTTCCTTTTCTTTAAAAAGCCATGGTGACTTTCAGTGAAGTTGTCACCTAACCTAGGGATACTAATTTGCCTCATGTTTCATCCTACTTAAAGCATTTCTTTTGGACCCATACGTAGAATCTGATCCTGCCGGGACCCAATTACAAAGCCACACATGAAAGGCAAATATGTTGTACTTCAAAACACTGAAAAATATTGCTAGAAGTGAAGAAAGGTGCTGATTCTCACAAGATTTGTAGTTCTTACTGTGTACCTCATTGCACAAAAGCAGCCAGCCTCGTCGAAAAATGAAATGACATATTAAAGACAGCACTTACGATGCGAGGTAGAAGTCAGCTCCTTGTGAGTTGGAGTCCACAGAGAACTTGGAATCTGTTTTCAACCAGTGAGTAGTGTGTGTATGGGTCTGGGCAGGAAGAGGTGCAACTAGGAATATCACCCTTCATGGTATGCTGATATCAGTTTTGCCAAACTGTTGCTTCTGCCTTAGACGTTTAGGGATACAAAGATCTCCATGGCCAGCTCTAAGTTAAACGTCAACCCTCAGTGTCAAGCATCAGGTCCACTCAAAGCAAATGGTTTGAGAAGTGGGCAGGTGGTAGTTCTCCAAAGGAATATCTGAATATGATTGCCAGAGGAAGGAAAAGGAAATCTGGGTAGCAAAACAACTGTCATGTCATCTAGGAAGCTACTGCCCCATCATAAAGCCTAAAAATCCACCACAAACAAATAATTACCATTGTTTAAAATTTGCCCGTTTAAAAATGGCAAATGTTTTCTACTTAGGGAATTATCTTCATTGTAAAGATGATGAGAGATTAAGTAATCTGTCTATAGTGGTAGAAATGGGACTTCATATAGAGCTGTTTGACCATAAAGCCCCTACTCTTAAAGAAAGTGAAGTAAGCAAGTTATGCATATGCTATAACATTTAAAAGATACAATTAAGGAATATATAGTAAAAAGTAAATTTCCCTCTCACCCTTGCCCCTCAAATACCAGTTTTCTTGGGGTGTCTGTTACTGTACCAGTTTCTTATTTAATCCCTTATATATGGATGTGTGCTCAGTTGCTTCAGTCGTGTCCAACTCCATGCGACCCCATGGACTGTAGCCCCCCCACCCCCGCCCCCCAGGCTCCTCTGTCCATGGGATTCTCCAGGCAAGAATATAGTGGGTTGCCATGCCTTCCTCCTCCTACGTATGTGCACACATATATACAAGCATACACAAATATTTATCCTAAAAACACAAAAATATAGTAGCATAAGATTATGCTTTTTAAAAAATATATCCATCTGACTGTTTTGGCAACTTTACATATTTGTAAAGTAGTGTGGTCTTGTTGATTTTGCTCTTATCTGAAAGTGAAAGTTGCTCAGTCCTGTCTGACTCATTGGATCCCCCATGGACTATACAGTCCAAGGAATTCTCCAGGCCAGAATACTGGAGTGGGTATCCTTTCTCCAGGGGATCTTCCCAACCCAGGAATTGAACCCAGGTCTCCTATATTGCAGACAGATTCTTTGCCAGCTGAGCCACAAGGGAAGCCCAAGAATATTGGAGTGGGTAGCCTATCCCTTCTCCAGCGGATCTTCCTGACCCAGGAATTGAACCGGGGTCTCCTGCATTGCAAGTGGATTCTTTACCAACTGAGCTATCAGGGAAGCCTTGCTGTTATCTATATAGTGTTTATTGTCATATAGAGCTTTATTTGTGTAACTAGCCTTACTTATAAATCTTTAAGTTCTTTCCAACTTAAAAAATGATGCAATGAATAAATACCCTTGTATAAAAAGCTTTTTGCTCATATTGGATTATATATGCAGGATATAGTCCTAAAAAGAGAATTTTTTGAATAAAAGGATATGCATGCTTTTAATTTGTTAGTTACTGCCAAATTTCCTTCCAAAAGTATAATTTCGGGTTTTATTACTATCAGCCATGTATGAATGCACTTATTTTCTTGTACTATCCTGCACAACTCAGGGTTTTATCATTTTGATCTTTATCAAGCTAAGTGGAAATTCTTATTTTCCTTATAGGTTTTATTTGCTTTTCTTTTTTTGTTTTTTTAAACTATTTCGTTTATTTTTGGTTGCGCTGAGTCTTCATTGCTGTGTGCGGGCTTTCTCTAGTTGCTGAAAGTTGGGGCTGCTTTGTTGCGGCGTGCAGGCTTCTCACTGCGATGGCTGCTCTTGCTGCAGAGCACAGGCTCTGGAGCCTGCAGTCTTTGGTAGTTGTGGCCAGTGGGCTTAGTTGCTTTGTAGCATGTGGAATCTTTCTGGACCAGGGATCAAACCTATGTCCCTTGCACTGGCAGGCAAATTCTTAGCCACTGTGCACCAGGGAAGTCCTAATTTGCTTTTCTTTTATTATAGGTGATTTTGAACATCTGAAGTCTAAAAGTACTAATATTTCCAGTCATAAGTTTTCATATCCTTTGTCTCCTGAGTTGTTAATCCTTTCACTTTGATTTATGCTAGTTAATTATAGATTCATGAAATAAGCTTTATTTTGTTCTGTTACCAATACTATCCTCATTTGTTTGAAGTGAAGTTGCTCAGTCGTGTCTGACTCTTTACAACCCCATGGACATAGCCTGCAGGGCCCCTCCATCCATGGGATTTTCCACACAAGAATACTGGAGTGGGTTGCCATTTCCTTCTCCTGAGGATCTTTCTGACCCAGGGATCGAACCCAGGTCTCCCACATTGCAGCCAGACTCTTACCGTCCGAGCCACCAGGAAATCCCTCAGTATTATTCGAGGCAGAATCTTGTTTTCAGTTCACTTATAGTTTCTATTGCTGCATTTTAAAACGTGGACTTTGTGGTGTAAAGTGTGAGATTAGGACTCCCACTTTCCTTTCCTTTCTAGATTGAAAAAACCCCAAAACTTCCCATTTTAACAAATATACAGTGTTGCTTTCTTGAGAAGATAATCATTTAAGAGTTCTGTCTGCCTTGTGTCTCTCACAGTCCAGTAATTTATCAGTGCCTTTCAAGCTGCTTCCTCAGAGTCGAGCTTTATTATTCTCTTATTATTAATTAATTTATTATTTGTATTGATTTGCTCTGTTGTATAACTTAAACTTATACAATGCTACATCTCACTTCTATATTGCATAAAGTATGAAGCTCAGCCAAGAGGCAAAGTCATTTCCATTGTCACAGAGAGTAAACACAGAAACTGGGGTTGAAACAGCTCTACTGATTGACATTTGATGCTGATTGACAGCAGGTGTGAAGGCTGAAGGTAGTGTTTGGGGCTTCAGAAGTCATAGGTCTCAGAGGTGAACAAGCGGGATGAGAGGACTGAGGGAGCCCTGCCACTCAGGTGACTTGGGCTGAGTCCTTGCTGGGCATGTCTCCCCACAGGCAGCTCTATCTCTTTTCCACCCCACAAGCCACCCCAGTATAGAGGACAGAACTGGGGGGTGAGCGGCACAGAATGTGGTAGATTCCTTCCCTTAAGACACTGGGATAGTCATTGGAGAGCACAAGTAGACTGCCTGGCCAGAGGGGGAATGCAAGTTCCCACCAGCTAGGCTCCTGCACCATCTCTGGCTGAAATACCAGGACCTAATCCAGGGTCCACAAGGAGGCAGGGAGACATTCAGGGAAGGCTGGGCCATGCCTCTGCTTGGGCACACTAGCACTCTGACACACACAGCAGCCTTGTATGCAAGCTCTTTCAACACACGGATCAGGTTACAGCTCTCGGCTACAATCCATGCGAAAGGGACAGAACCAGGCACAGGGGTTAGTCTGAGATGGCTTAGGGCTCCCAGAAATCTATCTTCTGGGTATTTTCCCCAAAGCTCAGCTGCTCTTGAGCACTCCTGCCAAGGAATGGCTTAGGCTACCAGTGACCACGTGGAAAACCTTGCCTGTTGTTTTGATGCTGAGGGCTCTCAGGAAGATGGCAATTACGTTAAAGGATTGTATGCCCTTCTGAGGTTCTATGTACCTGATCTTTTCAAAAGAAGCCCTAGATTTTCTGAAGCCTATTATATCACCTAGTTGAAACTTGGCAAAGTATGTGAAAGTGATTTTAAAAAACTGTGTGGGTCTCTGAATGTGAGTGCATATAGAATATTTGAGAGAATCTGCTTCAGTTCAGTTCAGTTCAAGTCGCTCAGTCGTGTCCGACTCTCTGCGACCTCGTGAATTGCAGCACGCCAGGCCTTTCTGTCCATCACCAATTCCCGGAGTTCACTCAGACTCACATCTATCGAGTTGGTGATGCCATCCAGCCATCTCATCCTCTGTCGTCACCTTCTCCTCCTGCCCCCAATCTCTCCCAGCATCAGAGTATCCTTCTGAAATATATACTTTTATTCAGATTACTGTATACTGTTGTTTCAAGAACTTGATTGTTAGATCATTAAGTATTATATCCAACAACAAGATTTTAACCTTGGTTTATAATGAAATAAATAAGTTGACAAAGTGCCTTAATATTGATTAATAACAAGATCTCTTAGAAAATATATGTAGCAGCATGTTTTCAGCCTAGTAATAGAGGTATACTTTTTATAGGAAGAATTCTTAGTATTTTTTGGATTCTTGCCAGATGCAATACAAAATTATTTCACTGCATAACCCCTTTCTGTCAAAAATTGAAAAATAAAAAACTCAAGAAAGTAGTCACTGTTGCTAGTAAGCGAAAATGACATCTGTGTTTCAATTTGGTAAAATAATTTTTGCAGTTAAGAAAAGTGAGGCATGGTAGAGACAGCAAGGGTTAGGAGTCGACACCATTGCACCAGTTCTGCCTCTGCCTCTAAGGCTCTATATTTAGGGACACCTCTGAGGGGGCTTCCCAGATGGTTCAGTGGTAAAGAAGCCACCTGCCAAGCAAGTTCAATCCCTGTGTGGTGAAGAGCCCCTGGAGAAGAAAATGGCAACCCACTCCAGTATTCTTGCCTGGAGAATCCAATGAGCAGAGGAGCTTCATGAGCTTCAATCCATAGTTTGCAAAGAATCACACAGGACTGAGCAACTAAACAACAATAGCATCTCTGAGCTCCCTCTGTCTTTTCTTTTGTAAAATGGGGATAATAAATACTATTTTAGAAGGTAGTTGAAAGGATAATGGCAAAGTATTTGCTCAGTAATGGTATAGTTTATTATTATTAAAGATATGGGGAGTGAATTGTCAATCAAGAGCAAAATGGACTTCCTTTGACTCAGAAAGAATTAGGTTCCCAAACTCAAATTGGTTACAGTTACTAAATGTAAATTAAACCATTATCTCTTTGGATTATAAACATTTCTTTATTTCTAGTAGGACAGAAACAGTTTGAAATTCCTAGGCAACTTTATAGTATAAAAATTAATGTCTCATGGGTGGAAATATTACCCCAAATTTGGAAACACTGTATGTCCATGAGCAAATCTCTCAGCTGCTCTCAGCCAGTGTTATTATTTCTAAAATATTGTGATGAGGAGCCACTTTCAGGCTAAAAGACATATAATGGCTTTGTTTTGGAAAAATAAATTCATCAATATTTTTCCATGGCTATAAAAAATATTTGAAAATGAAATAAAACAAAGTATTAAAAATATCTTGGTATGTGTTTTTTCCTTGGATAATGAGGTACTCATTCAAGTCCTCTTGGAAAAGATTATTTTGTGCTCTGGTCAAGGTGCCCTACTTTCTTTTTGTGTTGAAGGATTTTGAAATTAGAAGTTATTTGTATTTTCCCAGGGAGTGTCCACTTTGGGAAGAAAGAAAATTATATGCCTGAAGAGCATGGTTGGCCAATTTATTGTTGTTTGTCTATGGTAGCCTAAAAGTAAATACATAGAATTCAAGTCTTTTTCCCACCTCAGGAAACAGTGTTTCATTTTGTTTTATGATAGAATAGTATTCTTTCCCTTGTTTCGGTGTCTTCAAAGGTGAATTCTTTGGGCTCAAAACCATCTATACATGTAAGAGACAGAGGAAAGAGAATATATCAGAAGTCTTTCCTTACAGGGTTTCAATAAGAATATGTTTTCCTTCTGAAAAAATTGCTCACATTTTGGTTCCTCTAAAGTCTTCATTTTGAGAAATTATCTACAAAAGTAAATCCCTCCCTTTGACATTTTCTCATATTCATATGAACTTGTTTCTGTGTCTTCTATGGAAAAATGAGTATCCCAGCCACGTGGGGTATTATAAATTTGGGGACTCTCATCAAGAGGAAGGCATAATTGCAATTATCCTTAGATCAAAAAGAGTTTGCCATGGACACTTAAAATAAACTGACTTGTTAGGTACAGATGGTAGAGTCAAAGAGGAACTTTTAAAACCAGATGTTGGCAGAATTATTTCATTCATTTGTGCTAAGTGCCCTCTACTGGTCACTGCGGGTAACTTGCAGAAGCTTATTCTTTCTCTAGACCTGCTTTTCTATGAAACATGGTTTGTGCAACTATGCTTCCCTGGTGGCTCAGCGGAAAAGAATCCGCTTGCCAAGGCAGGAGACATGGGTTTGATCCCTGGGTTGGGAAAATCCCCCTGGAGAAGGGAATGGCAACCCGCTCAGTATTCTTGCCTGGAAAATCTCATGGATAGAGGAGCCTGACAGTCTGCAGTTCATGGGTTGCGAAAGAGACAGNGTGGGTTCGATCCCTGGGTTGGGAAGATACCCTGGAATAGGAAATGGCAACCCACTCTAGTAATGTTGCCTGGAGAATCTCATGGACAGAGGAGCCTGGCGGGCATGACTGAGTGACTAAGCACACACACAGAGAATGTGGCGGGGGGGGAGGGGGGGCGAGTCTCAGAATGAGAAATTGTGTGAACCATATTACTGAAAATTTTCACCTCCTATTGTTGTTTAGTCACTCGTTCGTGTCTGACTCTTTGCATCCCCATGGACTGTAGCCTTCCAGGCTCCTCTGTCCATGGGATTTTCCAGGCAAGAATACCAGAGTGGTAGCCATTCCCTTCTCCAGGGAATCTTCCCAACCCAGGGATCAAACCCATGTCTCCTGCCTTGGCAGGCAGATTCCTTAATATGAAGCCACCAGGAATCCTATTTATCTGTTTAAAAATTGTGATTAAAGTAGGAATTCTTCGGCCTAATGACTTTTAACTTTCTTAGAGATGGGAATACCAGACCACCTGACCTGCATCCTGAGAAATCTGTATGCAGGTCAAGAAGCAACAGTTAGAACTTGACATGGAACAACAGACTGGTTTCAAATAGGGAAAGGTGTACATCAAGGCTGTATATTGTCACCCTGCTTATTTAACTTATATGCAGAGTACATCATGAGAAACGCTGGGCTGGAGGAAACACAAGCTGGAATCAAGATTGCCGGGAGAAATATCAGTGACCTCAGATATGCAGATGACACCATCCTTATGGCAGAAAGTGAAGAAGAACTAAAGAGCCTCTGATGAAAGTGAAAGAGGAGAGTGAAAAAGTCTCAGCATTCAGAAAACTAAGATCATGGTATCTGGTCCCATCACTTCATGGCAAATACGTGGGGAAACAGTGCAAACAGTGAGAGGCTTTATTTGGGGGGCTCCAAAATCACTGCAGATGGTGACTGCAGCCATGAAATTAAAAGACGCTTGCTCCTTGGAAGAAAAGTTATGGCCACCCTAGACAGCATATTAAAAAGCAGAGACATTACTTTGCCAACAAAGGTCTGTGTAGTCAAAGCTTTGGTTTTTCCAGTAGTCATGTGTGGATGTGAAAGTTGGACTATAAGGAAAGCTGAGTGCCAAAGAACTGATGCTTTTGAACTGTGGTGTTGGAGAAGACTCTTGAGAATCCCTTGGACTGCAAGGAGATCCAACCAGTCCATCCTAAAGGAAATCAGTTCTGATTGTTCACTGGAAGGACTGATGCTAAAGCTGAAACTCCAATACTTTGGCCACCTGATGCAAAGAACTGACTCATTGGAAAAGACCCTGATGCTGGGAAAGATTGAGGGCAGGAGAAGGGGACGACAGAGAATGAGATGGTTGGATGGCATCACCAACTCAGTGTACATGAGTTTGAGTAAGCTCCGGGACTTGGTGATGGGTAGGGAAGCCTGATGTGCTGCAGTCCATGGAGTCACAAAGAGTCAGACGTGACTGAGTGACTGAACTGAACTGAATGACTTTTAACAGAAAAGCCCAATTTTCAATTAGAGAGACAAACATATCAGAGTTGGGAGTGATCAGAAATGTCACCTAGCCTAGTTTCTAGTCTAAGATATAATTAGACTTTTGATCTCTTCTGTGAGATGAGGTAAGTATACTTCCCCAGATAAAGAATAGGCTTGCTTACTGCTTGTTCAAAAAGCAGTAGATTCCTCAAGGTCAGTGTAGGTTAGCTGTGATACACACCCACCGTGTGCATCAGATCAGTCTGAGCATATTGGTTACATGTTGATGGGCTTTGGGGACAAGGGAAACCCAGGGATTGGTGAATATGCTGACACTCATACTCATTGCTGTTCCATGAGTAATAGAGTTCTGTGTTTCTAATCAAAGAGTCCTGTGTCTTCAGCCAGAATCCATGAAACAGTAACAGGCTAATTTATTAGTTTGTAAGTAGAGCAAAAGCAAATCCCAGACCTGACAGTAGCCTCCCACCCAGCTGAAAGTTTTTTTTTTTTTTTTTGTCTGTAGCATTCTATACTTAATGTTTTAAACCAGTTCCAAAAACTAATTCATTTATCTTATTCAACTATCACACTGTGATAATAAACTATTTATAGAAATCAATAAATTTAAAGAATACTCAGTACTATGACCAATGAGGGGTTAATGTCCAAAATATATAACAAGTTTATATAACTCACTATCAAAATATGAACAACTTGATTAAAAATATGCAGTAGACCTGAATAGACATTTTTCCAAAGAAAGTATAAGATGGCTTACAGGCATATGGAAAGATGTTCAGCATCACTAATCATCAGAGAAATGCAGATCAAAACCACAATGACATGTCACCTCATACCTGTCAGAATGGCTATCATCAAAAAGGCTATAAACAGCTTACATGTTGGTGAGGATGTGAAGGAAAGGGAATCCTGGCACACTGTTGCTGGAATGTAAATTGGTGCAGCACTGTGGAAAACAATCTGCAGGTTCCTTAAGAAACTAAAAATAGAACTGCCATATGACCGAGTAATTTAATTTCTTGGTATATATCTGAAGAAAATGAAAACACTAATTCAAAAAGGTACATATATCCTAATCATCACAGCGGCATTATTTACAATTGCCCTAATATGGAAGCAACTTTAAGTGTATTTCAACAAATGAATGGATAAAGTGGTGACACATACACATATATGTATACACATACATATATACAGTGCAGACATACAGACACGTATATACAATGGAATATTATTCAGCCATAAAAAAGAATGAAGTTTGCCATTTATAACAATATAGATGGCCCTAGAGCATATTATGGGCTTCCCTGGTGGCTCAAATGGTACAGAAGCCACCTGCAATGTGGGAGACCTGGATTTGATCCCTGGGATGGGAAGATTCCCTGGAAGAGGGCATGCCAACCCATTCCAGTATTCATGCCTGGAGAATCTCCATGGACAGAGGAGCCTGGAGGGCTACAGTCCATGGGATCGCAAAGAGTTGGACGTGACTGAGTGACTGAACACAGCACAGAGAATACTATACTGAGTGAAATGTCAGACAGAGAAAGACAAATACTGTATGTTACTACTTATATGTGGAATCTGAAAAAAATTAATACAACGAAACAGAAACATACAGATACAAATAACAAACTAGCGGCTACTGTGGGGAAAGGAAGGGGGAGGGGCATGGTATGGGGCGGGGATTAAGAGATACAAACTGCTATGTGCAAAATAAATAAACAATGAGAATAAATTGTCCAGCATAGGGACATATAGCCATTATTTTGTAATAACTTTAAATAGAGTATAATCTGTGAAAGTATTTTATCACTATGCTGTACACTTGAAACTAGTATAATATTGTAAGTCAAATATACTTCAATATAAAAAATAAAATAATATAAAATTACATTATTCTTATAAATAGTATTTTTTTATTAGAAAGCAAAACTTTAGCAAAATTTTAGTGAGGCATGCTGTATACCTTGTTCCCCAAAACAGGAAAATATAGCTAAATCCAGCACAGAGTTGATAATTGTCTGTTTCCCTCACCAAGATTTTGACTGAATATATATTCAGTCACCACAGATAACCCTAGGGCCCTCTGCACTGCTCGTGTGTACGTAGAAGGTGGTCAATTAATATTTTTAAGTGAATAAATAGCACTACTTTATAAGACTAACAGTGGTATGAAAGACTTGTATAAACTTTCTTAGGGTTTCTCTTTCATGTATCCTTTCATGTTTGAAAAACAGAACAAGTCTCTAATTCTCTTGTCCTCTCCCTTATGTGAAAGTGTAAGAAGGTGAACTGATTCAACAAAGCCTCACCATCTGTGTTTACTTGTTCCAGGAGATTCTTCTTGTGCAGAAGGCAGAGCATCATTTGCTCAGAGAAGGGAGTAAGTCTGACCCCGGGAGACTGCAGGCTTCTGTATCACGCTGGAGCTCTCTCTCTGCATAATTCTGCATTAGGAGTGACTGCTAAAACTTAGGAATGTATAGTGCAGCGAGGGGAGTGGTTGAAATATATATACCAAGGTTCAAATCTGCAACCAATTGTAATATCTTTATTTTCTAAAACAGATCTCATCCTGCCTCAAAAACCCTGTTCCTGCTGATGGCAAACAAATAATCACACTTTCTAATGAAAGGCAAGGTATTCTCTTAAAATTCAAATTTATTTTGAAGATTATAAATTCCGATTTATTACTTTCAAGGTTTTTTCTCCCTTTCTTTCTGCTCTAACTGGTGCTCAGGTATTAGGGGAAGCTCTAGCAGCCTTAGAGCTTTGGAGGAAGGCAGTTTCTTTCTCTCTAGCCTTTAATGAGATGCCCTGATTTTGCCTTGAGCCTGTGAGGGCTGTGCACTGGTGTCTGGTGAGTTGTGGCTGGTCTTATCTAGACTGATTCTGTAGTATTGTGCTGGCATTCACAGGTCAGTGATCATAGATTTAGCCACTGCCTTTATGTAAAATGACCCTATGCTCTAGGCCTCCTTGGTCTATTGGTCCTATACATGAGTGCCCCACCAGGAAGCTCCAGGACCTTTGACTGCTTCACCATGCCTGACTGTGGGATACAGGATTCTGTAGGACAGCTCAAGACCCCTCACTTAGCCGTTGCTATTCTGCCTATATGAGCCCTGTTGCTCCAACACCAAACTGGATATGGGATTTTGTCTCATTTTATAAATATAGACCACTATCTCCCATGCTTTTGAAGTATTCCTCAACCTGTTTGATATCTTCCCTTCTCTCACCCTGGGGCTTCTCTGTTGTTTCAGATGGTAAAGAATCTGCCTGTAATGCAGGAGACTCGAGTTTGATCCCTGCATCAAGAAGATCCCCTGGAGAAGGGAATGGCAACTCACTCCAGTATTCTTCCCTGGAGAATCCCATGGACAGAGGAGCCTGGTAGGTTACAGTCCATGGGGCTGCAAAGAGTCAGGACATGACTGAGTGACTAACGTTCCTCTCACCCCAGGGACATTGACCCCAAGAGAGAAGCTAGATATTCTAGCATATGACCACTTGCCCAACACCCATCCTTCTAGGCTCCACTCCATAGAAATTAGAAGAATCTTTTCTTATTTCTGTTGGATGGAATCTTCCTTTACAATTATCTTCATCCTTCTCTTTACTGTGGCTTACAATAAATATTCTCAGATCCTCATGTTTTGTTCTTGATATATAAAGGGAAGTTTAGAATCTGTTTTTTTAAAGACTTTGTTTCAGTGAGGTCTGGATTTCACAAAGGAGTCAAAACAGTCTGTTTTTATACTCAAATCTGAGCAATGGCATTTTTGGTCTAGGGAATATCTATCTATTACTCCTTCCATGGGACAGTAAAACTCTGGGTCTAGCCTTAATTGCTCAAGGGCAATAATGGAAGGTGAAAAACTGGACTACTGTGAGAAAAAAATATATTAGGTAGTATTTTTTAAATGCTTATTTTTCCCAGGTAAAATATTACCCCCTGCCTTCTTCTAGCTCTGTTGTTTCTGTCTGGGTGCATAGCTTCCCAAAACATTCCATGTTCTTATCCAAGGAATAGCAATCAAAGACCTCTGGGAAGCTGGGTTCCTGGGTGAACTAAAGGGAGACAGAAAATTGAGTAATAAAAACTCCAAAAAGAAGGATACATCCAAATCTGATCCAGCCCATTGATTATGAAAGAAATACAACTCACATAAACTTTCTAGTTCAAAGACTGGGAAAACAGGGTAACATTATTTACCCTTGATTCTCAGCATGCCCCCCCTTATTCTGCCACACTAACCTCATGCATCTCTTCCAAGTGTAAAGCACAGAGTAGCTTTAATAATCTATTCTTCGTCTCCTTTACCCATTAAAGCACAGATATAAAGGAAACATACAGATATAAACATTCATACAGATATGTAACTCACCAGGCTCCTCTGTCCCTGGGATTCTCCAGGCAACGATACTGGAGTAGATTGCCATGCCTTCCTCACCAATAGTCCTACATAATATAAAAATTTAAAGGAAGCCGCTCAGAAAGAAAATAACAGTAGTGGAAATATAGAATACACAAAAGAAGAACACCAAAAAGATGCAAGTATATATGGACAAGTATTAATACATGATTTTTTTCTTATGATTTGAATTTATTTACAAGATAATGACCATTATTTTTAAAATAANGTATTAATACATGATTTTTTTCTTATGATTTGAATTTATTTACAAGATAATGATCATTATTTTTAAAATAATATATGTGTAAGAAAAATGTATGAAAACCATAATATAAAGTCCCTGGGGAAAAAAGAAGTATATTATTTTAGTGTTATTAAATTACATACAAAGTAGTATAATATCACTTGACAGACTGTGATAAGTAAAAGTGTTATGCTATAAACCTGAAACCACTAAAAGATCAAAGCAAAAGCTATAAATATAAGCAAAAAAAATTAAATTGGAACCATAAAAATATTTAATTCTAAAGAAGGCAGGGAAATATTAAAATAGATATGACTACAAAGCAAGCAACATATGATCAGGTCAGTTCAGTTCAGTCACTCAGTCGTGTCCAACTCTGTGCGACCCCATGGACTGCAGCACGCCAGGCTTCCCTGTCTATCACCAACTCCCAGAGTTTACTTAAACTCAGGTCCATCGAGTCAGTGATGCCATCCAACCATCTCATTCTCTGTTGTCCCCTTCTCCTCCTGTCTTCAGTCTTTCCCAGCATCAGGGTCTTTTCCAACGAGTCAGTTCTTCGCATCAGATGGCCAAAGTATTGGAGTTTCAGCTTCAGCATCAGGTCAGTAGACACAGAAAAATCATTTACAAAATTCAGCATCCATTCCCGGTTAAAAGCAAACAAGTCTCCAAAACTTAAGCAGGCAGGTAAAGAAGGAGACTTATTCAACCTGAGAAAGGGTATCTATTAGAAAACAAAAACTATAGCTAATATCTTAATGGTGAACTATTGAATTTTCAAAGATCAGCAACAGGAGAAGGAAGTCTGCTCTCACCATGTCTGTTCACCATTACACTAGAAGATCTAGCTAATTCAATAAAGCAGGAAAAAACAAAAGCATCCAGTTTGGAAAGGAATGAAGGAAACTGCATTCACAGACGACATGATTATCTTTGTAGAAGATTTATTGGAATGCACAAAAAAGTTCAAGAGCTAATAAGTGAGTTTAACAAGGCTGTAAGATTATGAATCGGTAGACAAAAATCAGCTGTATTTCTATGCTAGCAACAACCAGTCAGCAACTGAAAGTAAAAAACAACATTATTTCTAATACCCTTAGATAATATGAGATAGTTAGGGGTAAATCTAACAACATATATACAAGTTCCATTCACTATAAACTATAAAACAGTGTTGAATGAAATTAAAGAGGACCTAAATTAATGCTGAAGCTGAAACTCCTATACTTTGGCCAACTGATGCAAAGAACTGATTCATTGGAAAAGACCCTGATGCTGGGAATGATGAAGGCAGGAGGAGAAGGGGACGACAGAGGATGAGTTGGTTGGATGGCATCACCGACTTGATGGACATGAATTTGAGCAAATTCCGAGAGTTGGTGATGGACTGGGAAGCCTGGCGTGCTATAGTCCATGGGGTCACAAAGAGTCAGACACTACTGAGCAACTGAACTGAACTGAAATTAATGGGGAAACATTGCTTGTTCATAGGTTAGAAGATGTTAAGATATTGTTAAGGTGTTAATTCTCTGCAATTGATTTATATGTTCAGCTCAATCTGGAAAACAAAAACAAAAACCTCAACAGGTTGTTTTGTAGAAATTGACAAGCTGATTCTAAAATTCATGTATAAATGAAAAAAAGACAATATAGTCACAACAATTTTGAAAAAATAGAACAGGTCAAGAGATCAAACACTACCTGATTTGAAGACTTCTAAAGCTACAGAAAGCAAGGCAATATGATACTGCTTTAAAGATCGACTAGTTTACCAATATAAGTGAGTACAGAGTCCAGAAACAGACCCCCAAGTATACGGTAAATTGATTTTCAAATAATATGCAAAGGCAACTGGGTGAAGAAAGGATGTCTTTTCCACAGATGGTTCTAGAACAAATGGCTATTCATATGCAGACAAATTTCAACCATATCTCATACCACATACAAAAATGAACTCAAATAGAGAATCTAAAACTGTAAAATTTCCAGAAGAAAGCACAGGAGAAAAGTGTGTGTGTGTGTTTTGCCTTGCTTTATGCAGAGATCATAAGTACAATAACAGAAGCAGGACCCACACACATACACAAAAATGATGAATTGGACTCTATCAAAATTAAAACTTCTGAGAATTAAGACAAGTCAGAGATGAGGAAAACTATTTGTAAGTCATATATCTGATAAAGGGCTTGTATGCAAATTGTATAAGGAACCTCTCAAAAATTAAAAAATGGGTAAACAGTCTAAAATTTTAACTTGGAAAATATTTTAACAGACTCTTCACTAAAAATACATATGAATGGCAGATGAGCACCTGAACAGATGTTAAAAATCCTTAGTCATTAGGAAATGCAAGCAACACCACAAATACAAGATACAACTATACACTTTTATTAGAGGAGCTAGAATTAAGGGACTAATCATATAATGGGTTGGCAAGGATGTAGAGGACCTTAAACACTCATATATTGCTGTTTGCTATATAAAATGTTACAACTGCTTTAGAAAGCAATTTGGCAGTCCCTTAAAAAGTTAAATACACACCAATTACAATCTGACTTCTATACTTTAGACATTTACTCAAGAGGAGTGAAAGCATATGTCCATACAAAGACTTACAGATAGATAAACATTCATAGCAGCTTTATTTGTAATGGTTAAAAAAAACTGGAAACAGCCCAAATATCCGTGAAACATGAATAGATGAACAAAATTTGGTATATCCATAGAATGGACTACTACTCAGCAATTAAAAAAAACTGAGCCATTTGTGAACACACAACATGAGTGAATCTCAAAATTGTTCTGTTGAATAAAAGAAGGTAAACACAAGAGCATATGTTCTATATGATTCCATTTACATAAAATTCCAGAAAATGAAGACCATAGTGTCAGAAGATTAGCACTAGTTGTCTGGGGATGGTAATTCAGGTTGAGTGTGGGTCAGGAGGGAACCATACCAAGGGGACAAGGAAATTATTAGAAGTGATGACATGTTCACTATTTCAATTATGGCATTGATTTCATGTGTATATATATATATATTTATGTTTGATGCATCATTATGATAAAAAATCAACACAAATGTATTAAGACCTGTTAGGTACAACCTATCATACTAAGAATTATTTAGCAAACAAATAAATGTAAAAATCTAACTTTGCCAGTAAAGATTATGAAGTTCTAAATGAGAGAATTAAATAGAATAAAAATTTTAAATAACTTTTTATTAAAAGTGGAAGAGGTACCTCTTCTAAGGCAGTGCATAGTTACGTGTCCACTGAACCTTCCAGACAATGGTTGCCATGGGAAATCAGAAGTTCATCAAAATCTGGGATACTTGGGGAAGCTTTTCTTGAAAGAAGTATGACTGAAGTTTGGTCTTGGAGGGTTGTATAACATGCACCAAATGTTTGGCTAGACCTAAGAAACACACAATTGCTTTTAATAAATTGCTGGGCTGTTGTCCTGTGTTCAGAGAGTCAATATGTTCAGGGAATGCACTGTGCCAGTAAAAAGCCAGTCCTTTTAGATGCTGCTGCTGACAACCCTGCCAGCAGGTCATCTTTTTCCCAGGCCAAACACACAGTGTGACTGAAGTCTAAAAGGGAAGAGGTCAGTCAGAAATAGCCCTCTTGTCGGAACTGGGATGTGTTTGTGGAACTGTGTGGAAGCACCTGTACCCACCCATGTCTGGATGTAGTTATTAGTCCTTCATTTTCCCAAGTGGTAAACTTGTTCACAGATGTTACTGGAGGGAAAGAAAATGTTTAGTGTTTATGCAGCAAATCTGCTCTGAAGAAACCATTCTGTTCAACTGAGGAAATACCACAGTTATTTTGGTATTTCTTTAATTCTGGAAGTCTGCATTATTTGCAGGGCTGACCAAAAGACTTTTTAAAAAATCCACAAATAAACATCAAATTCCTGTTTAATATGGTGGATGTTATTGGTTTTTGAAAAACAAAAGAACAGTCAGTCACTCTTGCACCCAACCCAAAAGCTAGAGGACTTTCTGGTGTTGGCAACCCAGAAACTTCATGACATAAGCCTTATTTTATTTCTGAGTTGGAACATCACCCAGAAAGTAGGCCCTGCACGAAGGCCCTTTCTATTCTTAATGTTTCTAAAGCTGGTAGCAAAGAGTAGACAGACAGAATAAAGCTAAGAGGAAGTTTCCAAAGTTGACCCCTCATCAACAAGCAAGGAATTCCCACCTCGAAAAAAAAGTATTTTTATATCTTTTTAACTTAGCCTTTCTCAGCTGGATAAATGGATAAAAATGCATTGGGATTCTTTGTTTTATTCCTCTTATTGACTAAGAAAAGGCTTATTGTCTCAGAAAATAAAGATGAACAGTGATAGTTTATGATTTTCTTCACACGTGTGTTAATAACCTGTGTCATTTGGCAAACTGAAGTAATTCTAGGGTCAGCTGGAATTAGCTATCCTTTGATTAGTTTCAATAAAAGTTGATAGAAGCCCCACTCTAAGCGTTCTTACTTGGGGATAGTTTGGAATAAGAGGAAGAAGGGAATGTCTTTTTTTTTTTTTTTTTCCTGTCTTTCTTCTTAAGTTCCTGCTGCTGCTGCTGCTGCTAAGTTGCTTCAGTTGTGTCCGACTCTGTGCGACTCCGTAGACAGCAGCCCACCAGGCTGCCCCTCTCCTGGGATTCTCCAGGCAAGAACACTGGAGTGGGTTGCCATTTCCTTCTCCAATGCATGAAAGTGAAAAGTGAAAGTGAAGTCACTCAGTCATGTCTGACTCTTAGCGACCCCATGGACTGCAGCCTACCGGGCTCCTCCGTCCATGGGATTTTCCAGGCAAGAGTACTGGAGTAGGGTGCCATTGCCTTCTCTGTCTTAAGTTCCTGCTGCTGCTGCTGCTAAGTCGCTTCAGTCGTGTCCGACTCTGTGTGACCCCGTAGACAGCAGTCCACCAGGCTCCCCCGTCCCTGGGATGCTCCAGGCAAGAACACTGGAGTGGGTTGCTGTTTCCTTCTCCAGTGCATGAAAGTGAAAAGTGAAAGGGAAATCGCTCAGTTGTGTCTGACTCGTAGCGACCCCATGGACTGGAGCCCACCAGGCTCCTCCGTCCATGGGATTTTCCAGGCAAGAGTACTGGAGTGGGTTGCCATTGCCTTCTCCCTAAAGCTCCTACCTGTATTGAATTTCTAATCTCCACTTTTTCATTTCACCTTAACTCTGTGACACTAACTTATCTTCCCCTAAATAATACTACTGGAGAGGGGGGTACAGGGCAGAGAATTTCCTGAAGATTTGGAATAAAGGGTAAGGATGGGATGAAGTAGAGTACTTAATACTGAATGTCAGCTGTGTTTGTAAAAATACTCCAGACAATAGCCAACAGGACCTCTTTTCAAATAAGGACCTTGCCTCTCCCACACTACAGCGTCCACTCCCACTCTTCAGATCTCCTTGTCCCTTCTTTAGAAATTTCCTGGTCCCTCAAATCTAATATTCCTATAGAATAGTTTCTCTCTCAAACTTCCCCTAAATCAGCACTACCCAACCCTGGTGATGGAAACGTTCTATAATCTGTGCCATACAATCTGTTAGTTACAAGTGCCTACTGAGCACTTGAAATGAATTAAATATTACATTTAATTTTAATTAATTTATATTAACATTCAACAGCTACATGTGTCTATTATAATGGTTATTAAATTGGATACCACAGCTCCCAATCATTCAACATTGAGCAAGAGGCCACTATTTCAGAACTGGACAGACTTATTAAAGTATTTCTCAACACAGATATTTTAAAACAGGAATAGTTTAAAAAACAGGAATATAAAAAACAGGATTTTTTTTCTTTCCACTTGCTAAGTATCTAATATGGTCTGTGTCCATGTGCATGAAACCTAGCCATAAAAATACTGGAAAAGGCGAAAAAAACCATCAATTTAAGCCTTATGATTCTATTACCCCAGTCTTGCTCTCTTAAATACATCCCTTTAAAAAATGCTTATATATCCATTCAGTGCTAGTGTCCAAATATAAATTGATAAATCGTGATTCTGTGTTGAAGTTCCTAACAAATAGCTTCTTAGGGTAGCCAAACAGTGTAATAAATCTAAGTCATGGCTTTAAGATGTGCAATTTGTGTTTCTAATTTTTAGAATACACTCCAATTATATGTTTTTTCTTTTGTCAGTTGCATCTAAGGAAGTTTGGCATACTAAACAGTGGAATCATGTGTTTGATTCTCAGAGAACTAAATATGTCTCTGTTAACACTGTGTATCTAATTGTTATTTCTTTTGGTATAAAGAATAAGCTCTGGAGCACTGCAGTTCTTTTGAAGGAAGTATTACTTATCCCAAGAGTGCAGATTTCATTTTCGAGTATATATGCCTTCTATAGTCTTCTCTTTAAAATGTTTATTGCAAATGTTAATTTTAAACAGATGGCTTTGTTTTGTGATAGAGTGATTTGAGTACGCATTTAATAGATGCTGTGAACACTTCTCTCTACAAGAAAACCATTTACTTTTGAGCCAGAGACTGGCATGATATTTCCTCTCTGAAACTCCCTTGTCTAGCTATTCGCTTGCTCTACCTTTCCACTTCTGCTTTTGGCACCCAGTTGTTCAGGTGTTTCACGTAAAAATTTAGCATTTCTATTTGCAAAGATCAGACAAGAATTATACATGAGCACTTCCTGTTATGATTAACATTGCCTCCTTCCAGATGTGCCTTCCTCCCTGCTTGGTAAGCAAGGCAGCTGCCTTCATTCTACTGGGTAAAAAGTTCTGCCACAGGAACATCTTTTATCAAATTTGAAATTTATTTTCTTTTAATTTGTCAAACTAAGTAAACTCTCTACATTTTTCCGGTCAGTATTAATTTTCATCATTAGCATCTTGTCTTTCAAACTCTGAATCACAATGATCAGTCAAACTGTTATTTTGTCACCCATTATGTATACTGATTTGCTTTGAAAGTCACAAATATCTTTATTATATAGTTTAGTTATAAAAGTAACATAGTCATGTGAATTAAAATATGAACTGAAGGAAAATATAGCATTTTCCTACAATCCACCACTTTAATGCAATCATTAATCTACTTATTTCCCCATGCATGTTTTCACATAGCTATAATAATAATGTCCATAACAATTTAGTGTCTTAATTTGTAATCATTTAACAGTTTATCATGAGGCTTTTCCATGTTATGAATAGTCTTCTCAAACCTTTCTTTTATAATCATCATTTCAGTGGCTGTATAATATTCCATTCAAGGTCACACTATAATTATTTAATAATCCCCTATTGGTGACCATATGAAATAAATCTGATATTTAATTTTGATAAACAAGGATCCTAAGAGCATCTTTGAGCTTATAACTTTTTAAATATTTTGCTTAACCTGATGGGGCATTATTTATCTATTCTTAGACTATTAATTTGCCTAAGTCTATATCTAAAGAGTGTATCTGTCTCTATTTATTACTGATTTACTACAATAGTTAAATGTTGAAGCCCTAGTATCAGGCATGGCTACAACCAGTCAGTGTATTAGGCAGAGATCATTTTCTGCAATTTAAATATATTAATTTACTCAAAATATCCTTTTTGAACAGTATGTCAAGTACTATTCCTGACACATTAGAGAGACACCACCCATGTCCTAATAAAGCTTTCTTTATTATGTATGCTGCAGACAGATCTATAGAAGAGACAGTGCTTTGACAGGGACACAGACATACTATAAAAACACATAGATGAGGTTCAGTCCTCTCATTCCAGAGCCTTACAGGGCTTCCTGGAAGAAATAACATTTAAATAAAGAATACAGACCTAATCAGCAAAAATGTCAGGTGGGATAGAGAAAGTGGTTGATACACTTCAAGCACTACGAATGGCATGTGAAAACCCACAAAAGCAAGGGAACAGATGTGGCGAACAACTCACTGAAAGAAAGCAGTGTGCCTGCAGAAGGGCTCACGTGTAGGAATATTTGAATGTTTGTTTTGCATTTTTTTAACATTCATTAGCAATCAGATTTAAACCTTGAAGTATCTGTTGAGTTGATAATCCAAGTTTCCTTTCCAGCCAAAGTCATCCTATTCTGATACAAAGCATTGTATTAGAGGGCCCATTATACTGCACACTTGCCAGCATCAGATGGTATCATTTAGGTTATTTTAGTAGCAGGAGAGTGAAAAAGATATTATTTATGTTTTTAGTATCATTTCAAGGTCGATGGAGTGAGTTGAGGGAAACCCTCAAGGGAAGCTCTATTCAACAAGTTATGCCATAATGCTTTTCCTAAACACTGAAATTCCTAGTGCTTCTCTTTCCTTTGGCTTCACATATTGAAAGCCCATGTTAATTTCTAAATTTTCTAGTGTAAAGGGTCACATATTCTGTTCCTATTGAGCATGAACACATTATAATAAATTATTTTTTTCATATTGATTAGCAAAGATGTGTGTCATTAAAGAAATGGGTCACAGTAGAGTCAAATTTTGATTGTGAATGATTGGAACAGTTCCTAATAAGGGTTTTTCTTTAGAAAACTGAAAACTTAAGTGTGAATCGTAGACTTGTAGAAGACTTGGAATGCAGGAGCAGAGAGTAGAAAGAAAGTATATCCCCAAACAATAATGAAATGACTCCAAATCATACCCCATTCACAAATTTTCCTAGTCTTAACCCTGTCCACTGTAACCATTCAAGAGGAAAGTTGGAAATACTTCTGAAATGTAACTTATTTTAAACATCAGATATGAGACCTTTTTTGTTGCATGGCCAATTTTCCAATGTAATGTAGACCAAAAGAATCATGGCTTCCTAAAAGAAAATAAAGGAAATCAAAATACCATTTGGCTGTTAGGTCATAAGTTAGTAGGCACAACCTGTTCTTAAGGAGTCATGCAGAGTTGTGCTAGATGAGGAGAACAAGAATGCAATTGTTAGCTCCAAAATTAGGTGGAGTAATTTTATTTGCTTATAACAAGCATCACTAATTTCTCTACTCCTATTATATGACATCTGTAATTCACTCTTTTAAGTACTGTGGCAGTCATTTGACTGCTATACTATGATTCTCCTCCTTCTAGGAACATGGTGGTTATTTTCATTCCTTGTCCTCCTTAAAGCTATACCTCACTTTGGGCAGTAGAATGGGAATGAAAGTGATGTGCATCTCTTTCAGATGGGAGCAGTAGCCGGTGGAAGATGGAATCAAACAGGCATGCTTTGAACCATATCCATACAATAGCCATTGGGAAATGTGGAATTGTGAGAAGTATTGAATGAAGAATTAACCTTCATAATCATAGCAAGAGGAAAACAGACAACTACAAATCAGTTTTTTTCTAGGTACATGTTACCTGCTTTGTGGAAATGCTGCTGCTGCTGCTAAGTCATGTCAGTCGTGTCTGACTCTGTGTGACCCCATAGACAGCAGCCCACCAAGCTCCCCCATCCCTGGGATTCTCCAGGCAAGAACACTGGAGTGGGTTGCCATTTCCTTCTCCAATGCATGAAACTGAAAAGTGAAAGTGAAGTCACTCTGTTGTGTCCAACTCTTCGTGACCCCGTGGACTGCAACCAACCAGGCTCCTCCGTCCATGGGATTTTTCAGGCAAGAGTACTGCAGTGGGGTGCCATTGCCTTCGTGTGAAAATGCTAGTAGCCTTCAAATACTTCCCAAGCAGTCTGCAGCCGCATCTTTTGATTGCAGTGTGCCATCTGTGATCTCTTTAGCCCCAAATCACTAGGGCAATGAACACAGCAGCCTCTCTTTTAACAGTGCACAGCAGAGCTGTTTGTATTGTACACCAGTTGCTGAGCCAAGATGGCAGTGTCATAAGCCAATGACGATGCCACCTAACCAAAGCTCTGACTCTTGCAGTTAATACAAATGACCCCTCACATTGTCATGTAAACTTCTAACATCTTATAACAATGCCATAAACTCTCAAAAATACTGTTTGCATTAGTCTTTTTTTCTTTATTTTTTCTATTATAGTCCTCTTTGTCTTGAGCTCAAGTATGAGATCATGGTGGCTAGACCACAGTTACAGACATAAATGGGGTTATGCTTAGAATCATCCTTCTCCTCTCTGTCCTGGCACTGAGTCAGTTTAGTTCAGTCGCTCAGTCGTGTCCGACTTTGCAGCCCCATGAATTGCAGCACACCAGGCCTCCCTGTCCATCACCAACCCCCGGAGTTCACTCAGACTCACGTCCATCGAGTCCGTGATGCCATCCAGCCATCTCATCCTCTGTCGTCCCCTTTTTCTCCTGCCCCCAATCCCTCCCAGCATCAAAGTCTTCTCCAGTGAGTCAACTCTTCGCATGAGGTGGCCAAAGTACTGGAGTTTCAGATTTAGCATCATTCCTTCCAAAGAAATCCCAGGGTTGATCTCCTTCAGAATGGACTGGTTGGATCTCCTTGCAGTCCAAGGGACTCTCAAGAGTCTTCTCCATCACAACAGTTCAAAAGCATCAATTCTTCGGCACTCAGCCTTCTTCACAGTCCAGCTCTCACATCCATACATGACCACAGGAAAAACCATAGCCTTGACTAGATGGACCTTAGTCGGCAAAATAATGTCTCTGCTTTTGCTATCTAGGTTGGTCATAACTTTTCTTCCAAGGAGTAAGTGTCTTTTAATTTCATGGCTGCAGTCACCATCTGCTAGACCATCCAGGTATGACCTAAATCAAATCCTTTATGATTATACAGTGGAAGTGAGAAATAGATTTAAGGGCCTAGATCTGATAGATAGAGTGCCTGATGAACTATGGACAGAGGTTCATGACATTGTACAGGAGACAGGGATCAAGACCATCCCCATGGAAAAGAAATGCAAACAAGCAAAATGGCTGTCTGGGGAAGCCTTTACAAATAGCTGTGAAAAGAAGAGAAGCAAAAAGCCAAGGAAAAAAGGAAAGATAAAAGCATCTGAATGCAGAGTTCCAAAGAATAGCAAGAAGAGATAAGAAAGCCTTCTTCAGTGATCAATGCAAAGAAATAGAGGAAAACAACACAATGGGAAAGACTAGAGATCTCTTCAAGAAAATTAGAGATACCAAGGGAACATTTCATGGAAATATGGGCTCAATAAAGGACAGAAATTGTATGGACCTAACAGAAGCAAAAGATATTAAGAAGAGATGGCAAGAATATACAGAAGAACTGTACAAAAAAGATCTTCACGACCCAGATAATCACGATGGTGTGATCACTCATCTAGAGCCAGACATCCTGGAATGGGAAGTCATGTGGGCCTTAGAAAGCATCACTACGAACAAAGCTAGTGGAGGTGATGGACTTCCAGTAGAGCTATTTCAAATCCTGAAAGATGTTGCTGTGAAAGTGCTGCACTCAATATGCCAGCAAATTTGGCACTGAGTACCCCCAAACAAACCAATACATCTAAAAGATTCCTTCTTCTCTTCAGGTAGTTTCTTTCCTGGGAGTCTCCTTAGGCCCTTTTTAACACAATGATTTATAGACTCAGCCTGCCATCCTCCACATTTATCTTAAGGTGTTCATTGATTAAGCCCAAGATGTGTCAGTTCAGTTCAGTCGCTCAGTCGTGTCTGATTCTTTGCGACCCCATGAATCGCAGCACACCAGGCCTCCCTGTCCATCACCAACTCCTGGAGTTCACTCAGACTCACATCCATTGAGTCGGTGATGCCATCCAGCCATCTCATCCTCTGTCGTCCCCTTCTCCTGCCCCCAATCCCTCCCAGCATCAGTATCTTTTCCAATGAGTCAACTCTTCACATGATGTGGCCAAAGTATTGGAGTTTCAGCTTCAGCACTCACCTACAAATACTTTTCAAGCTTGAGGAGTTTTTCTGATTGTATTGACAAGGATGTTGTGGATGTAAAAAGATTCTGAACTAAAATAGAGTTGGTTAAATGGAGACAAAGAAAATAATTAACAATACCTGGACGGTTTCCATCCTTCTACTTTGCGGCTCTGTTTGTGGAATTCCATCCCTCTTGGGTACACAATAGCTCATACAGCCCCACACCTATCTCCTCCTCCAATTCTATTCAAAGCAGGAAGCTGAAGGGAGGGACAGGAAGTAGCTTTCTCTTTGCACACCTCTCTCCAAATCAAGGAGGAAAGTCCTTGCCAGATGCCTTCTAACACCTTGGTACCCAAACTGTGGTTCTCACGTGACACATGGTTCATCACCTGGAACTTAAAGTGCAACATTCCAGGTACCATCCTGATTACTGATTTGGATTCTGCATTTTACCAAGATCCCCAGGTAATTCTTACCCATAGTAAAGTTTTAACAGCACTGCCCTTTATCAACTTTTTCTAATGTCATTTTAACCAGAACTTGGTGATATAGCTATCCCCAGGTGGAAGGGAGGATGGGAAAGTAATCTTCCTTTTTTAAGCCTTTTTAGTGGGAAAAAAGAAAGGGGGAATGAAACAGGGAATAACTTTTGGTGGGATCACTCCTAGAATCTGCCATGATATTTCTCTGGAGAAGTGGTGATGCAGAATGCCACACCCTCTGTCATTCAGTGTGACTCACGGTGGCTCTCTGAGTTCATGTAACCTATGAAACCTTCCCAGAGAAGGAAGCACTGGCCTCGTCAGTAGTATTTTTAACAGCAAGTTGAGACTTTACCCATGTGATTTTGAAAACGCCTCTTGTTTTTATTCTTGAGGTTTAAGAGTTCTGTATAACCCATGGGAATTCAAGGGGAAAAATATTAAAGCTAGCATAATTGAAGGGAAGGTGAAAATTGTAAAATAGCAGGTTTCTTTTCTCTTCTGGTTGGCATGAGACATTTTTTTTTCACTGAGAGAAGCTAATAAAATTTATCTCATGTACTTTTTTTCTTTGCTATATTAGTTTTCTAGCCTTAATGAAAATTTGTTAAGAAAGCTGTACACCCGTGGTGGATTCATGTCAAGGTATGGCAAAACCAATACAGTATCGTAAAGTAAAGTAAAATTAAAATTAAAATAAAAAAAATAAATATGAAAAAATGGCTTAGAGGGTTTTAGTTTAATTTTTTTTATGAGAATTGTGCTGTTTCAGTGTTGACCCATTAATAATCTTAACTCTTCTTAATTATTTCATAAAGTAAAATTCTAAGTTTTCCCATCATTCCAAGTAATAAAACACAAGGATAAAATGGCCCATAGAAAAAGTAATAAAGGAAAAATGTGGAAGACCTCTCAATCATGGGACAAGGACCTTGTAAACTCAAATTTCAGCCCATTTTGGTTTGCCTTCCTAGTGATTATGTGATGATTTATGTATGGTAGTATAGAAATGAAAGATGTCCTTTTTTGTCTCAAAATACCTCTACATACTCTTACTCTTTTGAAGACTCCTAAATCTGTGGTCTTCCCCCACTGGTTATTTAAAGGACATTTTGAGAATCGGGTTGGGCTACATTTCTTTCCTTCCCAAGCACATCCTTATTTTGTTTCATTCCATGGAAAATGTATATTCCTAGTGAACCCATTCTCCTATTGCCTTACCTGTTTGATATGATAGAATAAATTGGGTGTAACTCCAGAGAAACAGAAACCTTTGAAGAAAAAAAAAAAGGGATCTTCAATATGGAGATGGCTGCTTGATTTCAGAAATTCTGCAGACACACTCAGGAGCATGTCCTTAAATGCAAAGTACAAATGAGTCAGTGGTCGTGTACTGACAAGCAAGAAGTTGGAGGGCAGGTCAGTCCTTACAACACTTGGCATGTTTTAGGTGCACATAGTTCTCATCAAATTGGCTGTGAGGCCCCAATAGAGGTCTCTTGGGAGACTGTGGTGCCCACTAAAACAACTGTGACTTTCAATAAAAATTTATGCTGTGGATGCCAAAACAAACTTGTGAAAATTGTTCACTTTCAGGAGATCTGGACAAAATCCTTAGGAGGGCTGGAGTCACCATTTGAAAGGCTCTCTATAAGAGCCAAGAGAAATGTATCCTTGATTTATTCGAATACAGGTTCTAGTAAATGGCATATCTACAGCCAGCCAAATTTGTATTTCATACCTGGAGCCTGGATTTGGCTCAACCTCATTTTGCCAGTGAAAACAGTGAGGCTCCTTCGTCCCTGCTCTCTGAGCCACTAAATAGAGATTTTAGGAATGGGGTGAAATTGAATCTTAAATTTAAGATTTGGTGATTAATTGGAGGTTCAGGGGAAGTCTTGTTTTCATTCCTTCAGGTAGACTGTGTTCATTGAACCAAGAGGAAAATAATATTTTCAACAAAGCAAAAAAAGCAAGTTTGATTACGAAACTGGAAGTCTTAAGGAAATATATATTTTTTTTCTTTTTGGTATTTGAATTTCAGATTCTCGTCAAATGTGAGTTGTAGTCAGTCTGCTTAGTAGTAAATCAGAATGTCACCACTTGACCTTGGCAGAGTTACCTGGTAATGAGGATGAAAGGTGTATGGAACAATTTGTGTCTGAGTCACCAAGTTTTCCTTCAACAGGACAAATGTGTCATCTGTTTTGTCACAGCTGGTCTTGAGCAATAGAAGCTGCAGTGGCCACAGAGAGGAATGGGAAGGACACCAGCCTGCAGGTCAGAAGGTGATATGCACGCGTAAGTGTACTTCTGTAAATGCACAGACGTTCTGAAAGAATGCACAAGAAACTGGTAACAGAGGTTGCTGCTGTGGTAGGTCCTGAAGTGGGAACCTGGTGAGTTCAGGGGTGGGGAAAATATATTTCCTGTGTGTATACCCTTTCTTCATTTAAAAATTTTATATATATGCATATCTATATACCCCTTTAAGAAAATGAATAATAGTATCCAAAGACAGAGTGAGGAAGAATACATATGAATGTGTGTGTTTGACTCTTCATCAAACTAGGTGGATCATTTTCTCCCTCCAGACCTTCGAAGCCTCTTTTCTAAACTGAAGTGTTAGAAAAGGGCTAGAGTTCAGATGGTTTGTTAGCATCACAGATTCAATGGCCATGAACTTGGGTCTGGGAGATAGTGAGGGACAGGGAGGCCTAGCATGCTGCAGTCCATGGGGTCTCAAAGAGTTGGACACACCTTAGCAACAGAACAATAAAAAGAGTTTAGACTAGAGACACAGTTAATATTTGTTAAATCAGGGACTCCACAATTATAGAAAATAAAAATCTTCATCTGAGTCTGACAGTGGAGAAAGATAACATATGTAGTTAATAATACCAATGTGAATCAAAAGCCGTATCTTGCTAGCCATGAAGTTCAAAATTCAGTGGTTATATACTGAGCAGCTGCTCTGAGAAGGAACACTCAGGAAGTAAGAGGGGAAGGGAGAAATTGCTTCTTATTGGGTGGACGCTGTGGGGGACTAGAGGGCAAAATGTCTAGTAGCCCAAAGGGCAGTACAAAACAACATGTTCATGGGCATAATGGCTTAAGACCATGGTCACCTAATTGGAATTATGACTTCATGAGAGCCTCTGTCTGTCTTTTCTTTATCTAGGAGCAAACTGTGGTATGTCTGCCTTTGACCAGCCCAGTTGATGGTGTTTTATTAGTTTCCTATAACTGGGCTCAATACTCATCCCTCAGGGTCTTTGTTTGCCCACGCTCAGACATCTCCTAGCTTTATTCTTGCCCACTCTAATTCCATTACAGCTTTCACCAGGGAAGACTCAGCTCACCTCTCTGGCCCTGCACTTTCTCTAGCTGGTTTTTGAATGGCAGAAGTGATTTCACCCTTAGTCATGTAAGACTGAATGTCTGCCACCTAACTTGGGCCAGAGGATGTGGAAAAGAGCCTAAGCTTCAAAGCCTGTCAGGCCAGACTTACATTCACATTTTAAAGGTGTCCTCACTTGGCCATAGAAATATGACTCAGCTGCTTAAAATCTCCATGCCTGCTGCTTCATTTGTAATGTAATCCCTTAGTTATGCACCATGAATCTGGAAAGATCCGTTAACACCAGCTCTTCTGGAAAGAAAGCATCCTTATTTGAACACATGGAGAGTCTAGAGTACAAGCCTCAACCTTGGCGCTATCAACCTTTTGAACCAGATCATTCTTCGCTGTGGAGGGCTGTTGTGTGTTGTAGGATTTTTAGCAGCATCCCTAGCCTGCATCCACTAGATGCTGGTAGCAGCACCCCAAATCCATATGTGATAACCAGTAAATAACTAGACATTGCCAAATGTAGTGTCTCTGGGGGTGGACATTTAGTAATCACAAGTTGAACACTACTGATTCAGAGGATTATCTTCCTATCAAGTTTCATTTCAGTTTGTACCAAAGTCAGACTAGGGTGGGTGTCTGAACAATACTGTCTTTTTCTAATGTTCCCTCCTTTGTGTCTTCAATCCAGCTTCATTAGGCAGCTCGCTAGGGCAGTGGGGACATGGTTGCCTCAAGAGTTCACTTAAGGCTTTCAGAATTCAGGGAGAGCCTTGACAAGGCAAACAAACTTGGTCTTGCTGATAATGACCAACTCTTAGGTAAAGCTCTCACATGTTTTACTGTAACCAAGTTTCTATCTTGGTGAAGCTCAGCAGGAAAGCAGGGAATAAGGAAAGACAGAAAATTCCGAGTCATCTGTCTTCTTTCTTCCATTCTTTCTTTCTAGGATTCAGAATACAGTGCTTCCTGCCAACCAGCTGCCATCTCTCTCCCCAGTCAATAAGACTGGTGACCAACAGCATCCACATCAGAATCTACAGGCTGTGACTTAGGTTTTGAACTCTGCTTGGATGGATTATATTTATAGTTTTCAGGTCTTGAAGTCAGTCTGAGGAATCTGTACTCTCAATGGGATGGTTGAGAGAGGTGGGAGGGTGGCAGTGTTAAATGCTTCAAAGTCACTGTGGGCGATGGGAACCAAGGAACCCTTCTAGATGAGTTGATCAGGATGGCACTCATGATGTTCTAAGATGATGCTCCAGTGAGAAAAGAGGGTAGGAACTAGACGATAGGCTAGAGAAAGTGTTTAAAATGAAAGGAGATATGAGGAGAATGGGGGCAGTGGCTTAGACTCCTCTTTATCGAGAAGGTAGGTGCCCACAACATAGATTGGTTTCTTTTAATTAATTTATTTTAATAGAATAATTACTTTACAATATTGTGATGGTTTCTTGCCATACATCCATGTGAATCAGCCACAGGTATACATTTTCCACCCCACCGATCCTGAATCCCACTCCCACGTCTCTCCCCATCTTACCCCCTCTAGGTTGTCCCAGACCACCAGCTTTGGGTGCCCTGCTTCATGCATCAAACTCGCACTGGTCATCTATTTTACATACGGTAATGTATATGTTTCACTGCTATTCTATCAATGTTTTTAAGACAGAGGACACCTGAGACTCTTGACAGTGGAGGGTAAGAAGCCAGAAGAACAGAAGAAATTAGATGAGCTAGAGAGGAGACACCAACCAGGGGAGCAAAATTTCAGAGAGGAAACATGCATCCCCTGGAGACCTGTGGAAAGAGTTAGGGGGAATCCCCTTATAATTTACTGTTTTCAATTAAGAGGCTAAGATGCCCTTCATAAAATACACAGGAAAAGGTAAAATATTAGACTGTTATCGGCTGGGAACACTCTAATTTAAACCAGCTTTAGAAATCTGTGGGTAATAAAATAATGATTAAGTATTTATTAAACATTTATCATTCACATGCCCTAAGGATTTGGACTTCTGCCAGTTCTCTGAAAAGGCAAACATTTCAAAATGTTTACATTATATTAATAGAAAACTTTGAATATTAATCTGGACTTAACATCTTGTAGCTTCTTGTCATCTTCAGCCAAACTGGTCACTGTTATCTCTCATAACAAAAAAGGTGTGTGCCCAGTTTAGTGGGTGAATGTTGACTGAGTGCCTGCAATTCAAAGTACTGTGTTTCAGACCTGGCTTGGTGGCTGTTGGGAAGAAGGTGGAGTAGCAGGGTGGGGAGCTGAGCCAGGACTCCTGGAGGGCCAGAACTGTGATGAGTCCTCCAGACTCACAGCTAGAATCTCAGGCCCTTAAAACAAGGAGGTTTTACAGCACAGTATATACAAAATATTTTATTATTGGTGGAATACTAGATATCAATATTGAAGAAATATCCTCTGTCCTTAGGAAAGGGGATCAAAAGAAAGAAACCCTTCTCTTTGCCCTGCCAATGTTTTCACTGTGTCAGAGATAAAGCAGGGGAGTCCTTTGACTAATTTTTTATTGGAGTCTGAGTTTCAATCTGTGGCCCATAAACAAATAACTTAATGTCCTCAGCTTAGATGCCTCATCAATTTAAAATAGACCAGTAATATCTTCTTGCCTGGAGACAGTTGGCTGAGCTGGATGCTATTTTACAGCCCACTTGAGCTCTAAGAGTTCTAGTTCTATGATAAAGCCACTCAGATGCATAGAAAACATGGTGTGTTTATTGCCCCTTTTCAAACAAGTCCATTTTTCTCTTGAACACAGTTAGGGGCAATTTACTGCTTTTTAGTTCTGGTAATTTAGGAAGGGTTTCCATGGTTTCCGTGGTCTCCTGGTCAGTTTTTCTGTGCATCAGCTTGCCGATAGATTATCTGAGGCCAACGTTATCAGCTCTTTGTATGAATGTCTCCCAGGCATGTATTCCCCCAAGGGGCAGTAAAAATTGGCTTGGAGGGTGATGTAATCTTAGATAATACGTTGGATTGTAGGCCACCAAAGGGCTGCAATACATAATCAGATATAAGGCATATCTATGGTATTAAAATTTGATGATGATGAAATCCAGGAGAATTAGGAAAAAATATATATAAAAATATTTGGAAAGTGAAAGTGTTAGTCACTCAGTTGTGTCTGACTCTTTACAACCTCATGGACTGTAGCCCGCCAGGCTCCTCTGTCCATGGAACTCTCCAGGCAAGAATACTGGAGTGGGTAGCCATTCCCTTCTCTGGGGAATCTTTCCAACCCAATGATCAAACCTAGGTCTCCCACAATGTGGCAGATTCTTTACCATCTGAGCCACCAGGAAAGCCAAAAATACTTGGAGGGGGAGCAATAATAATAATAAGTTTAAAAAGTGTTGAGAAATACTGCCCTGGGCAAAGAGTCCTGAGGGAGGGTAGGGTTATAAGATCTTTGGGGTTAGGATACCATCACATACAACACATTTTTAATTTTTTTTAAAGTTTGTGAAGTCTATTTAAAGTCTATCTTCCCCCTTTCTTTCTAATCTACTACAGGACAAATTTTGCAATGGTTTAAATTTAGACATTTTCAAATTTACTTTACATAAAGACTTTTCTTGTGACAAAAGCCACATCTTGAAAAATGACTGTCTCTTTTGAGGTCAGACTGTTCTGTGTGGCCGTCTAGCAGAGAGACTGTGCAGGAGACAGAGGAAGGAGAGTTGCTAAGTAAGAGAAAGACACACATTTCAATCCCAGATTTGCTTTGGGTTAGCCTTGCAATTAGGGGAAAGCCCAGGAAAGCCCAGGAAGCCCAGTTTCCTCATCTGTTAAAAAAAAAAAAAGGCTACTAATGCTTCCTGCTGCAGCGTTCTTGAAGGTTTTGAGACAACTGATGTCCGGTGGTTTGATGCTGGCTGTTTCTGAGTTAGGCAGTAAGGCAAGGGGTAGAAGAAGACAGTAACTGGCTAGAAGAGGACATGATGCCCAGTTTACCTATTTTGTGAAACTTCACAAACATCCTGTTTGAGTTCTTGCTGCTGCTGTTAAAAAAAAAAATTCTTCTACACAGCATGTGGCCCCTGCCCAATTTAAATAAACTCAAAAGGACTATCAGTAACTTTCAGAGTTAAGATTTGGGCTTTGCATCAATCAAGAGACATCAGGACAGTCAGAGATACCAGCAAGGAACGTTTCTCTTGGTCTATAAAATCACCGTGATTTATCCTTTTANGGGGGGGGGGGGGGGGGGGGGGGGAGGGGGGGGGGACGGCTTGCGGAGGTGCAACAGCTGTGGTTTTATAAGGGGAAAGTAATCCAGAATTCCTTGTGGTGGGGCTGTTGCCACAAGGGGTCAGTTCTGGATTATTGGTGGAGGCTGGCATCATCCTACAGTGACACGAACTTGACTGTACATCAATAGCTTGAAATAACTTGCAGTTGTTTTAGGCGAGGAAAGCTCAAGCAATATCTGACTTGACTAGCTCTGTTTAAGTAAGGGCTTCAGTATTATTGATCTGAGGTCGACTTGAATGTCTGGAGCGGGAACAGGAGAAGGATAACACCATTATCTTTAAGCTTGCACTGGTTTCTGGTTGCCCACTTAGCACATGTGAGCAGTTTAACTGTCGCCATGAATCAAGGGCTTCCCCCACTCCCAAGGTTATAAATAGAGATGGATAAATATTTTGGATCCATCAGCCTCCAAGTATTCTTCAGATGTTTTGGGTTCAACCAAACAGAATACATTGTGCTGAGCACATTCTCCCTTGATTTTTTGAGGATTGTGTATGATTTATGGGAAATGGAATCCATATGTTTCTGCTTCATTTACACTTAAATCATCAAAAGATTGTGTTGTAAAGCTGTGTGGTGTCCAAGATAGCTTTTGAGCTTGATTTTTTAAAAAATAAGCTGCTTCAGAGTTTTTGTTCCTTTAAAAGTTAGAGAGAGAGAAGAGAAAGAGAGATACCTAGGAAGGCCTATTTAGCCAAGATGAAGTAAATTTGGACACCAGGAAGTTCAATTTAAGCTGAAACTACAAACCGAAGAATTTCAAGTGGGTCCAGAACTGGGGAGAATACAAAGGTTCCTCTCCAGTCACTTTCCGAAGCATCTACAACGAATGCAGGAAAGCAGCTGGCCACTCAGCAGCCCCACTAAGGGAAGGGAGGGCTGTGACTGCACAGTGACCCAGCTAACTCACGTGCCCACTGCCACAGAGCTGTTGTTCTCGGGCCTCCTGAGAGCAGTCCCTCCCGTCCAGATAAAGAACTCTTTGCCCTATTTTAGCATGGAAATATCTGCTCTCCTGGTGTTTTCCCGGGATTGTCCTGTCCCATGCCAGCATTTCCTATTTGTTCTTCTGCCATCTGGCTCAAATAGCTGGCCACTGGACTGAATACTGTGTGTGCACTTGGGGTGGTGTTTACTTATTGGGCTAAATGAGAAATATCTCATTTAGCTCACAATAGAGCCAAGAAGGCATGCAGTTTGTATAATGTAAGAAATATGTTAACTAGAGACCTACAAGTTTGTAAGAAGCCAAATGTAAGACTAAGTTTTCTTTCCCCATCTCAATATTTAGTCACTGTCAGAGCAGCTGTTTAGTTTTTTTAGGTATGCTTTATCATCTACGTATGGTATCTTTTGAACAGTATTGGGAGAAAAGCATGCAAATTAGAAGTATTTTATGTGATAGTATAATTGAGATATCTTAAAATCTCTGTCAAGGACACATCTGCTCTTCTCTAGAGCATTATCTAGTGTTAGAATATGGAACTTCATTATCCAGTGAGGTCTTTAGACCGTGTGGTCTGAAGTTATTTCAACAGAATTAATAGTCCTGTGAATTACCTGTATATCCCAATTCAGTTATCTGGGGGTGAAGAATAGGATTTTGGAATCTAGAAGGTTAGAATTTTCTCCCTAACTCCTAGCCCTAAGGAACATTTAATAAAATGTTTCTTAAGTTCATCATCTAGTGATAACTGCTGTTAACATCTTAGTATATGTTCTTTAAGCACATGGCACATGTATGTAGACATGTGTGCATATACACATACACAGAGTTTAATGATCATATTTATTCTGCTTTGTAGCTTCCCTTTTTCATTTAGAAACATATTATGGACTTTTTCCTAGGTTAGTAAACTATTACACCTTTGAGTTTTTAATATTTACAGAATTAGAAAATAATAATTTCTTAGAATTGTACCATGATTACCTTAAGATCTCAGAGTATTTTTTGATGTAGGGTTTTAAAAAATATTTTAGAGACATTTTTAAATGTTGACCTTAGTTTTTACCAATGGTTTCTATATCTTAAGACACATTAGAAAATAATTATCTTCTACCTCTTGCATTTTTGTTATATTTCAGACCAACACACCCTTTGAGAACCATGGAGAATATCCATTTCCTTTTAGAAGAGGTCAAGCTCTCCTATTTTTAAACATTCTAGAAAAGATCAATAGAATATTGGTAATTTTTTTTTCTTCTTTAGGAAAAAAGAAGTGTTTCTCCATTCCATTGCCAAGAATGGCTTAAATCAGTCTGCATCCCTTTTTGTGATGCTTAGTCCACTGGTAAAACTCCCAAAGTCAACTTCAAAGAAAGCTGAGGTCCATACCTATTTTGCCATCTGTTTCTGAGTTTCTTCTCTCCTTGTTTTGGAGTTTCCAATCTGTTACTATAGAACTCAGTCCTGTTCGTTTTGTTGACAGGTTGCCAGGATACATCCAGGCGACAAAGGCAGGGGTTCCTGCTCCTGGCAGCCAGCCTCACCTCCTAAAGGAACTCCTGCAAGAGGGGATGTGGATTCTGGAGCTCCCAGCTATTCTACTTCTGTTTCCACCAGCTACCCCACCAAGGGATTCAGCAAGCCACGACAAAAGCCGAAATAGAAAAATAAAGAACGAGTATTTCAAGGTGAGGCTCTCAGAAGGTGTGTTCTCTCTCTGTTGTCTGGTAGCTAATCCGTCTCACATCTTACCTTTTAACTAGCAATAATGACCTTAATCTCTTCCACTTCCTTCTCACCACTACGTAGTGATATGTGCTTGCTATAGAAAAGGAATCCAAAGAAAAGTAATCCATTCTTAAGTTAAAAAAATAACCCTCAAGTACCACTAAACAAATGAACAAATACGGTTTTACTTCACTGGATAATTTTGGCAATAATGTGAACTATGAATTAAATGTTTTAATTACTAACAGAATCAAATTCCACTTAAGGGGGTGATGTTTAAAATTTTCTTCAAAGAAAAGTTGATAAAATACATTTTTAACATTTATCGGAATTATATCGCTCAGAAAGTTTCCTCACGGGCCTTCCAATCAATCCCCCTTCCATAGGCAACCACAGTTCTTATTTCTATTACTATGAGAATAATTTGGCTGTTTATGAGTTCTATATGAGTAGAATCATTCAGTGTATATTCTTGTATCTGACTTCATTGGCTCAGAAGAATGTTTCTGAGACTCTTCCTGTTGCTATGTATATAAGCAGTTCAATTCCTTGTATAGATGAGTATTATAGCATTATGGAATTATTACACAGCTGTTTATCTATTTTCTTATTAATTAATATTTGGTTTGTTTCCAGGTTGGGGCTCCTATAACTAAAGCTGCTCTAAACATTCTTGCACAAGTCTTTTGGTGGACATGTGTTTTCATTTATCTTGGGTTCAAACCTAGGACTAAAATTGATGGATGATAGGGTAGATGTATGCTTAACTTTATAAGGAATATGAAATGATACGGCACTGTGGTTATAATTCGTATTTCCTTCATGACTAAAAATTAGTTAAGCATTTTTACACGAGCTTGTTAGAGATTTGTATCTGTTTTCTGTTAAGTATCTATCCATATTTCTTGTCCCGTTTAAGTGTTTATTCTTTTTATATCATCTTCATTGATATATAATTCACATACAATAAAATGAATTCATTTTAAGTACACAGTTTAATGAGTTTTGATGAGTGATTTTATCCATTTTACCACCAATGATAAAATATAAGAACATGTCCATTAGCCTTTGTAGTTCATTCTCTGCCCACCCAGCCACTAAGTCATCACTGATCTACTTTCTGTCACCTACAGATTAGTTTACCTGTTTAGAATTTATATAAATGAAATAATTCATATATTCTCTTTTGCATATGACCTTTTATTTGGCATAATATTTTTTGAAAGAGATCTGTCATTGTGTGTGATTTGTTCATTGGTATTGTGGAGTAATATTCTATTATATGAATGCATCATAGATGGTTTATCCATTCACCTGTTAACGTGTGTTTATGTCATTTGTAATTATTTAGGAATAGAATGTCCATGTTATCAGGTAGGTATAGATTTGACTTTATGAGAAACTGCCCAAAAGTTCTACAGAGTGGTTGTAATATTTCATACTCCCTTCAGGCATATATGAGAGTTGCTGTTTTTTTCACATGGTAACACTTGGTATTGACAATTTAAAAATTTTTAGCCAGTCTAATAACAGGAAAGTACAAATTAATTTTTTTAGTTTAATTTACTATTATTTCATGAGCTTATTGATATTTTATACATTGTCTGTTGTGAATAGTCTAGTCAAAGCTTTTGCCCGTCTTTGGCAACCCATGTTGGGTTTGCCACATATGTGTCGAATATATGTACTGCAAAAAATTCTTCCCAATCTGTGACTTATCTTTTAGTTTTCTTAATGATATTTTTTAAAGGATAGATGTTTCTAATTTACATGAAGTAAAATTTTAAATTCTTTTATGTTCAGTGCCATTTGGTTTCTTTGTCTAAGAAATCTTTGCAAATATTGAGATCATAAAGTATTTTCCTATAGTTTCTTCTAGAAGCTTTATAGTTTTAGTTTTTATATGTAGTTCTGTGATTCACCTTGAGTTCATCTCTGCGTTTGGTGACAGTAGATGGTTGATACTAATTTTTCTGCTATATGAATCCAGTTGTCCTACCATTATTTGTTTAAAAGATTTTCCTCTCTTTATTAAATTATCTTGGCATCTTTGTCAATATGAATTGACCACATATGTGAATCGACCATTTATTTCTGGACTCTATTCCATTACATCAATCTAAACAAAACTTGATAGGATTATAGTTGCACTGATGTCTCTATTGGCGTCATTAATTTTTAATAAGCCAGTTACCTTGGCTTGTGTGTATGAGTGTTCATCGCTCAGTCGTGTCCAACTTCAAAACAGATATACAAGTTGAGTGCTTCCTTGAGTGTTTGCCAGTGGAACCATGCATAAGAGTTTAAATCAGGTTGGGCATTCTATCTTTTATGTTTTCCAAATCTCCTCCTAGACAGTAATCTGATCTTAAGCTATTCTGTGGTAAGCAAAAACCAAAAATATATGGTTATAAATTTAATCGAGAATGATAATCCCAATAAAAAGGATGCATTTTTCAAACCCATTTATACAAAATGTGACTTGAGCCTAATTTTCATTCATCCATTCATTCAATAATTTATTGTCTACTGTTTTTCAGACACTGTTCTAGACAAGGAAAGAGGGGAGGAAAATATTTCTTTGTTCATAATTTCTACAAGGAAACAATACTTATAATCTACTCTCTTGCCTGTTTAACAGCATATATCTCACAATTACAGAGAAAAAACCTATGCCTGATAAAATAAACATTGGATAGAATGTTTTTACGCATTCCTATGTATTTACAGAAAATTATCAGCACTCAGAAGTTTACTAAAGAAAAATACTTCCTCAGGCTTTTCAAATTTGCTATCCCTGTCATAAAACATCCATTTCTTTTAAGCCCGAGAATGTAAACTATCCCTTCTGTCCATTTGAATTTTCCAACCTGTTTTAGAAGTTGAATCTTATCTATTATTTCTAAGAGAAATTTGTTCAGAAACTGGAGTTTAATATGACCATTTCTTCTCTGGATTTATATAATTTAAATGAATATTGTTTTATTCTAATATTATTATTTTTAAAAATTTCCCCAAACTCCCTGGTGAATGCAAGTTCAAGAGATAAGCTGTAAGTGGTGAAGAATGTGAGCAATTCCAGAGCACCCTTCCTGAGGCAGCAGAGGAGATTCCTGTGGAGTCTTAAAGACGTACAGAAACCTTTTCTAAATCACAGTGTACAAGTGCAGCAGGATGCACACATAGTGTTGGGGCAACAGGAAGGGAAATGTAAAGGAGGCACATTGTTAGCAGCTTAGAAGTAATGACAACTGCAAATAGAATGTCCAGAGTACAGTGCCACCAAACATTTATTTCAGAGAATTCTAAAAGAAGGCCCGTGGAGTTCTCGCAAGCAAAACTTGTTAGGATTGTGGTTGTACCAAGTGCTATTTTGTAAATTCACATTGATGAATAATTGGATGTTTTGCTCTTAAAATGGAGTTTTCTCGTTTGTGTGCTCTAATTCAGAGGTTAGGAAACTTTTCCTATAAATGGCCATATAATAAATAATTTAGGCCTCATAGTCTGTCTGCTCTGCAGTGGTAAGACAAAAACAATCAAAACAAATACACCAATGAACAAGCATGGCTCTGTTCCAGTAAAACCTTATTTACAAAAAAAATGAAAAGATGGACAGCTGGCCAGGTTTGACCAGGGAGCCCTAGATTGTCGACCCTTGTTCTAATCTTCAAGGAATTCTAATGAAATACTTTGCAAAATTGTATATTGACGTATAAAGAATCATGGCCTTGAAACTGTTCTTCCTCTGAGTGCCTGGTACTGTGGGGCTATCTTCAAAGAAAATATGACTTCCAAGGAGAATTAATCTTTGAAAGTCATCTGCATTCAGAATGCATGTGGTCAAAAGAAACAATATATGAAAAAGTTCAGTTAAAGAAAACCTAACTCTTGAGGGTCCCTTGGACTGCAAGGAGATCCAACCAGTCCATTCTGAAGGAGATCAATCCTGGGATTTCTTTGGAAGGAATGATGCTAAAGCTGACACTCCAGTACTTTGGCCACCTCATGCGAAGAGTTGACTCATTGGAAAAGACTCTGATGCTGGGAGGGATTGGGGGCAGGAGGAGAAGGGGACGACAGAGGATGAGATGGCTGGATGGCATCACGGACTCGATGGACACGAGTCTGAGTGAACTCCAGGAGTTGGTGATGGACAGGGAGGCCTGGCGTGCTGCGATTCATGGGGTTGCAAAGAGTCAGACACGACAGCGACTGAACTGAACTCAACTGAACTTTGTTTCTCCTTCAGTTTTCTTCCTAGTCCTATGGCACCTAATACATGTGTCTACCTAGTCATAAAGCCCCCTCTGATGTGCTTGTCTAGCTCTATTCTTGGGAGGAGCTTTGTGCCATAGATGCAGGTAGCTCATTTCTTGTTGAATAGTCTTTACCATGGGGTATAGGGCTTGGTTGAGTACACAGTCATTGGCTGGATTCTCATTTCTATTGGATTTGGTATACAGGCAATCCTACCTCAAGATCCTTGGGCAGTTGGGTCCAGGACTTCCTATTGAAACCAAAATCTGTGGATCCTCAAGTCTCTTATACAAAATGGTATAGTATTTACATATGACCTACACACATCCTCCGGTATACTTTTAAATCCTCTCTGGATTGCTCGTAATACCTAATACAAAATAAATGCTGTGTAAATAGTTGCCAGTGTATGGCAAATTCGAGTTACGTTTTTCTAGAACTTTCTGGACTTTTAAAAAATATTTTTGATCTGATGTTGGTTGATTGTGCAGATGCAAAATCTGAAGATACAAGTGACTGACTATCATTACACTTCTAAGTCCAGAATGATAATTCCTTTAAAAAGTTATTGAAATATAGTTGACTTACAACATTGAGGTAGTTTCAGGTGTACAGTAAAGTGATTCAATTATACATATATTCCTTCTTTTATAGTTTCTTTACCCTTATAGGTTATTGAGTAGAGTTCCCTGTGCTATACAGTAGATCCTTGTTGGTTATATATTTTATATATAGTATGTTAACCCAAAGCTCCTGATTTATTCCTCCCCCCATCCTCACATTTCCCCTACGGTAACTGTAAGTTTGTTTTCAAAATCTGTGACACTGTTTTATAAATAAGTTAATTGGTATCATTTTTAAAAATTAGATTCCACTTATGAATGATATCATATGATATTTGTCCTTTTTTGTCTGTCACTTAGTATTACATTCTCTAGGATCGTTCATGTTGCTGCGAATGGCATTGTTTCGTTCTTTTTTATGACTGGATAATATTCCATTGTATATATGTATCACACCTTCTTTATCCATTTATGTATCACATCTTCTTTATCCATTCATCTGTTGATAGCCATTTATTAATAGATTGCTTGCATGTCTTGGCTATTGTTAATAGTGCTGCTATGAACATTGGGGTGCATGTATTTTTTTGAAGCATTGTTTTCTCCAGAAGTATACCCAGGAGTGGGATTGACAAATCATACGGTGGTTCTGGTTTTAGTTTTTAAGAAACCTCCACACTGTTCTCCATAGTGGTTGTACCAGTTTACATTCCCATCGACAGAGTATGTGGGTTCCCTCCACACCCTCTCCAGCATTTACTGTTTGTAGACTTTTTGATGATAGCCATTCTGATCAGTGTGAGGTGAGAGCTCATTGCAGTTTTAACTTGCATTTCTCCTATAATTAGTAATGTTGAGCATCTTTTCATGTGCTTTTCTGACCACCTGTATGTCTTCTTTAGAGAAATTTCTATTTAGATCGGCCCTCTTGTGATTAGATTGTTTGTTTTATTAATATTGAGCTGCATGAGCTGTTTGTATATTTTGGAGATTAATCCCTTGTCGTTCGCTTTCTTTGCAAATATTTTCTCCCATTCTGTTGGTTGTCTTTTCATTTTGTTTATGGTTTCTTTTGCTGTACAAAAGCTTTTAAGTTTCATTAGGCCTTATTTGTTTACTTTTTTAAAATTTTCGTTACTCTAGGAGTTAGATCCAAAAAGATTGCTGCAAAATACTAATCCCTTGAGTTAGTATTATTAGAAAGATTAAACAAGGTTTAGATGCTCAGATATCCCTAATACTTGAGAAAATACCACAAAAGTAGCTTTTAATCCTTTCTCTACAAAGTCCTTTTCTGTTTTTATTTTTCTGTTTAATTAATGGGCTTGATTTTTGTTTTCAAAGTCTGTTTAAAATCAAGCTAATCTTACTCGGCTCATTCAACAGGCAGCAGTTTTTTTGTCAGTGCCTGCAATGTGCTCAGCACTGGACTAGTTGCTTGGGATGTGACTATGCAGAGAGCAAATAAGACCCTAATGTTCATGGAGGTTACCTTCAAGTAAAGGAAACCAATACCATACATGTAAACAAACAAACAATGATAATATATGCTGTAAGAGCTGTGAAGAAAATAATAGCACTGTCATAACTGCACATAACTATGGTAGTGGTGGTGGCAGTGGTACACATGTATGTGTGTGTGTTCGTGTGCCTGCATGATGTGCATACACGGGTATGTTCATGTGTATGCGCATGTGTGCACATGCGTCTGTGTAGGTGCATGAGTGTCTGTGTGCCTGTGTGTGTTTCTGTGTGTGTGTGTGTTTTAGGAAGAGACAAAGAAATTACTTGAGAAAGGGTAGTCAGAAAGGTTCTGTCTGTTGGAGCTGGTATTTCAACAGAGATCTGGAAAATAAAATAAGAAAGCTACCCAAAGAGCTGGGGGTAGATTCTAGGCAGTAGCAAGAGCATGTGCAAAGCTCCTTTCCAACCTCTCCCCTAACCTGGAGCAAGAATGCTGCTACTGCTAAGTCGCTTCAGTCGTGTCCGACTCTGTGCGACCCCACAGATGACAGCCCACTAGGCTCCCCTGTCCCTGGGATTCTCCAGGCAAGAACACTGGAGTAGGTTGCCATTTCCTTCTCCAATGCATGAAAGGGAAAAGTGAAAGTGAAGTCACTCAGTCTTGTCCGACTCTTCGTGACCCCCATGGACTGCACCCCACCAGGCTCCTCCATCCATGGGATTTTCCAGGCAAGAGTACTGGAGTGGGGTGCCATTGCCTTCTCTGGAGCAAGAATGAGTTTGGTTTATTTGAGGAACTGAGAGGTGAACAAGGATGCAACACAGTACAGATGGGAGAGGGTTAAGGGAGCCCAAAGCAGAGGCTTAGGGAGGCACCAGGTTATAGAAGTTCAAGCGTTTGGCCTTTATTTTGAGAATAGTGCCACAACCATGGTACGTTTAGTCAGGGGAGGTTGAGGATTTGTTTTATAACTTTAGTAGGTGACTATGTCTGCTCTGAAAAAGAAGGATTAGACGGTAGGAGTGATTTTTCTCCTGCTGTGCCTGAAAGAGCATGTGGACAGCAAGGCACATCCATTTACCTGCAAGGCAGTAAACTTGAGAGAGTGCACAAAGCATCCAAATGGGATAACTGGCTACATTAGAGACAGAGGTGAAGAATGTTTGTATGTGAATTAATATAGGATCATGAGGTTATCCAGCATCACTGGAGGCATGGAGACAGGAGTTGAAAGAATAGGGAAAGGAGAGATACTAACGCACACAGAAGCAGAGGACAGGAGAGGAGAAAGTGAGCAGAAAGAAAATATAAGGTGACTGGTGTAAAATGAGATGTTTACTTCTCTGTAGAATCATTAAAAGGCACTTATATGGGGATAAAAAATGCTAAATCTATTTTTAGAGTATCCGTGCTTAATTGTTCAGTCGTGTCCACCTCTTTGCGACGCCGTGGACTGTAGCCCTCAAGGCTCCTCTATCCAGGCAAGAATACTGGAGTGGATTGCCATGCCCTCCTCCAGGGTATCTTCCTGACCCAGAGGTTGAACCCAGGTCTCACACATTGCAGGTGAATATTTAGAGTGTCTACTAGTTCCTTTTACCTTTTCTCTTGTTCTCCTCTCCCAACCCCACATCTCCCATACAAGCCCACAAGAAGATCAAGAAGTTAGTTGGAGAGCTGGGGCAAAGGAAGGTTTCCTCATGATCATTTCCCCTGCCCTCTCCCAGGTCAAAAGATGTGGTCAAAGGTTATCTCAGTAAAAGTACTGTGAAATGTACAAAGTGAAAGTAGTGAGGATTGGAAATAGAAGAAATCCATGGTCAGAGAAAGACTCAGAATTCAATGTTTAGCCAACTGTTGTTCTTATTAGTATCATCTGACCTAGTTACAATCCAGCACATCATTACCAATTACGTGCTACATGGACTGGAATCCTGGCATGGATTCATTGTCAAATGAAGATTATGACAAGGGTTATCAGTCTGTTCTCTTGACCTAGAAGGGATATGGAGGAAAATGTATAGAGCCGGATGTGTGTATGTGTGTGTGAGCAGTTAGAAAGAGAGTGCTCAGAGTAGTTATGATAAATATAGCTAATAAGATTCCAGCCTCTTGCCAAGTGTATATATTCACTGAAAGGATGGAAATACATATATTTTGTTTGTGAAAAATTATTTATATTGTAGCTCTTTTCAAAATGTGTAGTAAGAAATTAGTTTTTACATTATTTGAATCACTTTGTGGCATTTCCTCTCAAAAATACCAAATGATTGTGCAATATTAAAATAATGATAAATCTTGGACTGCTCTATCTGTTCAGTTCCAAGTGAACCATAGTATATATGAAACACATGACATTTCAGCCCGCAAAAATTAAGACCACATTTTCCTCTTCAGTTAGCCTCTTTCCTATGTCGAATACTGTGTCAAGTGGAGTTTAATTATTTTAGCTGTTGGGGTGTTTATGAGTAACAAAAAGTTTCCAAATAAACTTTTCAACAGAGACTCCCAGGAAAAGCTTACTGATAAGTAGCACAAGAACACTGTTCTAGCTGTAATTACTGAAATGGACACTATTCATTGTGTGTCTAAATAAGATAGGTAATGTGATTCACCAACAATTAATAACTTTTAGTGTTAGTCTTAATTTTGTGACTGGAATTTTATAATTAATCAATAGAGAAAAATCTGTAGCCTGAAATTGTGTCATCCTTCCACATGATATTTACAAAACAGATTTTAAATCTATACATTTTCGAATACTGATTTGAATACTGATTTCATAATGTCTTGAGGTATTTCAGCCTATTTTATCTTCCCACATAATTGTGGTATTGTAAGATTCAAAAAATCAGGAAAGTGTAAAACTATGGACAAACAGCTACCACACTTAAGTGGAAGCTTCAGGAGGCCACAGGGAGTAAAGAACAATGAACAGAAAAAGTGAAACCAAGAAATGTATAAAGCCCACTGAAAGCAAATGAGGACTAAGTGCATCTCATCTATACCTTTCCACCCTAGGGTCCAGAATAATAAAATAATTCTCAAGATATGGAGGAAGGAAAAGCCCGTTTAGTCACCTTAGGCATGAATTGCCATATATGTCTTTGAGTGGAGTGGCCTTTGCTGATGAGACTTGTGGGCCTAAAAGGGCAGGAAAGGTGAAGGAGGAGAATGAAAGGAAGATGTTCATGATGACTCTTGTTAGTGTCCCATGGACCTTGGCTGATGGCAGTCTCTAATAAGTTTTCCTGAAGGTTGGGTTAACCACCAACCTTCACAGAAAAACCACATAGAAAAAAGAGCTCTGCTATACCCTAGGAATGGTCCATCTGTCCTATATGAAGATAGATATTAGAATCATAAAATGCAAATAATTTCATCATATTAGTGTAGTAGTTGCATCCATGAAGGAAAGGCTAAGACTATCACTGAAGCCTTGGTATTATTGAGAATCTGATTGCTTTTTACAAAAAAAACCTTCTCACTTAGGTAAAAAGTTATGCCTCTGTTTCTTTAAGTGACTAGAATAAGAGTCTTTTTATTAAAAGTGGTACATAATGCTTTTTTTTCCTTTTTCTTTAATTTATTTTTAATTGGAGGATAATTGCTTCACAATGTTGTGTTGGTTTCTGCTGTACAACAATGTGAATCAGCCATAAGTATACATATATCCCCACCTACCTTGAACCTCCCTCCCACCTCCACCCCATCCCACCCCTTTAGGTTGTCACAGAGCGCCAGACTGCACTTCCTGTGTTATATAGCAACTTCCCACTAGCTACTGATTTTACATATGGTAATGTATATATTTCATTGCTGCTCTCTCAATTCATCCCACCTTCTTCTTCCCTCACTGTATCCACAAGTCAGTTCTCTATGTCTGCGTCTCTATTCCTGCCTTGCAAATAGGTTCATCAGTACCATCTTTCTAGATTCTGTATGTCGTATTCTTAGTAATCAGTCATGTCTGACTCTTTGTGACCCCATGGACTGTAATCTGCCAGGCTTCTCTGTCCATGGGGATTCTCCAAGCAAGAATACTGGAGTGGGTTGCCATGCCTTCCTCCAGGGGATCTTCACAGCCCAAAGACTGAACCCAGGTTTCCCTCATTGCAGGCTGATTCTTTACCATCTGAGCCACCAGGTAAGTCCCTAGATTCTATATATATATGTGTTAATATACAATATTTGTTTATCTTTTTCTGACTTATAATATTTCACTCTGTATAATAGGCTGTAGATTTGCCCACCTCGGTTCAACTGACTCAGATTCACAACACACAATCCTAACAGGTATATAGATGAAGTAAATGTATTGTAGTAGTCTGTTATTTAACTCATAGATGGAAGGATCGGATTATTTGAAAATATGTCTAACTGTGGTTGTGGTAATGGGAACTCAAAAATTATATCACAAAATATCTGTTCTAGGCTCTTCTGCCAGAGGCAGAATTCTAGGCTGAATGAATTATTAAATAAATCCAACTCCACCCAGGCCTTCTTAGTGGACTCAAGTGTACTTAGACAGGGCATTTATTATAAGGCTACATGTGCATGGGAACACAGGGGACTCAAACATCCAGGCCTCGTGAAGGGCAAGAACTACCTGTTCCAGAGAAATTCCTAGCCAAAGAGTTGAGTGGATTCTGTTCTCCAGGCCAAACACCAAAATAATTAGTAGGTAATTTTTATAAAAGCTTCAGAATTATAGAGGAAAGTCAAAAGAGTTTCTCAACCAAGTTCTTTTTTATTTCTGCTGATTATTCAGCATTAACAGTCAGATAATATCCCCATTGACTTTTTAGCCCTATCAGTTCAGTTCAGTTCAGTCACTCAGTTGTGTCCGACTCTTTGCAGCCCCATGAACCACAGCATGCCAAGCCTCCCTGTCCATCATTAACTGCTGAAGTCTACCCAAACCCATGTCCATTGAGTCAGTGATGCCATCCAACCATCTCATCCTCTGTCGTCCCCTTCTCCTCCTGCCTTCAATCTTTCCCAGCATCAGGGTCTTTTCAAATGAGTCAGCTCTCTGCATCAGGTGGCCAAAGTATTGGAGCTTCAGCTTGAACATCAGTCCTTCCAATGAAAACCCAGGACTGGTCTCCTTTAGGATGGACTGGTTGGATCTCCTTGCAGTCCAAGGGACTGTCAAGAGTCTTCTCCATCACAACAATTCAAAAGCATCAATTCTTCGGTGCTCAGCCTTCTTCACAGTCCAACTCTCACATCCATACATGACCACTGGAAAAACCATAGCCTTGACTAGACGGACCTTTGTTGACAAAGTAATGTCTCTGCTTTTTAACATGCTGTCTAGGTTGGTCATAACTTTCCATCCAAGGAGTAAGCGTCTTCTAATTTCATGGCTGCAATCACCCTACAGCCCTATACTAGGCCTCTATTCAGCCCTATAGTAGGCCGCTTTCTGAGTAGAACTAAAGACCCCACCCTGTTTTCTTTTTTAGGAGAGATGAAGAAAGAGCCCTATCCACAGTCAAACTCTGCAGCCCTGACCTGGTCACTACTTTTCCACTTGTGAGGTGGCCTGCTCTCTCTTTATACTTTAGTCATATCTGAACATAATCTCTCATTTCTTCTTTGGGACATTGTGACAGAGGAGTCTTCCATTCTCCAGTAGAATTATCATAAAGTTCCAGGAGTGCACATATTTTCCAGACATACTGCAAGACATCAAGACTAAAGAGTGTCATGCGTCTTCTGCACCCAGGTGACGGGGCAGCCCCTCACGGTGGCTCACCTGAGTGCCCCGTCATGAGCCTGTTCCCGTGCCCTACCCTGTTTCACCCACAGTCGTTCCATCTCCTCCTTTTCTGTCTTTTTCTTTATTTTAATCTTTGAAAATTGAAATGTAGTTGATTCACAGTTGTATTACAACAGTTGTGTTAGTTTCAGGTGTGCAGCAAGGTGATTCATGTGTGTGTGTGTGTGTGTGTGTATTAATACATACATGTATCCTTTTCAGATGCTACTGCTAAGTCACTTCAGTCGTGTCCGACTTTTTCAGATACTTTTCCATTATAGTTATTATCAGANTGTATTAATACATACATGTATCCTTTTCAGATGCTACTGCTAAGTCACTTCAGTCGTGTCCGACTTTTTCAGGTACTTTTCCATTATAGTTATTATCAGACATTGAATATAGTTTCCTATGCCATACAGTATATCCTTATTGTTTATTTTATATAGAGTAGTATGTATCTGTTAATCCCAGATTCCTACTTTATCTGCCACTCCCCTCCCCCATTTTTCCCTTTGGTAACCATCAGTTTGTTTTCTATATCCGTGGGTCNGGATCTCTTTCTGTTTTGTAAATAGTTTCATTTGTATCATTTTTAAAGATTCCATATATAAGTTACATCATATGATATTTGTCTTTATCTGACTTACTTTACTTTGTATGGTAATCTGTAGGTCCATCCATGTTGCTATAAATGACATTATTTCATTTTTTATGACTGAGTATTGTTCCATTGTATATATAGTCCACATCTTTATACATTTGTCTGTCCATGGACATTTAGGTTGCTTGCTATTGTAAATATTGCTGCTGTGAACATTGGGGTGCATATATCTTTTCATATTAGAGTTTTCTCTGGGTATATGCTCGGGAATGCTATTGCAGGATCATTCATGTGTGTGAGATAAGGTGCTTCAATCATGTCCAACTCTTTACAACCCTCTGGACCATAGCTCATCAGGCTCTTCTGTCCATGGGATTCTCCAGGCAAGAAAACTGGAGGGGGCTGCCATTGCCTTCCCCAGGGGATCTTTCTGACCCAAGGATAGAACCCATGTCTCCTGCACTGGCAGGATCTGTAAAGGCAGATTCTTTACCACTGGTGCCACCTGGGAAGCCCATTGCAGGATCATATGTAACTCTATTATTTTGTTACAGATCCTCCATACTGTTCTCCACAGTGGATGTGCTAGTTTACATCCCTACCAACAGTGTAGGAGGGTTCCCCTTTTTCTACATGCTCTTCAGCTTTTATTATTTGTAGTCTTTTTGATGATGGCCATTCTTACTGGTGTGAGGTGCTATCTCACTGTAGTTTTGATTTACATTTCTCTAGTAATTAGTGATGTTGAGCATCTTTTCATGTGACTTTTGGCCACCTGTATATGTCTTCTTTAGAGAAATATTTAGCTCTTCTACATATTCTGTCTTCTTCTTAAGCATAATTTATTTTCTGTGATGTTTCATGCTTCTGTTCTCCAACTTCACAACTCTTTCTTATTTTCTTTTCTGCTTTAGCAGCCATTGCTGTTATCCTTCCCCAGAGACTAATTGTGATTGAATCAGTTCATCTGTTCATGTCCAGCCATGTCATAGACTACTGCTGATGAGCCTATGATGGATAGGTTTGTCCAGTGCCCAAGCTCTGATACAATCAGCTTGGGGATTGGGAGTTGAACAATATGCTACAGAACGTGACTACCCAGGGCCATTGGTCCAGAGGAGAAGGGGCAGGTTTCTTTAGCAGGTGCTATCAGTATGACAACACTATAATGGAAATATTTCATACTGCTTTGATCTGATAACTTTAGAAAATATAGTTATATTTCTCAAAATTTTTCAGTATTTTTTTCCTTTTTAGGACTACAGGTTGGAGTGTCTTTTAATGAAATATGAATAAATGTTCTTTGAATTAGCTACATAATAAAAACTTAGGATTTCCTCAGACTATTTTTAAACAGGAAGAATAAATTTAAAAATCTATAGTCACCTAATTAAATTTTTCAGCCTGCAGTGTTATTATTGAAAATATGGGAAAGAAGACCTATTAAAACTATATAGTAACAATTATGATATCATATTTATCCCCTACCAGACTCTGTGCTAAGCATTTTATCTTACTTTTAATCCTCACAATAACTCTGCATGGTATCAATCATTCTTCCAAAATGTGAGTGAAACTGAGGCATAGAGAAGTTACATATCCCAAGATTCCATTGCTGATAGACATTTTGGAGCCAGTGTTTAAAATAGACCTGAATTTGTTGCAAAAGTAAAGTGGACACTAAAAGAGTATTACTGAATTCTTGGCTGAGTTACTTTTTCTGCTCTTACTTAGCAAATTAGACTGTACCAGTGTATTTCAGAATTTTCTTGAACTTGAACTTTGTTTCCCAGACATGTAAGTGAAACCTTGATTAATGTCTGAATAACCTGAGCCTATCACACACAGAAAGAGGAGTGGGAATTGATTCAGCATTTAGAGGGAAGATACTGTTGGAGATATATTCTTTCATTCTTGAAGCTCTGTCTAAATGCAGCAAAATTTTATAGCAGAAGTATTTGTCAAGATTTTCAGCAAAAATGTTTAGACATATGTCAGCTACTAGCAACATAAGATGGGACATGGTGGCAACTGTTTGAAGCAACATTAAACAGAAATTCAGAATTGGAAGGAATAGACAAGTCTGGCAGTGTGTAGTATACATAGTCTCAAGAAGTTAGGTATAAACTACATTTTGTAAATCAGAGGGATCTATTTTCCTACTAAAAGTGTGCTTTTAGAGTAAACTCTGTAATGGATCCTGTTAGGAAACCAAAGAACTTCCTTTCCCTAGTCTCCAAATGTTAAATGTTGATGTTCTCAACATTTCTTCACTTGTGATCTTTTTTCAATTGTATGTTATACATGTTATAAGTAAATATAAAATTTCCCCATTTCCTATAGGGAAAACAACATTCTTGCTGTTGTTCAGTCACTAAGTCATGTCTGACTCTTTGCAACCCCATGGACTGCAGCATGCCAGGCTGCCTTGATCTTTGCTGTCTCCCACAGTTGGCTCAAATTTATGTCCATTGAGTTGTTGATACCATCCAACCATCTCATCCTCTGCTGCCTCCTTCCCCTTTTGTCTTCTAACTTTCCCAGCATCAGGGTCTTTTCCAACAAGTCAACTCTTTGTATCAGGTGACCAAAGTATTGGAGCTTCAGCTTTAGCATCCATCCTTCCAGTGAATATTTGGGGTTGATTTCCTTTAGGATTGAGGATGGTGAACGGATAGGTGTGAGCATGTACATGAATGTGAGTGGATGGGTGTGGGGTGAGTATATAGATAGATATATGAATTGTTAGATGTAGTATGAGTATGGATGTTAGTGAATGGGTAGGTATACATGGGTGCCAGTGATTGGGTATGTGTGGATAGGTATGAGTGATTGCATGTTAGTGTGAAGGTGTATGGGTGTGTGGCTGTGAGTGTGTAAATAAATATGAGTATGTAAATGGATATGTATGTATGAGTTTGTAGATGGATGTGAGTGGTTGTATGCGTGTGCATGTGTATGATAAGATGGGTGTGGGTGAAATGAGAAAGGAAAAAGAATGGTGAATAATTGATATAGATAATTGGGAAGGTACACTGGGAACAAATCTCAACATTCTTGAAATTAGTTATAAGGCTTTTCATGATTTGAAGGGAAAGCTTACGCATGTGGCACTTTGACAAGAAATGTAGTCAGTTAACCTGGAGCAGAATGTATTAAAATCAGGTTTCTGAATGCTGGGCTGGAGGAAGCACAAGCTGGAATCAAGATTGCTTGGAAAAATATTAATAACCTCAGATATGCAGATGACACCACCCTTATGGCAGAAAGTGAAGAACAAAAGAGCCTCTTGATGAAAGTGAAAGAGGAGAGTGAAAAGGTTGGCTTAAAGCTCAACATTCAGAAAACTAAGATCATGGCATCCAGTCCCATCACTTCATGGCAAATAGATGGGGAAACAGTAGAAACAGTGGCTGATTTTATTTTTCTGGGCTCCAAAATCACTGCAGATGGTGACTGCAGCCATAAAATTAAAAGATACTTACTCCTTGGATGGAAAGTTATGATCAACCTAGACAGCATATTAAAAAGCAGAGACATTACTTTGTCAACAAAGGTCCATCTAGTCAAAGCTATGGTTTTTCCAGTGGTCATGTATGGATGTGAGAGTTAGACTATAAAGAAAGCTGAGCAACGAAGAATTGATGCTTTTGGACTGTTGTGTTGGAGAAGACTCTTGAGAGTCCTTTGGACTTCAAGGAGATCCAACCAGTCCATCCTAAAGGAGACCAGTCCTGGGTGTTCAATGGAAGGACTGATGTTGAAACTGAAATTCCAATACTTTGGCCACCTGATGCGGAGAGCTGACTCATTTGAAAAGACCCTGATGCTGGGAAAGATTGAGGGCAGGAGGAGAAGGGGACGACAGAGGATGAGATGGTTGGATGGCATCACTGACTCAATGGCCATGGGTTTGGGTAGACTTCGGCAGTTGACGATGGACAGGGAGGCCTGGCGTGCTGTGGTTCATGGGGTCGCAAAGAGTCAGACACGACTGAGTGGCTGAACTGAACTGAACTACCAGTTGCAAATGTGCAGATACCAAAACAAAGAATACAGTCAGAGAGGACAGGGAAGAGCAAGCTTGACTTGTGGTCAGAAAAGACAGACCACACTGAAGAGAATGCAAAATCTGAAAGATGATTTCTTGAGTCACACCGGTTGAGGGTTCTCATAAGAGTTAGACAGAGATCCTTGAACCCACTCTATAACGTTATGTGAATATTTATGTTTTGTTACTCTAGAATAAATTGTACTATAATTCTCATTATATAGAGCTGACTGGGGCTTCTCAGCAAGGCCCCTAGAAAGGAGTCATTCTGGTGGTATTTCCAGTGGAGACTAAAGCTGGGTGTGACCCTGAGCTGACTATTAAGATTCTGGTTCATAGGATGGCCAAAACTTAGTTGAGCAATAGTTTTCAGAAGGCTGCATTCACAATGCTGATATCTTTCTCTTGGGGTGTTTTAGTCTTCTATTACTGCTATAGCAAATACCATAAAATAAGCAGCCTTAAAGAAACCCAGCTCATTATCTTAACATTTTGTAAGTCAGAAGCCCAACATGGGTACCCTGGGGTAAAATCAAGGTGTCAGCAGACGGTGTCCCTTCTGAAACCCTGTGCTTGTTTCCTTGCCCTCTCCAGTTTCTAGAGCCACCCACATTGCTTGCACATAGCCCCAGTCCTCCACTATTGCATCAGCAATGGCTCCTTACATCCCTTTTTCCTCCCATTGTCCCATCTCTGTCACCAGATGGATAGGTTCTCCACTTTTGAGAACTCATATGGTTAGGCGGGGCCTATCACTTCTCATCCTGTTTTCTCCCGAATATACTGGAGTTGAAATGTAAGACATGCTTTACTAGTGTTGAGCCAGTCTGTGTTGTCTTACCCCTCTAGAGCAAATTAGCAGTGGGGTCAACCACAGGATGCCACATCCTTGACTCCCTTGCAGATAGCACCTTGTCCTTAATGTCATTGGGTTGTTTTTCTAGACTTAAGTGGAGACAGACCAACATTTGAAATAATGAAACAAAGAGAAAGAGAGCACAGGCAATGGGAGGAGAAAAAGCCCACGAGAAACACAAGAAAGAGGAGAAAATAGCATTCAAAGAGTTGATTTTAAATTGAATTATTTTAATCAAATATTCCAATCTTTCCATGCTAGGTGTAACTTAAAATACATACAGGTCTTCTTTTTGTTTACTAAAGGAAAAGAGAACAAAGCAGTTGATACTCACACTGACTTCCTTGCTATTTCATAGTTATTGGGCGTGGGGTGGAAGGAGGCTCTCAGTAAACTTGAAACCGCAAAATATTTAAACTACAAGCTAAGAACGTTTGCAAGTAAAGAGCTGTCAACCACATTTTATGTTTGGCCTGGGCTCTGGGGATACGGAGAAGGAACACATTTCTCGTAGACACCAGCAGTCTTTTTAGTGGTTTTCTCCAGCCGGGGATAGACTCGGTAAGATTTCCTGGGCAATAAGAGGTTGGAGTGGAGGATTCTAACCATCAACAAGCTCAAACCATCTGGCCTGTGAAAGAGTTTCTTGTTCACAAAACTCAGAGATGTCGAATGAATAACAATAGCTTTTTAATGACTTCTTTATACATAGGAGGATGAGCGATGCAGGAAGCAGAGCAACACAAAGCCCCTATTCAGAAACAGTCTTCAGCTGGTGGATGTACCTAAATGACCCAGTCTCCAGAGTCACCTCCAGAGAAGACATGCTACACGTATCAGAAAATAGAAGTGCATTCATTCACACACAGCAGAAACTCAGCCTGCCTTATGGGCTCTGCCCTGTTTTTGACTTCCTTCCCAGTGACTTTCCTCAGAAACAGCTTTGGGTGGAGAGAGCATTATTAACAAAGGGTGTTGATGTCTGTAATGAACGGTAATGATGATCAATTTAAGCATTCGCCAGGCTTTGGGAGGCACTGACCTCCTGGAGGTGGGTAGAGCTAAGGCACAACTTTGAGGCTTTTGGAGGGTAAGAGGGTGATGTGGTTAAAAAAGTTTCCTCCAGGATACTGTGGGGCCCATCTGTCTTATGCCAATCTGTCTCGGCCAGGAACATCCCATCAAGGGCAGCTGTATTCTTCATTGTGTTTCAACCTGGAGGCACTAGTCTAGTGACTGTATTTCTGACACTAACACTTTGTGGCTTGGAAGTCTTTGCCAAAGATACTGCACTGAGTTAGCCCTCTGAGACAGTAAATCAAGAGTGTGAAGGCAGTTCCTGGGAACCAGTAAACAATGAATCTATTTGTAATTCTCTCTAAAATGTAATACTAAAACAAGGGTATCTGTAGTTCCCCCCGCCCCGTTTTTATCAATACATCAAATTTAAACACTTAATGGATATTAAATATGTCATTCTTTATTGAAAAGGAATTACTGTGCTGTTCTTATACATTTTCAGTTTAAACTAATGTAGATGGTACTTGATGCAGTGGTCAACTTGGCAGAAAGAAAAAAGTCATCAAATTCTAAAATCCCTACAAGGAAGTATAAGTCTCTTAGGAAGTATTTCCAGCCCAAATCTTGGAAAGGCAACAATAGTCTTTATTATTAGTAGCTTACTTATGGTTCTTCTTATTGACTGATTCTTTCTGTATCTAATAACTTAAGATATCCAACATTCTTCATCTGGGGAATCATTTAATGGTAAATCAGGGGCTGTTGTCTAAAGCAAAAGAGTAGCTCTTATTATATCGATGAATAACTAAACAGTTATGGGAATGTTTCCAAGAAATTCAGATGTTCTCCACATACACATTTCTTGCCTGTTTGTGTTTTTCTTTTTCCTTTCTTTCTTTTTTTTCCCCTTTTTATCATCTCCCCTGTGGTTGATCTAAACACAGGCTTCTTGATTTTTTTGTTTCTTTATGAAACTAGGTTCATCATTTCCTATGGCCCTTTAATGATATATGAAAATTCCTTCTCAGGTCACTGATTCTTTCTTTTTTGCCCTGGATATTTCCCTACCTCCTTGAACCAAGTGTTTCATCCTGACTCAATTTTTACTAGGAAGTTTCCCTTCTGAATTTTTACCAATAAATATGTCATGTTTTTAGTAATTATCTCCATTAGAAAAGACTTCAACTGGGTTCTCAGTTTTCTAGGAGCAAGTGCTCCTTAAAGTGATTTTCAAATATTCAATTGAGAAGAAAACTGGAGGAAAGGGACATTTTAAAGTGAGAATCACAAAAAGTCACAAACTCAAATGAGTCTGAGAATCAAGCATGAATTGTGAACTGAACAAGAGGCTGATGAGCAACTTTTCAAGAGTAAAGCTTGGCTGTCCGATCTACAGTTTCAACCTTATTCCGTATCTCAGCAATGTTGCCACACTGGAAGATGGCCTCTAGGCCAGATCTTCCACTTTTTCAAAAGAAACTCCAAGTCACAATTTTGTGTGACATTTGTAAATTTTAAAATAATGGCAACTAGCTCAAACATTTTAAACTCTATCCAGGCCAAAAAGAGCATATCTGTGAGCCATATCTGGCCTATGAACTATTTCTTTAAAGTCTTGAAAAAAACTATTGGAATAGTTATTTTATTGGGATAGAACTATCCTAGGTGTCAGAAAAAAATGTTATGTAGATTTGTTTGTCATTCAGTGGCCTAACTCTCCCACTTTCTTTGTCTAGCCTTTGAATTTCTGTACATTATAGGCCTCTAATGCAACTGTCCTGGTGGTTTCCATAACCAGTGCTCCACCACTCCAAATGTCAATATTGCAATTACATGGTCATACCTGTGTGGCATTTATGACTCTTGAGTACTCTGTGATTTGAATACTCAATATAGAGTGAAAATTGCAGGCTTGGTCTAACAATAGCTTTCGTGGGGTGGTATTATGAGCCTTAACATAAAATGTCTTTGCAGAAGTTTCTGTTTAGAGGCATAAAGACTGCATTTCTCCCATTTTTGGTTTTCATAGCTTTCCTAACACCATAGACTACTATGTCTACACCTGACAATTAGGCAGAATAAAAGTGAAAGAACTTATATCTTGGCTTAACGTTCTTCATAGTGAAGGAGAGACAAGGAAGGGGAAACTTTTCATTAATTATTCAAAATCAGCCTGGGAATATCAGTATGGACAGCCAGATTCTCAAAATCATGCCTCAGACTAAATGGCTTTTCTGAAAGTGTTTCCATTTTTTACCTTTCAGACAGTTCCCAGTTGCTCTTCTGTCCACGCACATCAGAATTACTGGAAACTGCAAATGCCACTGGCCCAGGTGCTTCATCCAGAAGGGAGTGTAGGGAACCAGCTAGACTGACAGGTTATTGATCTGCCCTCAACACTTCTCAGTCACCATGATCTATGAATGGGACTGATATACTCTATAACTCCCTCTGTGGCAGTGGGGGCCTCACGGCTAGGTAGTCAGTGGAGGAAAAGTATAATATAAACTTAAGAAAGACACAAATATGCTTAAAATGGCAGATTCAGTCAGTTCAGTTCAGTTCAGTCGCTCAGTCGTGTCCAACTCTTTGCGACCCCATGAATTGCAGCACGCCAGGCCTCCCTGTCCATCACCAACTCCCGGAGTTCACGCAGACTCACGTCCATCGAGTCAGTGACGCCATCCAGCCATCTCATCCTCTGTTGTCCCCTTCTCCTCCTGCCCCCAATCCCTCCCAGCATCAGAGTCTCTTCCAATGAGTCAACTCTTCGCATGAGGTGGCCAAAGTATTGCAGTTTCAGCTTTAGCATCATTCCTTCCAAAGAAATCCCAGGGCTGATCTCCCCTAGGATGGACTGGTTGGATCTCCTTGCAGCCCAAGGGACTCTCAAGAGTCTTCTCCAACACCCCAGTTCAAAAGCATCAGTTATTTGGTGCTCAGCTTTCTTGACAGTCCAACTCTCACATCCATGCATGACCACAGGAAAAACCACAGCCTTCCCCTTATGATTTTATTCAGTTGATCACAAATGGAGGAACAACATTTTCCAGCTTTTGGAAGCTAGTGGTTATGTAAACATTATAAAGGTATGTTTTCAGTGGTCTGAAAGAGTTGAGAGTTGAATATTAAGCATCATGGTTTCTGAGACACTATGAAATAATTAGTTTATATTTATTGCAATAGTAAGCTAATATGCAGCCTGAATATCACAGATTTTTATTACTTATATTCTAAGAGTATTTGTATCAGTCAGGAAACAGAAACCATACGAGTTATTTAAACAGAGAGAATTTAATATAAAGAATTGTTGACCAGGATGAAGTTGTTACCTAGGTAACTAGCAGAGTTAAAAAAAAAATAAAAAACAACCCTGATATAGAAGGGAAGCAGAAGCTACCTACCATTCCTAGCGCTGAAGGACATAGGGAAGAGGTCTGAATTATTAGGACTTAGAAATTTAGAAGAAGCGCCTTAGGGAGCCAAAAACCTTATTTCCAAAGAGGAGGAACAGTCTGGCTAATGGTGCTGCCTGGTGGGGGAGGGGAAATTCAGTGTGATTTGCAAATATTGGAAAAACTGTAAACTGGTTTCAGGTGCTGCTTCAGGAAAGAACTGCTTTTGCGGGGATAAAGAAGTATTGCTGGGGTGATACAGGAACCAAAAGCAGACAGGAAACCCTTTAAAAAGATGCAAGTCTTCTCTCTCCTCTAACCTCACCTTTTCCCTCCAGTAAATCATAATGCAGAGCTGGCTGGCTAAGCAGAAATGGGGCGTGCAGTGTCCCAGCGCCAGCATCACAAAGCTGGATATAGAAGAGAGAGTATGGAATACAGAGACAGTGCATTAACAACTGGCACAACAATGATGCCTTCGCAATCTTGCAAAAGCTCATGGGGAAAATAAGGTTCTATTCTCCTGAAGTAAATGTCATTAACTTTTTTCCTAAAAAAATAATTCTGAAAAAGGAAGTATTGTGAATCAGTTTCGTAAGAACAATTGGCTCAGTATTTACAGTTCCAACCTTTTTCATTTCTGATTTTTAGGGGAAAGTATATAATTACTATACTTAGTCAGCCTGGGAGCTGACTGTGGCTCAGATCATGAACTCCTTATTGCCAAATTCAGATTTAAATTGAAGAAAGTAGGGAAAACCACTAGACCATTCAGGTATAATCTAAATCAAATCCCTTATGATTATACAGTGGAAGTGAGAAATAGATTTAAGGGACTAGATCTGATAGATAGAGTGCCTGATGAACTATNTGCCTGATGAACTATGGAATGAGGTTAGTGACATCGTACAGGAGACAGGGATCAAGACCATCCCCATGGAAAAGAAATGCAAAAAAGCAAAACGGCTGTCTGGGGAGGCCTTACAAATAGCTGTGAAAAGAAGAGAAGCGAAAAGCAAAGGAGAAAGGAAAGATATAAGCATCTGAATGCAGAGTTCCAGACAATAGCAAGAAGAGATAAGAAAGCCTTCCTCAGTGATCAATGCAAAGAAATAGAGGAAAAGAACAGAATGGGAAAGACTAGAGATCTCCACCAAGGGAACATTTCATGCAAAGATGGGCTCAATAAAGGACAGAAATGGTATGGACCTAACAGAAGCAGAAGATATTAAGAAGAGGTGGCAAGAATACACAGAAGAACT